>OY856410.1:437620705-438173205 GCA_963693085.1 Alisma plantago-aquatica
CCATCTTGCATAAGTACACAACCCATACCCATTTTAGAAGCATCCGAGAATATTACAAAGCCATCATTACCAGAAGGTAAGGTTAAAACTGGGGCAGAAGTCAAGAGAGATTTCAATTCTTGGAAACTAGCTTCACACTCAGGAGTCCAAACGAATTTGACATCTTTTGTGGCAAGCTTAGTCATGGGTAGGGCTATTTTACTGAAATTGAGGATGAAACGATGGTAATAGCCTGCTAGGCCAAGGAAGCTACAAATTTCAGAAGCATTGGTGGGGGCTTTCCAATCAAGGATAGCTAAAACTTTGGCAGGGTCAACAGAAATTTTCCCACCCGAAATGACATGGCCAAGAAACATGACTTGGTCAATCCAAAACTCACATTTAGATAATTTAGCATACAATTTCTGGGCTCTCAAAACATCAAGGACTTTCTGGAGGTGTTCACTATGTTGATCGACAAAATTTGAATATACAAGAATATCATCAATGAAGACCACAACAAAGTTCTCAAGGAATGGCGGGAAGACAGTGTTCATCAGATTCATAAACACTCCAGGAGCATTAGTCAAGCCAAAAGGCATCCCCATGAATTCATAATGTCCATATCGAGTTTTGAAAGCTGTCTTTGGAATATCACAATCTTTTACTTGTAATTGATGATAACCTGATCTAAGGTCAATCTTAGAGAACACAGTGGTAGTACGAAGATGGTCAAATAAGTCATCAATTCTTGGGAGGGGATATTTATTTTTAATGGAGGCTTGGTTGATCATGCGATAATCAATACACATTCACATTGACCCATCTTTCTTTTTGACAAAAAGAACAAGAGCTCCCCAAGGAGAAGTACTAGGCCGGATGAAGCCTTTATCAAGAAGTTCCTCTAGTTGTTTCTTGAGCTCTGCAAGCTTCACAGGTGCCATCCTATAAGGTGCCTTAGAGACTGGTGCGGTGCTCGGTGCTAACTCAATTGTGAACTCAATCTCACCATCTAAAGGCAGCCCTAGAGGCTCCTCAGGAAAAATGTCTGGGTAATCTCTCACCACATCCAAGCTCTCTATAGGTCTCACCTTAGGATCAGGCATGGATACAATAGAAAGATAGGCTCTACATTCTTTGGCTATCAAAGTTTCGGCTTTAAAAGAAGAAATAATCATATTTCAATTCCATTCTTTTCTCCTGGAAATGGTCAAAGGTTTAGAATTGGGTGCACAAAAGACTACTTTCTTGCCTCGGAAATCAAGCATAACAAAGCTGGAAAAGAGCCAATCCATCCCCAAAATTAGATCAAAATCTTCCATATCAAGAAGAATGAAAGAAGATTGAAGTTTATGGCCACCAAAAGAAAAAGGCAAGGTTTTGGTTTTTTGAAGAGAAGTATAAATTTTGCCACTGGGAGTTGTTACATCCAAGATATAACCTAGATCATTGATTTCTAAATTGAGCATGGAAGCAAGATTTCTAGATATGAAGGTATCTGTTGATCCTAAATCGAATAGGGCCACAACAGGATGATCTTGGAGGCATATCATACCTACATTATGCTTTTATATAAGATCATGGTTTTTCAAAGATTTATCACAGTAAAGAATTATTAACATTATTACCTTCAATCAGACAGTTGTCATTGGCCTTAGCTTCCTCTGCATCAATTGCAAAGACTCGGCCCTGACGTTGTTCTGGCTGAGCCTGAGCTATAGGGACAGCTGGCTGAGCAGGTGGAGCTCCAGGCTGAGGTAGTGGGGCAGGATGATTCTGAGGTGCCCCCTGGACCAGTTTTGGGTAGTTGTACCTCATATGCCCCTCATTCTTGTAGTAGTAACATAAAGGTTTCTCAAACTTGCATTTTCCAGCATGTACTCCTCCACAGTTTCTGCAATGGTTGGGGTTTGAAGATGATCCCCGGTATGGTCCACCTCAACCTCGGCCTCCCCAGTTTGGTCCTACTTGGTGTGATTGACCTCGATGGTGATTTCCTCCTCCTCTTCCCATGCCATGGATGTTAGGCTTTTTCTTATCATTCTCCTTCTCCTTGCCCTTGGTGACGGATGCATCGGTTAGACCTAGGTATACCAAGCTTGGTGTTTTGCTCTTCCCTACGGTTCTTTCTTGGGTAAGGGCATTGTTGATGGCAACTTCAAAGGTAGGATGGATGGAGGTGCAAAGGTGAACTTTGATTTCTTGGTTAAGTCCATCTATGAAGTGTTCACTCTTTTCATCTTCGTCAAGGTTGCGAGCATGATGCTCTAGGAGTCTAAAGGCCCTAACATAGTCAACAACAGATAGGTTTCCTTGGGTTAGGTTATTGAACTATTTCTTCTTCTCCTTCCTAGCTGATATGGGCATGAAACGGTTGGCAAAGATCCCCTTAAACTCCTCCCAACCTATGGGGGCATCTGGAAGTGCTCGTGTATGGTGATAATTTTCCCACCACAACTTCGCGGACCCCCTAAGTTGGTAGGTAGCAAAGGTGACCTTATCTTCCTTAGGACACTTAAGGACTCTAAAGGCATTTTCAACAGATATGATCCATGCATCGGCTTTATCTAGGACTTCACCTAAGTCTTCTCCATGAAAGGTTTTAGGTTTGAGTTTAAGGAAGTCACTAATGGTGGTTTCATGGTTGGTCCTAGAGGATGAGGCACTATTGCTGGTTTCTTTTAGGGCTAGGGCATGCATGCATTCCAACATCACCTTCTTTTGCTCTTCCCAACTGCCTACAACCTTGGTCTTATTAGGGCATGATTCAGATTCATCACCAGAGCCATCACTAGATCTTGTTCTCTTGGACCTAGTTTTTGGAGGCATCTACAAGTTTGTATAAAAGATAGTTTAGAGATTTATTTGAGATAGATCGTAATGCAACCAATAAAGATTTAGCAATCATGGTATGTATTTTTCCAATTTTTCATGTCTTTTAGTTGTTCCCATCCCTCCTAGTCTACCCACATAATATAGAGAGTATATCATTGATCATGGTCATGAGAGAGAAATTAGATGAGAAGCCTAGTGTATATTATTCACTAAATAGGTTGGCTGGGGGGTAGACCTTAATTGAGAAAAGATGAGAGGAAAGATTTTTCTAAGGTAAGGGTGCCCACTTTAACAATAATTGCGTTAGCCAGGCGGATAGCTTGTGGTGGGAACCATCACACCGTAAAAACGGATGGGGAGAGTGATTATGTAAGAACCTTCCGCAAGGTACCCTTCTAGACACCTCAGCAATTTACTGCTAAATGTGGGTTACCCTAGGTCTAGGTAAGGTTACTAATTATTTGATACATCTATATTGATTCATGTGCCTGCTCTGATACCATCTATCACGGGTTAACAACCTAACTCCACTGTACACCTCAGGCGCCAACATAAGGCGTACAATAGAGTTAAAATTTCCCATCCCTGAGTGGATCAAACACATGAATATATAAATGCACCGAATAAAAAGCTTCCATACATAAACCAAAATGTTCATTACATAGGGGCCCAAAGGCATAGGAGTTCTATAGAAGAAACGTAATACATGAGAAACTAAATACAAAATGAAAAGAAACATAATATAAGAGTCCCATTTAGCTTTAGCATTCCCCATGATAGATCTGATTTTTGTGAGTCAGCACGTAGAGTAGCAACATCATCTTCCTTTCATCATAAGCATCATAAGTAGAAGGTACCTAAAGAAACACATTTGCAATGGGTACACGTCAGCACAATATATAAATATATTGTACTGAGTACGCCTACGTGTCTTCAAAATACCACTCATCATATCTTGGAAAAACAAACACAAGAGACATGGCAGGAGAATTAAAATTAGGACTTTAGCACAATATAGTAAAAATAGACATATTCATAAACCAAAATGCTTGCATAGAAATTCAAAGACATGTTTTAAGTTTATTTTTCCATTATATACTCATGCATCCGCCTACCAATGGGATAGATGCTTTATGGCCTCATGATCCGCTTACCAAAGAGATAGATCATTTCATATGGTGATCCACTTACCAAAGAGATATAGTGCTACAATATAATGGAACAAGCCTTTTATGTTCATATGTGGTAACATACCATATACAAAATATCATTCCAAATCAATCATACATCGATATCCAAAACAAACATTATCATATGCCAAATCTTTTATAAGTACAATACAACCATTCACTAGTATAAGACAAATGAGGGTAATGGCATTCCTTCTATTCAGAAGTGGGGAGTCCAGAGATGCTCCTCACTGGTACCTTCGATTTCCTAAAATTATTGGAGATTTGGTATTTATTAGATATATTGTTTGAATTACACATATTCTAAAGAGTATATAAAAAGGCCCTTTATAGATTTGGAGTCATGAGTGTTGAGTACGAATCTTAGAGTATGGAGTTGAGTCCAAGATTATTATTGTCACATCAGAGTAGGTTCATAAAGTCAGAATCATGGTCTTATAGATCATATTAATTAATTATGCACATTTTGGTAGGTCAAAATAGGGAAAGGAGTGATAAATAGGTTTTATTGATAATTGAGTCATAATAAAAGGATCCGATCATTCCATGATGATAAGGATGCAAAAAGATGATTATCACAGGTTTTTGGTGATTTAAATAGAGTCGAGTATTTTCCAAATAATTAATCAAGATATACACAAAAATAAGCATGAGTAATTACTCAAGTCAGATTTAGGGTTAACAGATGTCAAAATCATGATCCTCGTATTTTTATGATCAAAATAGAGTACTTATTCGTATTTTTCTGACACTCCTACTAATTTTTACGAATTTCTCAAGATTAGGTCATAAACAGAATTTTTCGAGTTAATAATCGGAACTAGAAAAACATGGACCGTTGGATGATCGGATCCAACGGCCAAGATCATTCTTGCATGAAAAGCAACAGGTTGAGGTGGATATTGGACCGATTACTTGGCGAGTTGTGGTTTGTCCACTTGGATCGACATGGACTCCTGTGATAGGTCCAACTAGACTCGAGCGGGCCCCTCCTTCCTCTTGCTCCCTGCTTCACAGCAGGTGGCCGACACGATCTCTGGCGAGCTCTCACTAGAGTCTGGGGCTTCTTCGTGCGCAGGTGGAGATCGGGCTAGCTTCGTGGGAGCTCCCCATAGTTGGACGACCGGTCCTCGGGTCGTGGCTCCCCTGGGATCGCCGGGTCGGCTAGGAGACCAGCGAGCTACAAAGCTCGCAGAGGAGGAAGGTGGAAGGGGGAGCACCAAGCCAGCTACCTCAGCGTTGAGGCACCGATAAGCTGGAGGAGGGTAGTGTGGAGTTCGGCAAGCCGTCAGCGGTGAAGGAGGAGGCTGGGAGTAGCCTGCCCAGTAGCTCGACGGCGACGGGCAGGGCTGAGGTGAGAAGCACAGAGCTCGGTGCAAGGGGTACTCGTTCCAGGTGAATTCAGCCTTGAGGGACGTCAAAGGGAGGTCGGGGAAGGAGATGGTGTTCTTAAATAGAGGTGGGGGTGCGTGAATCGCAAACGCCCAATTGGGCTCCGCGATGGTTGGAGAACAGGTCACCCCGACGAGGTCGTGGAGAGGGGTGCGGTCCTCTCCGGGGGTCGTGTGTGGGTTCTTCGAGTTCATGGAGGTGAGGTGGAGGCAATGCCTCGGTTGGTTGCTCGCGAGGTGGCGTGGAGTGGCGGGGAGTGGTCCACCCTTGCGCGAGGTGGATGTAGCCACATCCTCGCGGGTTAAACGGAGGAAGAGGACGACCGGATGGCCGTCCGATCCACCCAGGATCCATGGACGCGCCATCGGATGGTCGCGATTGCTTGGGAGAGGTGACCCACGGATCCCTGATGTCAGCACCGCGTGACCAAGGGAAAAAAAAGGAAAACTAAGGTTAAATGAATGATATCGTGACAAATAATAGATGAACCTTAGTCAAAACTTGTAAAAATCATAGAGGGAGCTAGGAATGTGCAAATGACATGAAATTTGGACCATAGCTTCATCGTAACATACCCCACATGTTGGTAAAGTTTGGGCTCGAAATACCAATCTTTGTGTGGCCAAATAAACTTTAGGAGAATTAGGGTTTTGAAATATATATTAAAGATTAAAGTAACAAAACATAAAAGAAATTCGAAAAGTCACTTTATCACAGTGTACCCGTCCAAATGTCTCATATGCCTTTGGCATGATGAGAAAATATCAGTCAGATCCAGGTGATGCTCACTGGTTAGCCATGAAGAACATCCTCAAGTACTTGAGAAGGACTAAGAATCAGTTCTTGGTCTATGACAGAGAGGAAGAGTTGGTGCTAAGAGGTTACACTAATGCAAGCTTCCAGACTAAAAAAGATGATTACAAATCACAATAAGGATTTGTGTTTTGCCTAAACAACAAACATGTAAGCTGGAAGAGTTCCAAGCAAGAAAAAATTTCCAATTCTACAATAGAGGCCGCGTATATTGCCATATTGAATGCAACAAAGGAGGTTTTATGGATCAAGAAATTCATTTATGAACATGGGGTCATTCCAAGCATTGGTGACACAATTGATCTATATTGTGACAACATTAGAGATATTGCAAAAGATAAGGAACCCAGATTGCATCAGTGCTCAAAACATATACAAAGGTGGTATCTTCTCATATAAGAGATCATACAACAAGGAGATGTAAAGATTTACATAGTACCAACTGAGAACAATGTTGATGACCCCTTGATAAAGGCACTTTCTGAACAAAAGCATGATGGTCATGTTAGGTCTCTCAAAATAAGATTCGTGGGTAATTGGCTCTAAGTGCAAGTGGGATTCTGTTGCTATGTATGCTCAGAGAGCCAATAATATGATGATTGTAATGGCATAAGTTGTAAATGATTTGATCATTAATAAAGGTAAGATTCCATTTTATTCTATCTGTTTAGTTTTGAGATAATGAAATAACATAATAAATGTCTAGAGAATGACATTACCTAATGATGTATGTCTTTAGGTTGAGGATCTGAACAATGAGATCATATGGATGTTAAGAGTATATGCATTGTTGTCATGTCCCTCATCGATTGTTATTGTGGAAGGTAAATAAACAACAATAGCACATAAGATCAGAGTGTGAGTTGTTTGATGACAAAATCTCATTAGTCATGATATGGTGATATTAAACCAAGCACACATATACATGTTAAAGAATAATGTATCATACATACCCATAATGAGACTGACTCATGGAAACCATTACCATGGTAGTCATAGTCAACTCTCATAGTGATGGTAGTGTTTGTAGTTCTTAGACCTGAAATAACTACACTCATCACATGCCATTTGGTACGCATTGACATCATCAAATGCAATTCTAAAATAGAGATTTTTATAAAGGTGATGATTGGGTAACTATGACACATGGGGACTGACTGTGAGTGATAGAGATAGGATTTGTCCCTCCTATGGGAGTATGATATCCAAGGCCACTTGAATTAGCGAGATTGAGATATACATGGCCATCTACATCGATGATTCCTAGTGCAACGAGGAGCTACACAAACACCATCCAAAACAAAGAGTCATCTACATCAACGAGGATTGTCTCTGGACTTGCTCCAGGACCATGTATATCTTCAAAAAACCATCCTTTCCATTGCATAGTTATTGATGCAATCCGCTGGTTAATGAAAAATACGTCAGTAAATGTTTTTGTTTCTACTGCCTATCTGATGCTGTAATTCCCAACAATAACATGGAATTGACATATGATGCCACAATTCACATCTCAAATACCGTAGTTAATATTTTATTTTGGATTAGGAATTTAATCCCTATTTTTATTTAATTATAATATATGGAATAGCTATCTCTAATCTATAAATCTTGTACATTCAATGATTTCTCAAAAATAAATTCTAACTAATAATTTCTTGGAGTAATAGAATTTGAGGACAAAGAAAGTTAACTAGAAGATAGAATCATTAGTTAAACTAAAAAAACAGATATACTAAAATAAGTAATAAAGTATCTTGGGCAACTTAGAACATAGAAACCAACATTTGTGGCTTTTGATGTGAATCAAATATATGGTTTTGTATCCCACAAAACCATAATAATTAATAATTAAAGATAAGAAAAAAGAGGATAGAAGGACAAAAATCATGACAAAGGAGAAATATGTTGTTGATTCATCACGCCTTATAGATTTTAACCTTTTGCATTTGGATCACACTCTTCTTTTTCTTCATATATCTATCTAGAGTCTCTTCTTCCCCTCCATAGCCTTCAGATAAAGAAAAGGTGAAGGAAACTAATCCCAATCGATCCCTTATTTTAAACAAATGTAGAAATATATAGTTCTATCTAGATGCAATTTGACATGGTGTGTCACCTATTGTTGGACATTCAAATGTTAAAAATTAACTAAATGACATGGTGAGTGTAGGGATCAACATGCTATGTTTTAGTTCTAAAGTGTGGTCATCTATAACATCCCTGACCTGGGTTTAAGGATAACCCTATTTGTTTGGATAAAATAAGTTGCTTAGAACTTTAAGATAATACTCTAAGGTGTTTTTTTATCATGTCACAATCTTATGTTTAAAGTTTGGTCCTATTTGAATGATGTTTGAGAAATGTTCTCTTATTTTGGACCAAAATGTAATTTACCCAAGATACGGGGTTATATTGCAATATTTCACATGTTGAACGTGCCCTAAGTATTTTAACATCATAAGAGAGAGAATGATTCTAAGTGGTGTCTTTTGGAAAGCCTAAAATTTTATGTTTGAGCTTGTTTGATTGATGCTAGTGCCTTATACACCAATTTTGGTGTAATTTGCAATTTACCCAAAATGTAGGGTTAATATGCAATTTATCACTTCTAGAGTGTCCCTAATCTCTATATTTATCATTTAGAGGACAGATAAAGAAGGAGGAACCCTATTTGAATCGAAATTTGAGTGGTAACATACTTGAAGATGAAAAGACCAAGAAGGGTCGTGTAATGGAAACCCTAATTTGAGCTCGTATTAAGTGTATCAGGTTGTAGTGTGAAATGGGAGTTCCTATCGGCCAATTACACAAAGAGGAGACCTCCATATCATTTTGTTAGCTCTTTGCCTTTGCTAAAACGAGCTAAGCACCTCAATAAAGCAATATATATCGGCTTGCAACTTTCCTTTGGAAAGGTTGTATTGAATTGTGAATATAATAATAATGTGAGTGGAAGTGGCTTGCCCTAGAAGATAACCAAAGGGCCCGACCCTTATCCCTTGCATTATCTTCAAGTTTTTATTTTTCATGGAAAGATAAAGATGGAATGCATGCAAATACATGTGTCAATCCATGCATGGCCATGTGGCACCTAGTAGTAGTAAGAAGATGACACCTCTTACACTTTATCCCATAAACCTCAAGGATATATACCCTCCCTTTCACCTACTAGTGAATATTTTCGACCCCTATCTCTCTCTTTACCTTTGATATCATGCTAAGAAGGAAGGAGCAAGGAGGATATTGAGCCATTAATCTTAGGTGAAGCCATGGTCATCTTCAACCTTGGTTCAAGCATGGATCTCAGTTGTAATTCTTTCGTTTCTTTTCTTCTTCACCATGTTCTTATATATGGTGATTCTGTGCATATAGAGAAGTTGTAAACGAGTCATGAACCTATGATAGTTCATCTCCTACCTTGGGAACATGGAGCTTTGGAGCTTGGAGCTTGGAGCTTTGAAAATGTTCTTAAGGCGGGTTATATAACTTGAACCCAAACATGTTATTACTCACCATCTTTCTTGCTATATTTTATGATCTACTTTAAAATCCGAGATTTTCTTGAATAATTGATATATCTATGAGTTCTAATAGTTTCTTAGATCTTCTATGCATGTACTTGTACAAGTAGAACGAAGGTCTAGAGCTTGAAGATGATGGTATCATCTTACAAAGTGAAATCGGGTCCAAGCACACAAGCAAGTACCTCTAACCCGATATGGTGATGCACATACACCTCTAAAATGATATGGATATGAGTTTATACCTCTTTACCCGATATGGTTAGAAGCATACACACACCTCTTTGCCCGATATGGTGTGAAGCACACACAAACCTCTTTGCCCAATATGGTGTGAAGCATACACACACCTCTTTGCCCGATATGGTGTGAAACACACACACCTCTTTACCCGATATGGTGTGAAGCATACACACACCTCTTTGCTCGATATGGTGTGAAGCATACACACACCTCTTTGCCTGATATGGTGTGAATCACACACACACCTCTTTGCCCAATATGGTGTGAAGCACACACACCTCTTTGCCTGATATGGTGTGAAGCATACACACACCTCTTTGCCTGATATGGTAGAAGCATCTCAACTCAATGTACTTGATGGAATAAAACATGAATTGTGTTACGTCAAGTAACACCTTAAGACATAAAGAGTTTAATGTAGTATGTTAAGTGTGGGCTAATCTACCTTGAGGGAAGGATTGAGCCAATTTAATTGAGGATGATGTAGTCAACATCCTAGTGAGGATGATAAAGAAACTCTTACATGTGTGATAATCATGATACATTGATACACCTAGTATGAATGAAGAATGAATTAGGGTTTGATATTTTATGATATGATCTTGAAACCCTAATCTTTTATAAAGTTAAATCATAACCCTAATGAAGGGTGATGGTATGCACTTGAAACCCTAATCGGTTAGAATGAGAAACCCTAAACCTAATAAAGGGAAGGTTGTATTTCTCTTGTATTGCATGGTGATGATAAGTATTTGATATTGCTGTTATCATGAAACACTAACCATGGTAGTATCATGAGATAATGAGCATAACTATGTATGAGCTATGATGTTTCATATAATGCAGATTATATGGGTCTTGTAAGTCATGGGAAATAGTTGTACAATAAGTATAATGTTTACATAGGTCTTATGACCTAGAGATGGATGTTGCCTAGTGAGAGCTGACAAGATGTTTATAAAATCTCATTATCTAGAGATTGATGTAAGAAATGGTAATTTTCAAAATAAACTAGGGAAATGGGAACCCCATAACATAATAATAAAAAATGGTTATAATGATAATAATGAAATCTTGGTCATAAATGCTTGATGGTTATAGCCAAACGAGGGCTATAGTGTTTTGAATATGCTAAATTGAGATATGAGAAATACTTGTATCACATAAAGGTTGTGAATGGGTATGATGGCTTGACCGAGGCATATTTCCTAATAAATTTGATGTGGTATTCAAGGATGAGTTTAAGGGATTGATATCCCATGATGAAAGTTAAAGGGAAACATAAAGGTATTCCAACTACTATAGAATCCTTAGCAATATGGCCATGATCTCATAGGATTGGTATAATCCAATACCTGGCCATAATCTCATAGGATTGGTACAATCTAATACCTAGCCGTAATCTCATAGGATTGGTACAATCAAATACCTGGCTATAATCTCATAGGATTGGTCCAATCCAATACCTGGTTGTAATCTCACAACATTGGTATAATCCAATACATGGATGTACTCTCATAGGATTGGTATAATCTAATACATGGGTGTACTCGCATAGGATTGATATAATCCAATACCTGGTTGTACTCTTACAGGATTGGTATAATCTAAATCCTGGCTGTACTCTCACAACATTGGTATAATCCAATACCTACTGGATCATAATGATGTATATTCACCGGATTTACAGAAACCAATTTCTAGTTAGAAGATTAGCTGAGGCCATCGACTAAAAATGAGAGTGATTCATTGATATCATACCATGGTAATATTATTACAGGATAAGCTTGAAATATTGGTATAGTATGATGGGTAAATGATACACATGTTCTTCATATTCCTTATAAACTTAATAGATGATTTACTACTCTATCATAGACAGTTGTAATGCTTTTAAAAGATGAGAATGTTCTAATATTCTTATCAATAGTGATTAATCATGCTTATTTATATAAAAGAACCTCTACTCAGTTTTATATTGTTTACCCATGATAATAACATTGTTGGCGGAGAGTTATATCTCTCACTAGGATAGTTGTCTCACCCCGTGAGATCCACAATTTTTAGGTGGACGCAGATGAGGAGGTAGAGACCTTACTGCAGTGGGAGAGCAACAATAGTAGGGGGCAGCAATAACAACTCATGTTGAGTGTACTGTCTGTCATGTCTTGTAGATAGAAGTCCTATGTGTCATCTCTATACTCTCAGGTCCTTAGAGTCAGTACATAACAGTTTTGTAAACGATCTGAGATTTTGTCTTGTATGCCTCAAAGTTTTCCGTTTCTTATGTATATGTTTAAGCAAAGCAACTGATATAGGTCATCCTCGATATGAGATGGTACAATGTATGTATAATTAGAACCATGTTATATATGTTACTTTGCTTCTTTTATAAAGAAGTTCTTGGAATTGAATCTCTTTGTAAAATGGTTTTTATTTTTAGTGATTGTGTTATTCCATGGTTAATGTTTATTTCGCATAATTATTATGATGATTTGGCTGTCGGTTTGATAGCAGTCGTCACAAGTTTGGTATCAGAGCTTAAGGTTCGCTGAGTTACAGAGACATAGGACTAAGGTGTTGAATCTATTCTAGTGTACTCCAGTATATCTTATAGTGACTTCTATTTATTCATAAGAAGGGATATAGCTTAAAGATGTCTGGAGAACACAAGGAGCACGTTGCTGAGAGCAATGTTTCTGCACCAATAGGAGGTGCAAGGGATCATGCAAGAGAGGAATCAGTACATGGGAATCCACATTTTGAGGAAGCTATGCTAGAAAACCCAACCTTTCATGCCCTTTTTGGGAAATTCATGACCACAATAATGCATATAGCAGACCGGATGCCAACACTAGCACCTAGGGCACCAGTTCCCAATGAGGAACATGGGTCTGGTAAGACTTTTGAACGGCTACGCCATGTAGGAGCTATTGAATATGCTGGAACAACTGACCCAATAGATGCTGATTTGTGGCTCACTGAGTTAGAAAAGGCTTTTAAGATCCTTAGTATCCCAGATGTTGACAAATTCAAACATGTCATTTACCTTTTGAAGGTAGTGCTGGCCACTGGTGGGCCATAGAAGAAGTAAAAAGGAATGATGAAGAGGTTGGTTGGAAGTAATTTTGTCGAGAATTCATCAATAAGTATTTTCCACAAACATACTCAGACGAAAAGGTCTCACAATTTGAGAAGGTTTGACAGGGAACCATGTCAATTAATGAATATGAGGCTAGGTTTATGGAACTTTTGCGGTTTTGTCCTCAAATGGCTACTACTAAGCAGGAGAAGATTTGACATTTTGATAAAGGACTGAATGCTGATGTGTATATCTCAACAGCCATGTTAGAAAGTAGAGAGAGATTTGCCACATTTGTGGAATCTGTCTGGAGGATAGAAAGGTCTGTGACAAAGAAACATGAGGCAAACCTCAAAAGGAGGTCTACATAGTCACATGAACAATGGATTGGTGGTACTAAACAACCAAAGTTTTTGGTAACACCGGTTCAACAATAATTTAGTACACCGATGTAGTGGTCACCAAGTAGGGTCCGAGCTTGCCATAAATGTGGACAGATAGGACATCTGAGGTGGCAGTGTCTGAGAAGAAATAATGGGCTGATCCAACAGTCAAGGCACAATCTGCAACGCTTACAAGGACCACAGTTTAGTGGAGAAGTAGGATGAGGATGAAGACAAGTGTCACAGATTGGTCCATCTACTCAGGTGGTAGAGGATAAAGGCAACATCAGATGACAATTAGACTCCATGCATTGAGTTAGTCAAGACACTAGATAACCTGTAAGAGGTAACATGTCAGATAGAAATTTTCATTCTGAATTATCTTTCCTTTTTCTTCTCTCTGCCTACTAATTATAAGAAAGGTATCTATTGTTGAGCTTCCTTTTATTAGTCCTATGAGGACATGAGGAAGAGATAAAAAGGATGAGAACCTATATTTAGTCAATATTCTCTTATATGTTTTGAAATTTCTCTCTTCATGTAGAAAGGGAAGAGATGTAAAAGAAACACCTACAGAAGATTAAGAGATACTAAGTAGTAAGATCTAAAGAGATGATAAGGGTAAGAAACATAATATAGAACAAAATGCATACTACCTAATTTCAATTCTCGAATACCCTAGCCATGTATTCATCTATTGAAGGCAAGGTAAGTATGGGACTCGTAGATTGCTATCTTTCTGATTACTCTGATCAAGTAGTCATTTTGAGGTAATCTAAAGAGCATAATAAAATAGGAGATGTGGCACGAATATTTCTACCACATCCTAATTGTTATACGAAGGAATCTGAGTTAATTACAAATCAATTTAAAAACAAAAAGAATATGTTTAGTATAATGTATACCTTGGTCTGAGGACCTAGAGGTAACAGTTACCTAATAAGTGGTAACAGTGTTCAATCACTAGTACAAAAATGGTCTATAGTATCAGTTTTTTAAGCCTATAGCATCACTTTTCAGCCAACGCCTAAGTGGCCGTCTCTACTGAAATTGCTCTATAGGGTCGGTTTTTTTAACCAAAAAAAACTGACGTTGTATAGTAAAAACCGACCCTATAGGATCTCAAAAATTAAACCCAAATGAGAAATTAAACTATACCTGAACCCTATAACGTCAGTTTTTTACTAAATAATCGACTCTAGAGATTCTTTCTAAGGACGGTTATATGAGGAAAACTGACTCAATAGAGTCTTGGAATATCATAGAACGGCTGTGCCGCCTAGCACGGTCGTGTTGGTCTATATTAGCATGGCCGTGCTACATGGCACGACCGTTCTACCATATCTCAACACAGCTGTTCTACGCAACACGACCATTCTACCTCATCCCAACAGGACCGTTCTATGCAGCACGGTCGTTCTACGATGCAACACAGCCAATCTACATGGCATGGCCAAGATACCTATAAGTTCAGTTTTTTAAGAAAACTGATGCTATAGGGTAAATGTTTTTTAAAATTTATGCAGAAATTGAACAGAACAAAATAGAAGATCAAGAATAAGATATGGGAGAGGGGAGCATTGGTGCTCAAACATCACCATTCCAAACCACACATTCATAACAAAAATGATTCATATATTGAGTTGAGTACACATAGTCACATCATAATTTACAAAATGATAGATTACAAGTCTGAGATGATATTAAATGTCAGATACAAAAGTAAATATGAAAGAGTACTGAAACCACATACATAAATGGAACGTAACTGATATATTTATTCCAATGCTATATTGACTTCATTTAGAAAAGCATCTGACCACTCTTCTTGGAATTCATTTAAGTTCTCACGTGTGTAAGGCTGAGTTGTAAAGATATGTAACAGAAAATGCACATGCTAATATTTTATAAAATGACTACAACTCACTTGTAAATTTATGATGTTATTCTTTATTACCTGATCTATAGTTTGAATGTCATTTGATGCTTGTTTGACAATAGCTTGCATATAATTCATTACATAGTAGCCACAAGCCCATCCATTATTTTATATAGGACACTACAAATAACGAATTATACTTAATGTTTGTAAACTACTATAAACATAAGACTTTAAGAGTTGACATATAAGAGTTGAAAATTAATACATATAAGACTAAGCAGTTGTCAAAGTAGCTACCTTGACATTTTTCAAAGTCAATGTATTTAATTTTGTCGGTATTTGTCCTCCGCCTTCACGAAAAGCTTTTATACCCCTATCAATTAAACGATAGTTGGTAAAATAGAAATTCTAAACAGAAATATCATGTTGAAGCATTGACTATATTTATGATTATGCCATAACTGGCAATTTTAGTTTGTGACCCCTTTTTGTTTTTCCCATTAGGTCAAGATAATAAAGAGTCATCAATTTTGGGACAATCACCACTAATTCCCAATGTCGAGATCTGAGTAAGAATAAAACAAACATTAAAATAAATACATTTGTTCATTATTAAAATTATATTGAATAATAATACTTAATGGACGTTAAAAGGAATTAGGATAATTTCCTTTCCCACACTAGCAAAATATTTGAATGCATCAGAGAAGTATTCACTCACTTCCTCAATATGTGTCTCCACCTGACTAGTGACCGAAGGAACTAAGAATCCAACATTCTTTATATCAAAGTTTGTGGCCTCGGTATATAAATGGATGTTAAACATTTGTAATTATTTTCATATGTAGAAATAAGCTAAAAATGTGTATTGGAATTTTCTATATTGATAGATCCTTACCTGATCCATACTTCTAATATCGAAGTATTCAGCCAATCATACCGGAACAACTCTATAATATCATCAAGAAAAATATAATTATCAAAGTCCCTCCCAGTTGCATCTTCTATTAAATTGATCAACATTTGTAGTCCAGAGCTTTGGTTGGCTAAGTATCGACACAAACATTTACATTTACTTCCCAACTCGTCGAATGTGGATTCTGGAATAATAGATGGCTTGGGCATAGGAGGACGACTAGTAGAATTTTTAATTTTTGGTTTGCAAACCTGTTAATTAAATTACATACTTCTATTACACGAGTTCATATATGCAGTCAAATATGAAAAACATGGTAGAATTCAAGTATACCTTGTCATTGATAACCAAGTGTTTAGGCCAACCCACCATAGCACCCTCTGCTTCTTCAACTGTACTATATTCAGGATTAGGTATGGGTAGTGGTTTGTCCCCCATTCCGTCATACACAAGATGGATGGACACACGACAAATGTCATCAGTAATTTGTTGGAAATGCAATGTACCACCAAGGTTGTACACCTTGCCCATTACCAAAACATTATATTCTGGAACCTCCACTGCAAGTTTACAGTTCATACCAACCTAGATTGAAATAATATACGTTATATAAGAAGAAGTAGAACAGATACCTATTACAACTATATATATTATCATATATATATCATACTAATAACACAACATATAGAACAAAAACTTACTGTAGATTGTTGTGGTGGGTCATTGGGAGTGCTCCCATGACCTTCTACAACTGTAGCATGGGCTTGTACCTCATCACTTGAGACACGTACATTATGAATAGGTTGAGAAGGTTGAGTAGGCTGAAATGAAGACATTATTTCTTTTACTTTCTGCGCTACTAATGCTTCAACCTCCTCTTGTGTAAGACCTCCTACACGACCTCTTTTAGATTGCGAAGGGCCAAAATAAGACTTGAATCCTATTCCAGATCCTAATCCCCTAACACCGCCAGGATGCTCCTTTGTACCAAGAGCAACTAATAGTTCATCCATGTAGCCAGTTGGGATGAACTTTCCTTCCTTCCTTTGCTCGTGGAGATCAATCTATTCATAGTTAATAAAAATATTAAATCACAATATCAATTAGATATAAATAAATCTAAGTTTGTGGGAGTTACTCTTTACTTAGTTGGGATAAACCTACCATCTTTTGTGCCACCTCTTTAGTTGTAGGGTTGACAATTTCACCTGCTCGATTCTTTCTAGCATCAATCTATGTGAAGTGTCAGGGTGGATGCTCAACTTGAGTTGTACTAGATTCTTCTGCAGAAGAGGATTGCTTCTCTTATAGTTGGCGGCAAAAGGCATAACCACCGGGCCCCAAGTGATGGTCATGCACATTTTTGGCCCGTCTTTCCTTTTGCGCCTGGTGGATAGCATGATCACTTAAAATGAGGTATTGCAATTTAGACTTGGCAAACATGTATAAAAAGATTCACCTCCTTAATTGTATAAAATTAAAGATTCATACAATACATCACAATCTTTATTACCTGAAACTCTTCCGATCTCCTAGCTGCAACAAATCTTTCCCACACCTCAAGATCTATAAAAATATATACATTTGTTGCTTTTTTTTAGGATTATCTATAAATTCCCTTGCGAGATATGTCTTAAAACCCCTCCATCGTACACCACAACGTTGTAGCACTCTTTTCTTGTGATCTTTTTCATTTAGATGAAAAACACCCTATACATACAAAAGAAGCAATTAATAATGTTGTTTTGAAAAGGAATTAATTCCAAGCAAACTAAATTAGAATCAATAGATAAAAAAACATATTAAAATAATATCACTTCCACTCACAGATATATCTTTCCATATGAGGTCTTTTTTGACATTAGGAACATCATGCCAATTTTCTATATCTATTGCCACCTTACTGTGCGCGGTCGCCCCTACATAATGCTTGAAAGCACTAGCATGTTCCCCAACAGGTGCTCCTGTGATATCAAACTGGACTGTCAATTTTTCCCCTTTAGCCTTGAGCTCCTACATCCTACGCATCAGTGTGGGACCTCTACTTTTCTTAGCATCACCACTACCATCCTGATGGTGCTCATGCTCATGCTCAGAATGTTCATCTTCACTCACCATTTTAGAACCTGCAAGTATACATGATAAAAAAAATTGATAATAAAAGCACAAGTGATAAGGTATACATGATATGTGATGTATATTTAAAATATTACTTGCTTGAATGATAATAAAATAAATAATTCAAAGAATACATGCCTCTAGTATTGGTTGAGTTGTTAGTCAAGTAAAATTCCTTCAACATGGTCTTAACGTTTATAATACTCATCGGTGTTATCTTCAAAATTTACACTTGGCAAACCAACTAAGAATGAACTGGAATCATCATACTTTTCGTAGTATTCTTCTTCATTTATAGGATCTACAGTAAATTGTCTTTTTCCATGAAGAACGACATACCAATTTTTATTTGCCGGGTCAACAATATAGAATACTTGTTTTGCTTGGTCTGCCATGATGAATGACTCATATTTCTCACCAATCTTTTCAAAATTCACCAATTTGAAACCCAACTCATCCACTAAAACTCCTTTGTTGTTGTCAACCCAGTTACACCTAAAGATAGGAACTCTGAAATTTGTATAGTTCAATTCCCATATGTCCTCAATGACTTCGTAATATGACATCTCAGCTTCACGTGGTCTTTTATCTTTGGCACTAGCAAAATACAATGAACAAGATTGAACAGTGACCCCACTGTTTTGGACCACACTACTTTTTCTTGATGCTTTGTGTTGTATGAAAATCTGTTTATGTCATAACCTTCATATGACATGACATCCATTTTTGGCTTAAAGGCGAGCCATTTTATGTTCTCAGCAACATTATTTGGTAATTCAGATAGTTGATTAAATACTTTCTCTTCAAACCACCTAATAAATGTTCAATTATGCTCTCTTGCAAGCCACATTGAACTGGATCACAGATGATTTCTCTTGATAAGATCATTTTGTTCTGTGATGTAGCTGCTAACTTCATCGATGTTGTGTAAAATATACAAATGCGCTTGTTCCCACAACTCATAAGTGATTCCTTTCACTCGTCCTCCCAGAGTTCCTTTGCCACAATAAGATTCAGTGTGATGGGAATTTTTTAGATCGCTAGAAGTTTCTTTGCAATTCAAAAAATCATTGCAAAAGTCCATCACCTCTCTAGCCATGTAACCCTCAACAATACTCCCTTCAGGACGATAATGATTCTGAACATCACCTTTAAAAATACTCATGTAGCATTCAAGTGGATACATCTAGTGTAAGAAAATTAGACCCAACATATTCACCTACCTTGTAATATGTACTACAAGATGAACCATGATATCAAAAAATGAAGGAGGAAAGTACATTTCGAGCTGACACATGGTAACAATTACATCTTTCTGTAATTTATCGAGAGTATCAGGATGTATCACTTTGTTGCATATTTCATTGAAGAAGAAACATAGTCTTGTGATTGCAAACCTTACATGCTTCCACAATATAGATCGAATAGCCACATGTAATTTTTTTTCATTAAGGTGTGACAATCGTGAGATTTGAGTCCTATCAAATTCAGATCCTTCATTGATACCAATCTACGAATATTATAAGAGTATATTTGTGGAACCTTAATATTATACAAGCACTCAGAAAAAGTCTTTTTCTCCTTCTTTGACAAAGTGTAACAAGCTGGTGGTAAATATGTGCGACGACCCCTAATCTCCACTGATAATTCTTTTCTTATACCCATTAATTCTAAATCTTTTCTAGATTTGATGCCATCTTTAGTCTTTCCTGGTATGTTCAATAGCGTACCAATGATGCTATCACAAATATTTTTTTCAACATGCATGACAACAATGCAGTGTCTAATTGCCAAAGATCTCCAATAAGGAAGATCCCAGAATATTGACCTCTTCTTGTATAGAGATTTGTCACATGCAAGTTTACGACTACTTGAACTCTTTCCAAATTCATTAACAATATGTTTCACCCTATCATATACACCATTTCCTGGTATAGGTTTAGGAGCACTTTGTTCCTAAGTTGACCCATTAAAGGTTTTGTGTTGCCTTCGATAAGGATGCACTGGTAGGAGAAATCTCCGATGACCAAGATATACGATTTTACCACCATGTTTTAGTCTGATTGAATTAGTATTTTCCTCACAAACAGGGCATGCTTTGTATCCTTTTATGCTATATCCAGACAAATTTCCATAAGCTGGAAAGTCATTAATCGTGCAAAACAACATAGCATGAAAATTGAAGATCTCTTTACATGAAGCATCATATGTCATAATACCTTCTTCCCATAGTTTCATTAGGTCATTTATTTGAGGTTGAAGGTAAACATCAATATCATTTCCAGGTTGCTTGGGCCCTGATATCAATATTGACAACATGACATACTTATTTTCCATATACAACAAAGGAGGAAGATTGTATATAACAATCATAACACGAAACGTGCTATGTTCACTACTTTATGTACCATAGGGATTCATTCCATCTGTACAAAGTCCAAGTCTTAAGTTTCTTGGTTCTTTACCAAATTAAGGGTATAATAAATCAATTTTCTTCCATTGTGGTGAATCAGATGCATGTCGTAGGATGCCATCATCATTGGCCTTTAACTCCCCATGCCAAGACAAATTTTGCGCTTGTTCTATATTAGCAAATAAGCGTTGAAATCATGGTATTATTGGTAGATACCACATCACCTTGACATGAGAGCCATTTTCAACCTTAGCTGAATTTGTGGTCTTATACCTTGATGCACCACATTTTGGACAATTTATTAAATTACTATAGTCCTTATGAAATAACACACAATCATTTGGACATGCATGAATCTTCTTAGCCTCCATTCCCATTGGGCAGATTATTTTCTTTGCTTGATATGTTGAAATTGGAAGCTAATTGCCTTCAGGAAGAATTTCCTTTAACAAAGACAACAGTGAAGTGAAACTCTTATCACTCCATCGATTTTGAGCTTTAAGAGTATATAATTGCATCACAACACTCAACCTCGTGAACTTATTACAACCCTTATATAAAGGTTTTTCAGCATCATGGCCAATGTTTGCAAATAAAGAAGGTGGATCAATGACATTGTCCCGACAACTACATAGCATCTCATCAACCATATCATCCTGAATCGATTCATCATTGAAATTATCATCATTATATATCTTATATGCCACAACTATTAGTATCGACATTTTCTGATCCATTATTAATTTTCTCTCCATGCCAATATCATTCATTATAACCTTGTATGATCCCATTGCATATGACATGATTCTTAATTTCCTCAGCAGTATGAACTTTCAAATTGTTACCACAATTTCTACATGGATAATATAACCTATCTATTTTTTTTGGTTAAGCCAGGGAAAATCTGATAAATTCATCAAGACCTTTGGCAAACTCTGGACTACAATGGTTCTTGATAGACATCCAACTTCGATCCATTTTCTATATCACATCAGAAATTAATTATAAAACTAAGCATTTAATATTGATACTATAAGTTGTAAGTTTTTATTGATAGGAAGTTAATTGATTTTATACTAAAGTGTACCACCTATCCCATTTTTGAATATTTAATCTCACTAGTAACTGTATAATGTATGTTTAGTTTTGAAGAAAATTTCAGCAATATTTCCACTAAGTTCTCCAAGTACACTGATGTAAATGGTAAATAACCACTCACATATGTACCCCAAGAATGAGGAAATACTACTAAAATTTTCTTCAAAACTAAACATACATTATACAGTTACATCCTAAGTGAGATTAATATCCAAAAACAGTCCCAAACCGGGGACTATCCAAAATTTACTCCTATGAGTAAATTTTGAACGGGTTTCTAAGTTGATACATGCATAAATGTATAATTGTCATATTTATATATTACGTTAAACATCATGCATCGATGATCTCGTATATAAACCCTAAAGTGTCAATCTGAGACTACACAATGTCTACCCTCATATTTCTGGAATGTATATATAATTATTACATATGTGATTGATAACAAAATGTAGATATGAATGAATACATATTTTTATTATTGGTTGATTTACTAGTCAAATAAAATGGCACATTGGGAGGGTGAGAATATTATACATCACTTGTAAGCTGAAGAAGAAATATATGCAAGTCAACAACAAGTCAATAGCACATGCAACAACACAAATGCACGATTCAATTATGTTATAATGTAATAATTAGGGGTCATTATATATCAATTTTATAGGAGCAATAACAAATTCAAAATTGACAAATTTGGATGATTCTGCAACTCAGCCGACACGGCCGTGCTGCCCAGCACAACTGTGCTACATGGTCAGTTGCTTGAAAGTAAGACGTAAACAAAGGAGTGAGGCGGTAGAGACAATACCTTGAGAAGTACCAGTCAGTGAGGGAGCTTGTGCCGGAAAAGAACCGGAGTGAGATGCGCACGACCCTTGCAACGCCTAAGGCATCATCATCTTTCAAGGAAGAAAGCACCAGAGATAGATGCAACACCTAAGGCATCGTCGTCATCTAAGGAAAACGGCACCAGAGATGGTGGTAAGGAGCGTCGTCGTCACCGGAGATGGTGGTAAGAAGCTTGGGCATCGTCGTCCAAGGAAAGCGGCACTAGTTTGCCTCTTTTCAGATGAGGAGATGGTTGGGGGAGCTCACTGTTGTAGAGGCGGTGCTGCCTTTCTTCGGGCACGGGAGTGGGAATGGGGAGTAGCAGCAGTAGCAAATGGCAACCTAAGCCTTACAATCGGGCTGCTATGTGCAATGTAAAAGACTTATAGCGTCGATTTTGGGTATAAAACCGACCCTAAAAGTCTATTAAAAAAATGGTGCCCGGACTTAACCTATAACATCAATTTTTTAAGATAACTGACGCTATAGACCAGAATCTGTAAGGTCGATTATACATAAAAACCGAATCTAGAGTTCCAAAGCGTTGCCCACATTTTTTGTTGACCCTATAGCATCAGTTATTTTAAAAAACCGACCCTATAGATCGAGGCGCGAAGCCAAAATTGTGCGAATTTTCACCGCGGGAAACCTATAAGGTCAGTTTTTATGATAAAACTGATGCAATAGTGTCTTATGTTAGTTATTCTAGTAAAAATGACACTATGGGCAGCGACGTTACCGACCAAAAATGTAGTAGTGTGTGATGAACTAAGGGTTTGAAATACTCAGATTTAGTAATCATGTTGATGATAATGATAAGAAATGATGACATGTAATCATCTTTATAATTCCTTTGCTGATGGAAAGGAACCTAAGATGAAACAAGATTGAATGACACATAAATAGTTGAAAGTTCATTTAGCAATTAAAAGAGGTGATAATCTCTTTTCTTTGATAAACAACCTAGATAATGATGGTGTGATAAAACGAATATGTTTCCGTATGTTCTTTCCTTTCAGGGACATGATAATCAAGTAAGTCTTAAGACACTTGATGTGCATGGAATAGAAGTAATCTTTAGATGGATACTTTGAAAAGTTTCAACTAGTCTTGGATTTTGGTTCCAAGACAAAGCTATATGTGATAATTAAATGTCTCAAGATGAAAGAAAGGTCCTATTATATGTTTGGATTTGGTAATAACAACAAAGAATCGAAATGATAAGGATGTTATGTGCTTTTGGTATATATAACGAATACCAAGGTAAAGAATTCTAGTGTCCAAGAATTTTTAAGGTATAGATAGTGAGGACATGACTCCTAATAAGATGATTAAAGTTGGTTACCTAGAAAGGCCAACTTTAAGATTAGTTTAATAATATACGATAGTATGGACATCATATGTTGGGGGTTTATGCTCTGCATAAACATAACATTCATAAGGTTGTATTAATTGAAGGGACAATAGTAGGATCATGTTGGGAAAATATTATCAGGCTAAGTATAATTTCTTAGAATATCCCTATTTAAATTTGTTGAGGTAGCTTATACAAATAACATCTAGAGATACCTCTAAGATAGATCTACTTTAATAGGTAGCCTCACCTTATGACAAGAAAATAAACATCTAACATGATGGTTGGTACAAGTCATAAGTAAGTTAGTGTTATGTTAGCAGATTAGAATGGCACAACAGAAGCATGATAAGACTTGTAGTCCCAAATGGGTGACATAATGAAACTATAGTCTTTCCTTGGAGGAGAAATGCTAAACTAAGTGAGGGGGTATGATAAACTCCCTAGAATCAAGAATCTTATCACATAAAGTTATAATTTGAGAAGGTGACAAATCAATGAGGTTTGACACCTGAGTTAAATAAGGTATGTGTAATGCTTCTCTGACTAAGAAAAGTGTTACCTGACATAGAGTTGACTCTAAAATCAGTAATGGAAAGGATAGCTGAGTATGTGTCATGTGTGATATATCTTATGATGATCTTTAATAGAGGAACTTTGTGCTGGACAAAGTTTTATAGTATCCCCATGATATCAGTGAGATATATGAAGGCTTGAAGATGTAATAAATGAATAATATCTGTCTCCCTTTACTTGGGATTTCGGGGATGAAATCCTTGTTAGGGGTTTATAATTGTAACATTCCTGACCTGGGTTTAGGGCTAACCCTATTTTTTTGACTTTAATAAGTTTCTTAGAACTTTAAGATAATCCTCTAAGGTGTTTTTTAATCATGTGACAAGCTTATGTTTTAAGTTTGGTCATGTTTGAATGATGTTTGAGCAATGTTCTCTTATTTTGGACCAAAATGCAATTTACCCAAGATGAGGGGTTATATTACAATATGTCACATGTTGAACGTTCCCTAAATGTTTTAACATCATAATAGAGAGAATGATGCTAAGTGGTGTCTTGTGGAAAGCCTAAAATTTTAAGTTTAAGTTTGTTTGAATAATGCTAGTGCCTTGTACACCAATTTTGGTGCAATTTGCAATTTACCCAAAATGTAAGGTTAATATGCAATTTATCACCTCTAGAGTGTCCCTAATCTCTCTATGCATCATTTATAGGAGATATAAAGAAGGAGGCACCCTATTTGAATCGAAATTTGAGTGGTAACATCCTTGGAGATGAAAAGACCAAGAAGGGTTGTGTAATGAAAACCCTAATTTGAGCTCGTATTAAATGTATCGGGTTGTAGTGTTAAATGGGAGTTCCTATCAGCCAAGTAGACAAAGAGGAGGCCCCCATATAGTTTTTTTAGCTCTTTGCCTTTGAAATAACGAGCTAAGAACCTCAATAAAGCAATAGATATCAGCTTGCAACTTTCCTTTGGAAAGGTTTTATTGAATTGTGAATATAATAATAATGTGAGAGGAAGTAGTTTGTTCTAGAAGATAACCAAAGGGACCGACCCTTATCCCTTGCATTATCCTCTAGTTTTTATTTTTCATGGAAAGATAAAGATGGAATGCATGCAAGTACGTGTCAATCCATGCATGTCTATGTGGCACCTAGTAGTAGTAAGAAGATGACACCTCTTACACTTTATCCCATAAACCTCAAGGATACATACCCTCCCTTTCACCTAGTAGTGAATCTTTTCGACCCCTATCACTCTATTTCCCTTTGATATCATGCTAATAAGCAAGGAGCAAGTAGGATATCAAGCCATTAAGCTTAGGTGAAGCCATGGTCATCTTCAACCTTGGTTCAAGCATGGATCTCAATTGTAATTATTTCCTTTCTTTTCTTCTTCACCAAGTTCGTATCTATGGTGATTCTTTGCATATAGAGGAGTTGTGAATGAGTCATGAACATGATAGTTCATCTCCTACCTTGGGAATGTGGCACTTTGGATCTTGGATCTTTGAAGTTGTTCTTACGGTAGGCTATATAACTTGAACCCAAACATGTTATTACTCACCATCTTTCTTGCTATATTTGATGATCTACTTTCAAATCTAAGATTTTCTTGACTACTCTATATATCTATGATACTAATAGTTGCTTAGATCTGTTATCCATGTACTAGAATAAGTAGAATGAAGGTCTAGAGCTTTAATATGATGGTATCACCTTACAAAGTGATATCGGGTTCAAGCACACAAGCAAGTACCTCTAACCTGATATGGTGATGCACATACACCACTAAAATGATATGGATATGAGTTTTCACCTATTTTTCCGATATGGTGTGAAGCATACACACACCTCTTTTCCTGATATGGTGTGAAGTACACACAAACCTCTTTTCCCGATATGGTGTGAAGCACACACACACCTCTTTGCCCGATATGGTGTGAATCATACACACACCTCTTTTCCCGATATGGTGTGAAGCATACACACACCACTTTTCCCGATATGGTGTGAAGCATACATACACCTCTTTGCCTGATATGGTGTGAAGCACACACACACCTCTTTTCCCGATATGGTGTGAAGCACACACACACCTCTTTGCCCAATATGGTGTGAAGTATACACACACCTCTTTGCCCGATATGGTAGAAGCATCTCAACTCAATGTACTTGATGGAGTAACACATGAATTGTGTTATGTCAAGTAGCACCTTAAGACATAAATAGTTTAATGTAGCATGTTAAGAGTGGGCTAATGTACCTTGAGATAAGGATTGAGACATTTTGATAGAGTATGATGCAGTCAACATCCTAGTGAGGATGAGAAAGAAACTCTTACACGTGTGATAATCATGATACATTGATACTCCTAGTATGAATGAAGAATGAATTAGGGTTTGATCTTTTATGATATGATCTTGAAACCCTAATCAGCTAATAAAGGTAAATCTTAACCCTAATGAAGGGTGATGGTATGCACTTGAAACCCTAATCGGTTAGAATGAGAAACCCTAACCCTAATAAAGGCAAGGTTGTATTTCTCTTGTATTGCATGGTGATGATAAGTATTTGATATTACTATTATCATGAAATACTAACCATGCTTGTGTCATGAGATAATGAGCATAGCTAAGTATGAGCTATGATGTTTCATATAATATAGATTATATGGGTCTTGTAAGTCATGGGAAATACTTGTACAACAAGTATAATGTTTATATAGGTCTTTTGACCTAGAGATGGATGTTGCCTAGTGAGAGGTTGTTGGCTAAATTGACATTATGATAAATCCCTTTGTTTCGATGATGACAAACATTTCATTCTTGTTGATCTAACGTGCTACTTGAGTGTTGCAGGAATGAGGTGGATGACAAAGCACTAGGGAATCTATATGCTTGAATGATTGTAAATTTCATGAAATGTAATCAATTGTAAACTTGTACAAATATATAATGTACAAGTACTTAGACTTCATGTAAATCAAGCGTTAGATCTTCCTTAGCCAATCACTACACTTAGATAGATCATCCCCTTCAATAGTGTCACATATGCACACTCACATACAAACTTAGTACTCTAATTGAAACATTGAAATAGGGTAAATCTCAGTCGACAAAATCCTCGACCGAGACACTCTCGGTCGACAAGCTTCTCGACCGAGAAAGACCCATGTAGCCGTAATATACAGCTTACAAGGTAGTTGGTAGTTGGAGATGAACGTTGTAAACACTTGATCCAGAGAGCCTATCGGTCGACAAAACCTCGACCGAGTAGGTATCTCGGTCGACAATTCCTCGACCGAGATGGACTCTGATAGCAACGGCATAATTAATTAACTAGCTGTTGCTAATGCAACTAACTTGTACCTAACGGCTAGTTAAGCACTTAGAACCCCCTAGAAAGTGTCTAGAACGTCCTTAAGCACTTGTAGGACATTTCTATAAATAGGACATGCCTTAGGACACCAAAACTCACCTATTACACACTTGAGAAATCTTTGAGCATACACTTGCATTGAGCAACCTGTTTGTGAGCAATAGAGCACATTTGCAATTGGTTACTTTTCTCTTGGCTCTAATTTCGTGTCCTATAGGCTAGTATCTCCTATCCACAGCAATCACAATTCCATATACATTGGTTAGGAGATCTACACGCTTGATATAGGCAAATCAAGCCTTGTGCTTCAAAGGATAAGTTGTAATTTCCATTTTCCTTTCTTGTTCACTTTCATTGCTTGTACTCTCCTTGCTACTCCTAGGTTGGAGGCTGTGGATTGGAGAGGGTCGTGATCTTCTTGGTGAAGAAAGAGACTTTGAACTACTTCAAGAAGGCTGGTGCAACGGGAGGTTACTTCAAAGAGGAAGGCTACTTCAAGGGGGAGCTTGGAGTTACTTCAAGAAGGATACCTCGAGTTGGTGCATCTACTTCAAGTGAAGGCTGTTCAAAGGGGTGTATGAAAGTATTGTATTTTATGTAATTCCTTGAGAAGGTAATGAAATTAATACTTTCAAAATCCCAGTTGGGTAAGCAACCGGGTAGTGGACTGACAACCTTAGTATTTTCTAAGGTTGGAACCACTCTAAAACCTTTGTCTCCTTCTTGGTTTCTCATTTGTGGTTGTTTAAGTTAAATAATTATTTAAATTAATTTAAAACCCTATTCACCCCCCTCTAGTGGTTTTTCAATTGGTATCAGAGCAGGCTTCAAGGAACCCTAACCAGGTCTTGAAGAATGGAGGGTGGTGGTGCTTACAACCGCAAGAAAAGAAGTAGCCTGGACCAACCTACAACAAGTTGTAATTGGTGCTTAGGATCAAGCCACACAATATCTAGCTTCCCATGGAGATCAAAGAAGGAAGATGAGCACAAAGACTGCCTTATTGCTACAACAAGTGAAGAAGAAGAAGAGGTAAGTCTTTTCGATTTGCCTAAAGAAGATTTAATTGCTAGTCTTGAAGAAACGCATGGAAAATATATTGAGTGCAAGAAGAAATTGAAGAAATCAAATAAAGAAAATAATGAGTTACATGGTAAAGTTCTTGCTCTTACATACGAAAATGAAGATCTTAAAAAGATTATTGAAGATCATAATCTTAAGATAAAATTAGTAGAGGCATATTGTAATCTTCTTTCTCTAGAAAAGATTAATTTGCAAACTCAAGTAAACGATCTTAAAAAACAACCCGTCTTGTGCACACATCTAGATTATGATACTATCGTGAAAGAAAGAGATTCATTATCATCTAATCTAGAAAAAGCAAAACTAGATATCAAGAAGAGGATGGAGGAGATTGCTAAGCTACAAAAAGAAGTTAGTAGTCTAAGTAACAATGGCATTCTTGATAAACTCTTAAATGATCCTTACCATCAAATTGGAAGAAGAGGACTAGGTTACAAGCCTAAAGGAATATCTTATCAAAAACCTAGTAAGGGAAGAACACAAGTGCCAAAGAGTCAATCTATGTATGTACCTAAAGGCACAAATACATATGTACCCAAGAACGACCTAGGACAAAATCATAGAAAGAGATATGAGATTGATTCTATATGTTGTCATTACAGTTTGCGCCTTGGACACTATTCTTTTTCATGTCCCTACAAGAAAAAGGGTGTCAAGTTAGTATGGGTTCCAAAACCCCCAAACTAAATGAACAAAATTAAGTTGAGATATGACCAAGGACTCTAGTTGCATATTTCTATGTCTACCTCAACTTAACATAATGCGATAATAAATTAATTCAAGTATTTAAAACTTCTAACTTGAAAATATACAATTATTTTAAATCTACAAAGACAAATATTTGAAATTTTGCTTTAATTAGAATTCTCATAGCATAGAGACTTAAATATAATTAGTTGAGATTTGATCTAAATATTACTTTGATATTCATATGTTCAATCTCAACTAAACTGAGTTTTCCAATTGCATAATTAAATTGAAAACAATCCATGATTTTACTTGAAAGCAATTACTGAAAACAGTTCTGAAACAGTACAGAACCTTTCTCGGTCGAGAAACTGTGGACTGAGAGAACTGTCAGTCGAGAAATCGTCGACCGAGCAGGTTACTGATTTTCAGTCTGCAATAAATCTGCTGAATAAGTTTTCAATTAATCTATTTGCTATCAATTTGTTATTAATAACTAATTTTACATGCAAAACAAGAAATTTTTTTTTGGAGACCATCTTTGAAACAAGATATATTAATCATGAGTTAAGATAAAGATTATGAATATGAAATCCTCAAACATGTTGCAAAAGTGTAATATGAAGACTGATCTTGAACAAACCTTACTCATTGATTGAAAAAGTTTATTAGGCATGATCAGTTATATAGCTTGCCTTAAAATTGAAAACTTACGAACCTAAATGAGATTATTTTGGTTTATCCTCTAAATAATTTAAAACTGAAAATCATGATTAGTTTAATCAAAAGAAATTATTGTTTATCATAATTCACATGGTTTTTCCTAAAGTATTTCTTGGTCTATCTATATAGGAACCATGTGTATTGGAATTTAGTTTAAATGATCATAATCATTGTAGTTATATGCTTTTATCTTGATCATTGTACTGTGGATATGCTTCTACTTTTCTATCGTAATTATTGTGCCATGATCATTGTGTTTCATTGGTTTGTCTAAAATATTCTTTGATCTATATATACAAACCATAAGTATACAATGTTTTCAAATGATCATCGTAATTCAACTCATTACAAATAAATATGATGCTATCATTGGAAATGTTATTTTTGCATAACTCTAAAACTCTATGTATATTAACATAATAGAAAATGATTATTGTGTACATGGCTTGTAATAAATGAATGGTGATGCTATGACAAGCTAAAAAGTGTCTTTTAGAACAAGAATATAAATGTTTTATCTAGTTATTTGCAAAATCTTGACTTTAAGACATTAACCTTGCTTTCAAAGATACATGCTTCTAAAGAATCCTATGATTAATCTAAAGAAATTGAAATTTTTGCACCCATAGCAGAACTTAAGATACATCATTCAAAATGAACACAAAATAGTAATCAAGGACAAAAACATCATTATGATGCCTATAATAAATTGTTAAAACGTCTTCATAATAGATATCACTTAATGTGCTTCAAATTGATATCTATTTAAGCTATCTGCAGAAATTATACTTCAAAAGGGAGTGGTCAAATATGAAATCTGCAGAATTTGCCTCTTGGTTGAAATTAAAATTGACCAAGGGGCGCTATGGTCGTAGTCAAGGTCGACCTAAAATAAGCTTGACACAATGCTTATTTTGACATCATTTTACTGCACTTAATCTTAGTATCTTGATTGAAAATGTGTTTATCATATTGAAAACATAAAGCTTAAAAGGTCAAAATCAAATCTTAAAAATAAATTTGTGACCTTAGAATACTCAAATTGTCTTAATTATAAGATTAAGGGGGAGCTCACAAAAACAAATTTGATTATTTGATTAAGAAGCTTACAAAACATTGTAAACATCATTTGAATCTTGTTATAACCTTAGTATTTTTACTCTTGGTTATGAAGAAATCTACAAATTTCATATATCTTGTTCTTAAAGGAATTCTCTAAACAACTCAGGGTTTAACATCCCGTGTTTTTGGTTAGAGATATTTTTTATGTACTCTAAGCTTAAATGGATCTCATTTCATTTTTAGGGCTTAATATCCCATAAAAAAATGGATGAGAACTAAAAATACATATTCCATGAATCTAAAAGGATCTCATATCATTTCAAGGCTTAACATCCTTTGCAAATGATTGAGAAACAAATTGTGGCTAAATTAGACAAAAATGATATTAAATCCCTGTTCTTAATAGAATATCTATCTAAGGGGGAGCATAGTATAAAATCTAGAGGGAAAAATGAAAGTCACACAAAATGATTTTCTTTGGATATCTTTTTGAAATGACAAAGGGGAAGAAAGAATATAAAATCAAAAACATAAAATATGAGTTTCATAAATATCATGGCCATCACTCATTTGCAAAACAAGAATGACTAAAAAAGGTAATCTTCAGGTATGAAACTCACATGCTTTATATTTCCTTATTTTATATTTAGGAAATGTTTGTCATCTTTAAAAAGGAGGAGAATGTTGGCTAAATTGATATTATGATAAATCCCTTTGTTTCGATGATGACAAACATTTCATTCTTGTTGATCTAACGTGCTACTTGAGTGTTGCAGGAATGAGGTGGATGACAAAGCACTAGGGAATCTATATGCTTGAATGATTGTAAATTTCATGAAATGTAATCAATTGTAAACTTGTACAAATATATAATGTACAAGTACTTAGACTTCATGTAAATCAAGCGCTAGATCTTCCTTAGCCAATCACTACACTTAGATAGATCATCCCCTTCAATAGTGTCACATATGCACACTCACATACAAACTTAGTACTCTAATTGAAACATTGAAACAGGGTCAATCTCGGTCGACAAAATCCTCGACCGAGACACTCTCGGTCGACAAGCTTCTCGACCGAGAAAGACCCAGGTAGCCGTTAGACACAGCTGACAAGGTAGTTGTCAGTTGGAGATGAACGTTGTAAACACTTGATCCAGAGAGCATGTTGGTCGACAAAACCTCAACCGAGTAGGTATCTCGGTCAACAATTCCTCGACCGAGATGGACTCTGATAGCAACTGTAGAATTAATTAACTAGCCGTTGCTAATGCAACTAACGTGTACCTAACGGCTAGTTAAGCACTTAGAACCCCCTAGAAAGTGTCTAGAACGTCCTTAAGAACTTGTAGGACATTCCTATAAATAGGACATGCCTTAGGACACCAAAACTCACCTATTACACACTTGAGCAATCTTTGAGCATACACTTGCATTAAGCAACCTATTTGTGAGCAATTGAGCACATTTGCAATTGGTTACTTTTCTCTTGGCTCTAATTTCGTGTCCTATAGGCTAGTATCTCCTATCCACAACAATCACAATTACATATACATTGGTTAGGAGATCTACACACTTGATATAGGCAAATCAAGCCTTGTGCTTCAAAGGATAAGTTGTAATTTCCATTTTCCTTTCTTGTTCACTTTCATTGCTTGTACTCTCCTTGCTACTCCTAGGTTGGAGGCTGCAGATTGGAAAGGGTCATGATCTTCTTGGTGAAGAAGGAGACTTTGAACTACTTCAAGAAGGCTGGTGCAACGGGAGGTTACTTCAAAGAGGAAGGCTACTTCAAGGGGGAGCTTGGAGTTACTTCAAGAAGGCTACCTTGAGTTGATGCATCTACTTCAAGTGAAGGCTGTTCAAAGGGGTGTATGAAAGATTGTATTTTATGTAATTCCTTGAGAAGGTAATAAAATTAATACTTTCAAAATCCCGGTTGGGTAAGCAATTGGGTAGTGGACTGACAACCTTAGTATTTGCTAAGGTTGGAACCACTCTAAAACCTTTGTCTCCTTCTTGGTTTCTCATTTGTGGTTGTTTATGTTAAATAATTGTTAAATTAATTTAAAACCCTATTCACCCCCCGCTAGTGGTTTTTCAGAGGTGACAAGATGTTTATAAAAGATTAATGATCTAGATATTGATGTAAGAAATGGTAAAGTTCAAAATTAAACTAGGGAAATGGGAACCCCATAACATAATAATAATAATAAATGGTTATAATGATAATAATGAAATCTTTGCCATACATTCTTTATGGTTATAGCCAAATGAGGGCTATAGTGTTTTGAATATGCTAAATTGAGATATGAGAAATACTTGTATCACATAAAGGTTGTGAATGGGTATGATGGTGTGACCGAGGCATATTACCTAATAAATGTGATGTGGTATTCAATGATGAGTTTAAGGGATTTATATCCCATGATGAAAGTTAAATTGAAACATAAAGGTATTCCAACTACTGTGGAATCCTTAGAAATATGGCCATGATCTCACATGATTGGTATAATCCAATACCTGACCGTAATCTCACAAGATTGGTACAATCCAATACATGGTCATAATCTCACAGGATTGGTACAATCCAATACCTAGCCGTAATCTCACATGATTGGTACAATCCAAAACCTGGCCATAATCTCACATGATTGGTATAATCCAATACCTGGATGTACTCTCATATGATTAGTATAATCCAATACCCAGATGTACTCTAATAGGATTGGTATAATCCAATACCTGGTTGTATTCTCATAAGATTGGCATAATCCAATACCTGGCTATACTCTCACAGGATTGGTATAATCCAATACCTGGCTGGATCATAATGATATATATTCACTGGATTGATAGGAACGAATATCTGGCTAGCAGATTGGATGAGGTCATCAACTAGAAATGAGAATGATTCATTGATATCATACCATGGTAATATTATCACATGATAAGCTTGAGATGTTGGTATAGTATGATGGACAAATGATACACATGTTCTTCATATTCCTTATAAAGTGAATAGATGATTTACCGCTCTATCATAGATAGTTGCAATGCTTTTAAAAGACGAGAATGTACAAATAATCTTATCAATAGTGATTAATCTTGCTTATTTATATAAAAGAACCTCTACTCAATTTTATATTGTTTACCCATGATAATAACATTGTTGACAGAGAGTTATATCTCTCGCTGGGACAATTGTCTCACCCTATGGGATCCACAATTTTTAGGTGGACGCAGACGAGGAGGTAGAGACCTTACTGTAGAGGGAGAACAATAGAAGCAGGGGGCAGCAATAACAACTCCGATTGAGTGTACTATCTATCAAGTCTTGTACATAGAAGTCCTATGTGTCGTCTCTGTACTCTCAGGTCCTTGGAGTCAGTACATAATGGTTTTGTAAACGATCTGAGTTTTTGTCTTGTATGCCTCGAAGTTTTACGTTGCTTATGTATATGTTTTAGCAAAGAAACTGATATAGGTTATCCTCGAGATGAGATGGTACAATGTATGTACAATGTGAACTATGAGATATAAGTTACTTTGCTTCTTTTCTTAACAAGTTCTTGGAAATGAATCTCTTTGCAAAATGGTTTTTATTTTTAGTGATTTTGTTAATCCACAGTTAATGTTTATTCCGCATAATTATTATGACGATTTGGCTGTTGGTTTGATAGTAGTCGTCACATCATCCCTTGAGGCACACCATGTCATTTTGGGGGAAAAAATTCAGGGAAGAGTCAAACTTGTCAAACATCATGTAGTAAAATAATATGCCCTATCACCTAAAAATTGATTGTAATTATATGTTGGTGGATGTACAGTGTTCCTTGAATACATGTTGTTTATACCTTTCTTGGACTCATTATGTTCTTTTTGATGACTGACCTAGTGTGTTTGCAATGATAGACCTTGTCAATATGGTTCTCTCTATTTTTATTACTCTATAAATTTTTGTTGGAGTCCCATACTTGTCATACTTATTGTATATATAGCTAGGAGCATTCAAGAAATAACAATGAAAAAGTTTGTAAAGAAATCAAGGCTAAATGCAAGATAAGACCCTCAATCATGGTAAAATTAGAGGATACATACATTGAATCATATAGCATACACAATCTCAAATGCACTTTTTGAAATCACCCTATGACTACAAAGTTTCTTGTCCTCATGTGAAGCTCATGTATGTAGAAAAGATTGCACTAGATTGTAGGTGCATCTTACTATACACTTCACTTTATGATGATCCCAATAAGGAAAATGAATTTGTTGAATGCAAACATCACCACGGTGGAATCAATATCCCTTTAAGAAGTGCTTATGAAGAAGCTAGTGTAACACATGCTATTTCTCAACTCATCATTTTATTTGAGAATTATATTCAAAATGAATAAAGTACTAGAGTATATTCCTATATTATGAAAATGATCAAATATTTTCTATGGGTAATGACACTTGGATGCTTAAGAAGACTTACTATAACATCCCATGATTTGAGGCTTCAAATGAAATGATCTTAAAAGGAATGATTCGACTACCCATATCACCAAGGTGCACCTCCTTTTTTGGGAGCCCATCACTATTGAACTCTATAGTTAAGCATGCTCAACTTGGAGTAGTACTAGGATGGGTGACCAGTTAGAAAGTTGACCCTGACTTGTGCGTGAGTGAGGACAAAGTGCACAGTTAAGGCTAGTGGTGGTTTGTGGGGCCAATCGTCATTCCTAAAACTCTACTAGAGCCTTGGCAGTGGGCCCGGGTGTTACAAATGATATCAAAGCCAATTCCCTCCACTAGGTGGGGCCCACATGGACATCTGACATGCCAGTCTTAAGCCATGCTGTCTAGGAAAGATAGAAAGGGATATCTGCTGAGACGAGATGGAGCCTCCCTTGTGCTAGTAGCCATGGATGGGATCTGGGTATCCATGGGCTATTATGGATTGGCACTGAAATGGGGATGAGATTGTGAGGTCGTATAGTTGACCCTTGATGAGGACGCCAAGAGTCTAAATGTAGGATATTGTAATGTCCTAGGATTTGAGGCCTCATATGAAATGATCATAAAAAATTATTAGACTACCCATATAACCAAGGTGCACCTCCTTTTTCGGGAGCCCATCACTAAAGAACTCCATAGTTAAGCGTGCTTAGCTTGGAGTTGTACCAAAATGGGTGACCAGTTGGGAAGTTGACCCTGACTTGCACATGAGTGAGGACAAAGTGCATAGTTAAGGCTAATTGTGGTATGTGGGGCTAGTCATTGTTCCAAAAACTCTACTAGTTCCTTGGGAAGTGGGCCCAAGTGTTACACTTACACACATGAGACTTTGTTTAAAACACCAAATCCTCATGAGGTCAACTCCCAGATTCTTATCAATATTCATTCATCCTTTAGGTCTTGTGGACTCTTAGACATTCTTAGAGTGATGCCCATTTTCATTCAGTCTTTATTTTGTAGTTTTGTGTAGGTTAGAATTTGGAACAATAGACACAAATATCTATAACAATGCACTCTACCAAATTTATCATGGTTGTGCATAATATAGCATTAGGTTTTCTTCACATGCTAAGGTAAGGAAATGGAATTTGCGGATTGAGGAGGAGATAAATTATGAATCCAATGAGCAATAGAAACATTAGCTTCATATTCTATATATAAAAAAAAGCTTGTCATTCTCAAAGAATGAATCATTAAAGAGCACATTTTCAAGATGAAGTGTGAAATAAATTTGAAAATTATCTTAACAAAAATCATTTCTTGATTTTGTCTATCAATCATATGTTAGTTGTATTTGTACTAGAAAGAAATCATTAAAAAGATGTAGTAGGATGTGATAAGGCTTTGATTAATCATTTAAAAATATGATTGTGGAACACTTGCATGCTACACTTAGAAAATTTCAAACTAAATGTATAGAAAGAAAATATTTTTAAATAAAGAACATATATTAAAAATAAAAAAAGACAAACATAAATAAAAGTAAAACTTACTTTAAAAACCTAATATTACTTTATTTTCCTTTATTTCAAAAGGAGAAGAAAAGAAAATACTCATTTCCCCACTCATCCATGGAAATAACACCTTGGAGATGGTTCCTAGGGTTGACCTTAGTATTAGGATGAGTATTTCTATGATTTTCCTCAAGCTACTGGTGGATCAAGAGATCTATCTAATTTTGTATTTTAAATCCTATTACAATTCTTTTTCATCATAAAAGAGGTTGAATATCTCATTCATTTATATGCGTAAGGTGGTATTGAATTTTTACAAGGTCCAAAGATGGTAGTTTTTCCTTTAGCTATCTAGATGACTGACCTTGACCCTTCTAAGAAAAAGTTCCATGGTTTCTCCATAAGATGCTTTAGTTTTCATAGATTCAATTATCAAAATTTTGTGGTGCCCTGCATGATGTGTTCTTGATGTACTAAGTAAGATACCATATCAAAGACATGTGCATGATGTATATTCCTGCAGAGATCCCAACAAATCTCCTTAGGGATTTAATTTTCATCAAATAACTCAAGTGCTTAGTTAGGATATTTATTTTTGCATTTTTGGTCAAATCTAAAACCACTTCACAAATGCCACTTCTTGGATTGATCATTAGTCAAGGTCTTGACATCTTCCCCCAATCTATCATAAATGGTGATAATTTGGTTTAAGTATTGTAGGTTGTGAAGAAAATATTTCACTACTAGTTGGTTATAGTGCTCCCAAGGTATCAATAATGGATCTACATATATTTAATTAAGAAAGTTAATTTGATTAAGCATCCTGATATTCTTGTTGAGTGTAAAAATACTTTTAGAGAGGGCATTGAGGATTGCACCGTAATGGTGATGGTCTCCTTTCTAGCCAACATATGTATTGCTAAAGTTGTGATTTCAATTAGAATGAAAAGAAATAAGGAGATAATCCATCATCATTCAGGCAATTGATTTTGAGTGTGACACTAAGCTCCAAAATATGTGTGCAATGCATGTTATGATCCAAATTGGCAAGAATTGAAAATTTATTTCACCTATACTATCCCAATGAGACTTAGATCATGAAGTAGTGATCCGATTCCATCATTGAACTTGCAAGTGTGAAATTTGGAGATTGTTGTAGTTAATATGTAGTGTCTTCAACCAATGCCCTCTCCATGATTTCTAAAGTAATTGAAGACTCTTTGGTTTCACTTATATGGGGTATCTAACTTTATCCTTTTCCTTGTGTTTTCTATATGAGCTAAGAACTCTTCTAGGATAATCTTGAAATTTAAATAAGCCCTCAGTTCTAGAATGGGTTCCAACTATGTACTTTTACTGAGAAGATGAGGGACAATTTACAAGCAAAAGGGAAATTAATCGACATAAGTAAAGCTAATATATGGAATATTTACTTAATGACTTATTTAACACGACTCAAAATAATAGAAAATAGCCAAAAGGTATCGAATCCAAAGAGACAACACTAAATTTGAAGCAAAAAATGTGAGCATGTAATTTTAGTAATATCAAACTTGTTATAACTATGATCAGATAGGGGATCCACTCATTAATTATTGATAAATGAAGCCCACAGACACCCAAACATACTATAAACATATGAAGAAAGGGATTTATTTTGCATTTCTCAAGCATATGATAGGTCAAGCGTTAGGAATATGTTGAAGTGGAAAATGAATTTAATATGTTAACACACTTTTAAATTATTTCACACCATGATATGTGGAATTACATAAAGAAGAAATAACAAACTTACTTATACTAAAGGAGCATTGCATATAGAAACATGGCCATCTCATCCTTAAAGTTTCAATAAATGGAGCATGCTCCTCTTTATAGATCTTCTCTTGTTAACATAAGCCTGGGTGGTTTGCTAACAAAAACAAATGGGAAGAGACAAAAAGGTATGCATTAGTATTGAAATATCAAAACTGTAGGGGAAGTTTATGAATAACTACAAGTGAAGTTATCCATGTTTGAGGAAAGTATGATGACATATGTGAAAGTCAAATCTCAATAATTCATCAAGAGGATGAGGCATTTTTTTAAAAAGCACACAATCAAAAATAAAGTATATTATCTTTAAATGATTCCATAATAATAAATAACAAGTGCATTGCACACATATTATTATGTAGACTATCATTTACTTAATACTAGGACCCAAATACCATCAATTCCAAAATAAGGTAGGAGGAATAGGACCTCAGTTATGATGAATGCATATTCATCCTAATTTTATTTGCAGTTTGGTCTAATTTTGCATCTAGATTTAGAAATTTTATTTAGAATTAAGTTATGTTTAGTCTTTCTTATATTTATGTTAATATATTGGGTTTTGATCCAATTCCTTTATTTTTGTGGCATGTTCAACCTTCATTTCCTGCATTCTAGCATAGGAACAATAGTCTCCCTGACTAAGCATTAGGTCTAATGAAAATTTGATATGGGATATTATTTTGATTGATCTATCCTTTCATCATTTGTTGATTTCATCAATCAATTACTTCATCAATGTAGACCCATCAACCGACATTGATAACTTCTACACCACCAAGGAATTTATATCTTTCTAAATTCTCATTAGTTCACATCATTTGACTTTTCCATTAGTTGGCAACTAATGGAAGTACTTCTATTTAACTTAAGGATTGCAACTAAGGAGAATGATGTGATATTATCAACCAATGAAAATTCTATAGGTTCCACCAATGAACTTTCTACTCATACACCTATTAATGAAGATTAGACGTGTCTACCTAATGATGAAAGTTCTACATTAAAAACCCAGTGAAACCTAGAAAACCCTCAACACGCCTTTACTCAAGTGTATGAGTGATTGCAGACCCTAACGGGAAGTCTGTAGTACAAGACCTTGTCCCCATGTAAGATGATCACCATCTAAATTCCACCAAGCTTCCAAAATTCATACTCATCATTCATCTCTATTTTCCATCATTGGTTTTCACTGGTTGACGAACATATCAACTAAAAACACATTCACCTTCACCTCCACCAAGGCTCGAAGGTATCGAAATCAAAAGAGGCATGCCCAATGACTCCCCTTCACCATCTATGGTAGTGTCCATCATCATAAACCACCTTCCACTCCTTCTATTCTTACAAACAAGTCTACAAAGGAGGAAGACGCCACCTTCAAGACCACCATCAATAGATACCAATGAATGATCTTGCTACTATATAGGCCACTATCATTCCTAGTACAAATTTAGGCATCCGCATACCATGACTATACCTTCATCTTCTACTATAACAATGGCTCTTTTCCTTATAATCATGTTATTGTTTCTATGAGTGAGTAGTCCCCTCGCTATGGAGTGTGGAATAACCCCACTTCCCAATTTTGTTCTATTTACTGCATTTACACTTGTTTGAACCATTTTATGTTTTACAGCAAACATTTTATGCTAGAAAATCTACTTTTGAATAAGAATTTTCATATTTATCAGATCATGGATGTAGGGAACATAAAACCTAAAATGTATACTACCGATAGTATCATATTAAAACCTTTATGAGAACTTGATAGTATTTTTTGAGGCGATAGGTATATACCTCTTGGTAACACGATGACGATCTTAGAGTAATATTTGTTAGGGTATAATCCTAATTCTAAAAGGGTTTACTTAGTTAGCCTCAACATATGTATGTTCATGCTTTTTATGAAGTATTGAGAGAATAAATGATGGTAGTGGTGGTGAAACCTACTCACCCTAGTGTTTCCATCCATTAATAAATCTATAACTTTAATATTCTCTTTTAATCAATGCAATCTTAGTATAATCTTGAAGTTAAATCTGGTAAAGAATACTACATTGTGACAAGATCTCTCTTCCTATTGGTTTGATCTTTAATTGCAGTGCAATCTTTGATTAAACTACTTATTAAAAATCCAATTTTGTTGGTTTGACCCTAACTAGACTGTGACTAGATCTATCTTCTTAGAGATGGGATTGTCATACACTTGGTTTAGGTAAAATAGTTGGATTTCATTCCTAGAGAATTTTCATGTGCAATTAATTCTACAACAAGTGTCCAATATGAAACATGGTAGGGGGAATGTAACCATAGTTCTTGCAAGGTGGAATCAACCTCAATTCCCAAATGTGTGGTTATTCTACTAAAATATATTACTAGTAAAAATTGCACATGCACTATAGACAAGGCAAGATTTCCTCTTCAACCCTTTTCACTTAATTTTCTAATAGAAAAGGAAAGTGAACATCCATAATAAAGAAATTGGGGTCAAAGGACATAAATTAGGTTTTAACAATTTTACGACCAAAGGAGGGTGAAAAATATCATAATGAAGGATATTCCAACAAGAATTTCAAAAGATATACACACACACAGATATATATATATATATATATATATATATATATATATATATATATATATATATATACATATACATGTATATACATATATATACACACACACATATATGTGTGTGTGTGTGTGGGAACAATATTGTGGATTTTGCCTCAGTAGAGTAAATTAGGGTTCTAAAGTCATCAAATGGGGAACATAAATATGAAAGATGCAGATTGCGTACAACAGGTCCAAATTTATCCATAGTCAAACCCGAGGTCCATTCCATGTTATAAGAAACCTTAAAGTAGTTTAACACATTATTATGGTTAATATTCTTTTACATATACAAACTAGAAGTCATATTTATATTGAAATGAACAATGTCACAATGTATCCACCATTTGATAGAGAATATTATCCTAATATTGTAACACATTTTTTTTCTATTTCTCTAAAATTCCTAATAATATTATGAATTAATTTAGATTCATGTAATTAATGATTTTTATAAAGAAAAACTTGACCAAATGACCCATATGTCCCATAGATATATTTTAGAGTGTATGACATGACAAGGGCAATACTCTCGGTCGACTATATCAAACCATGCATGTATACAAATGAAAAGGGATACACAGATTGATTTAACCCTATATCATGTGAAAACTCAAAGCTTGCATAAAAAAATGGGTGCAAAATCATGCTATGTATTTCTCCTTAACAGCTCATAGAGAACTAATCAGTTGGACATTTACTTGATGGAATGGAAATTAAACATAGTATGCTAATCCTCTCTCTCATAATCTCATCAATCTTTTGCTTGGTTTTTAGGGTGGCTAAAGATAGGAGCATGCTCCCTGTCATGGAATAGAGGGAACACAAACTTAAGCTAGGGCCAATATTCACTTTCAAACCCATTATACACAAAACCTCTCTAAAATCCCTTCGCAAAGTCAATAAAAGTGAGAGAAGATTAATTATGGTCAAGCATGTACATTGAATCACTATTTATAATGTTGAGAGGATGTGTTGGATAAGGAAAGTTATATACAAAGAGAGGCATCAAGGGAACACATTACTCAATACTTCCATTGAGGTTTGTGTTGTGAAAGACAACAAAATTATTTCTAGATAGAGGTATAGATTGAGAGGCCTCTTGGAAGATCAATGATTGCCCAAATTTGAGGAGTTAGGATCAAAGGATCTAATGAGGATGAATTATCTTCTTCACTTTAGACTTAAATACTGTTACGTTGAGGAATAAGAGAAGGTTCAAACCAAATTGGTGGGTGGACTTATGTGTTCAAGGGTATGGGATGATTGAGTGTTTAATATACTTAGGCAACTCTAGGATCGAGAAATATGTATATTTTGGATAAAAGTATGATAGGGTGAGAAATAGGTATTTCTTCTCCATTATGTCCCAGAACTTGTGTTATAGTTCGATTAGATCATCTGTGTTTATAAGAGTTAAAATAAGAATAAGTCAATGATGATAATGATGAGAGAGGGATAAAAAAGATAGGAATCTAAACACACTAGCTCATAATTGGATTTGATCAACTCGATTTAGGAGATGGTTTGGAAATTGGATGAGTGGATCAGGTCTAGCAAAGAAAATAATATGTGAAATAGGGTATTCAAGTAGTCATCCAATCAAGGAAAGCAACTTCTGGAAATGTTATCTTGGGGAAATCAATCCATTTAAATCAACTTCATGATTCCTTGTTTCTCATCAATTCAACTTTCCTTCTTCACTAATTCGTGGAATTAGAGTTGTCCAATGAAGTTGAAAATCAATAGCTAGTGTAACTACGACACATTGAATCAAATTGAGATGTTTGATAAATTTTGATAATTTATTGAATGATTTGAAAGACCAATCATGTTATAAATATGAATGTCATTTACTTCAGTGTTATATAATGATATTTCATATTCCATTTTCTTACTAAATACTTAGGCCTAATAAAGTTATAGATTACTAATTTCATATTTAAAAGTATTAAGTAGTGAATTTGCATTCTAACCCTCACTTAAAACCTAGGTGAAAATAACTATATTAAAAATCTTAATAATGAAAATTGAACATAAACACATCACCTTGAAGCCTCTAAAACACATGTTATCACCTAATTCAAGAAAAGGGGATACCAACTTCCTAAAGGAAAAAGACATAGTAAGGACAAGGTGGGGAAATATATCTAGACTGTGGTATGTCACACACATTTAAACTCACAATAATATATTACAATACATCATTACTTGAAGGTCAATTTCATATGAAATAAATTATATTCTTTTTTGTGTTTAGTTGAATCCTTTAAGAAATTAGGATAAAGATCAAATTAGTTTTATGGTTGTGATGATTTATTGAAAAAATGAATATTTCAAAATGAACAAGAAAAGTGACTAAGGAGGGAATAAAGATTTTAGGGAAAACTGAGTAACCATGCACCAACAATCACCAAAGAATTTGGATTAGTTTTTGAAGATTGTAACTTTCATATTTGAAGAGAACACTATCTTGTATATTCTATAAAGAAGTCATTGGTGTGGATTCAAAGAATATATGCATATTGTAGGGAACATGATTTTCATCTAATATATCCTAGTTAGTCTTAAACCTAGAAATAGAAATCTACAAATTAGCCTTTTCTTGTATTATAACATGAAGAAAGAAAATGGTTATAACTCAAAAATCCTAAACTTTTTATGACTTCTCAACCAAAATAATCTTGAAATGACTTACCATGAATGTCAAGAATGACAGATAAACCATGTAAGAAGAGAGATTAGAAAATCTAAACTATGTTCATCCCAATTTACCTGAATAACACACATGGTTTTGCATAGGATATGTTTTTGCTTCCACAAAGTCACAATCATAATCAACATAGTTAAGTAAGAACATAAAATGGTAAAAGTTGATGTGAAATTTAAACTCTACCACTAGTTCATCACGTCATGGAGGTTTTATCTTCCTTTACCTGAACTCACCTTCTCCTTCATTTCCCTCTTAGTGCACAAATGCCTTCTCATTCTCTCTATTTCCTTCTCATGCACAAGGACAAAACATTGCTACCTAGATTGTTGAGTCATGAAAAATAAAAAAGATAAATGGAAACAAGTTATGTTCTTTTAAAAAAAAATGAGAATACATTATGTTATCCAAACGAATTATAATACAACATGTCATATAAGATATTAGGAGTGACACCTATGTCCTACAATTCAAAATTAGATAGTAACTATAAGACACACATTGTTTAGGGACCGACACACCATACTAATTTGTATTTATGCCTTGGGAAAAAACATGTTCCTTAGATGACACACTATGTCATTACGTTGATCATAAACTCAATAACAATTCTAACATGAGACAACCATATCAAAGGACTAACAAACCTTATTGCAGGGGAACACACATTAATTGTAACGATTATTCTGATGGTGCACACATTATGTCCCTTTGGTGACATGGTGTGTTTGTTGTTGTTTGGATAATTTTTTCTCTCTAAATCATGATAGGGCATGTATATCCAACAACTCATTATGTCATTCTAAATTTAGTTTCTCTCTTCATTTTCATTATTTTATTGGCTACATCTTGGTAAGATGCTTAGAACTTGGTGTTGTAATGATATGTATAGCTTAAAAATGACATGTAAAAACATTTAGATAATTCTAAAATAAAATAACAAACAGATAGAAACTAAGATGCATATAATATTAACGAATTAGGAGGATATATTTGTGAAGTTAGATGCAAAATATAGCCTCATGCACACTATTCAAAAATATTATGTGATAGTATGGTACAACATTCCTAAATTTGACATAACATATATAGTGCTACTAGTGTATCTAAATTGTAAATGATTTGGTGGAAATTTATTTACTTTGTAAGGTAGATATATTTGAAGAGACTATTGTCACGAGAATAACCACTATACAATAATAGTTGTAAGAATCATATGTGAATGTAACATGTTTATTTCATGTAAGTTTATCATGATCCATAGTAATCATAATGATTATATGCTATATGTGTATAATTATAACAATTTTTTCTCCATTCAAACAAAATGATTGTACAATATTATATTGCAATTTATAAACCAAAGAATCTCTTGGTGATTACCTGATTAGGTCTACAGGGATTGAAATGTGATCGAGGATATAATATGCCAAATTATTATATTTTGGGACTTGAAGGATCCCTAGTCACTAAAATAGATGTAGATATTGAGGTTATCTAGACATTGTAATGTGTATTGATAAATAAAGGACGTGGTTATGGATGAGGGCCAACAAACAAAAAGATAAAACAAACACAATGAGTTATAGTCCATAAGGATGTCATTCAAGAATCAACATTTGCCTTCATTAAGAATCTCTATTGATTGATTTATGGAGCGAACATACTAAATTAAGCACACATGATTATTAGAGACAAAATATTTCATCATTGTCTCTTTTTAGTAGGGTTGAGGAGATCTGAATTAATTCTTGAATGTTTTGCATCACTGTCAAGTTAGTAGAGAAGTGTATTTCTTATTCAATTCTTGAGAATCACATAACAATGATGCGTTGAGTCCTTATGAAGAATGCTATGTGGTTCAACTAAATAATGAGTCATATTATAGCATGATATTGTCAGTTGTCCATGATATATTTTGAAATTTACTTGTCATTCATGCCTTATATGAAATACTTTAGTCCTTTCGATTCATCTCATAAAATTACTCTATTCTATTTATGAATTCTCCATATGTTTCTAGTGATTCATGTGTAATTTGTTATTAGTTAAAATTTTCCATTACATTTGTAACAGTCATTACTTATATTTTAGTTTTGAAACTAAATTTGCATGCCTATATTTACAAAAACGCCTTTGAAGATGTGCAAGATACAAATTGGTCTTCCATTTTCTTTTGTATGAAAAATCTCATTGTTGGAAAAAAAATACTTGAAGTTGATAACATGATCATCATATTCAATTGGTGATATGTTGAATCTGATGTACAAGAGAGACTAAATCATTAACTAGTACTCCAAAGATTTTAAATGTAAAGGGAAGGAAATGGTGATGGTTTGCAATATATTATGCACTATGCTTTTTATTTTTTATTTTGATGCATTAGAGTAGGATGCCATGCTTTGAAATTATTAGAAATAATTCTAGTCAAAGGAGAAACCTTAAGAGAAAGAAACATGTGATTTTCATCAGTCTAGTCAAATAACATGACGTATGTTGGTTGTTGGAAGTAGATACCATCATTTCAGGTGCCAACAAAGGTGATTGGATAAACATTAACATCTTTTATCCCAGTGAGAGAAACAACACCAAAAAGTAAAACACAAATAACAACATGGGAATATTGAAATTTAGGCGAGTGTGGCAATGAACAACATAGTCACCAAAAGAATCAAGCTCTATAGACTAAAAAAGATGATATTTCTTATTGTCAGGATATGAGGAGATCATGAGTAGATAGTATAGAGTACAACATATGTACATCGATATCCAAGACCATCAATAGGAACAACAAGAAAAAATCTTGTACATGGTATGCTTGTAGAGAAGTAAGAATAGCTCCCTATGGAACAACTCAAATATCTTGAAGCGCTATATGACTATGTTGTTGTAGGAATCTATAAAACAAAAATTGTTTATTTGGGTTGGCAGAAGGTACATGACAACTTCGACCTCAAATAGATGACAATAGATCATGTAGTTTAGCATAAGAACATTCAAATGAGGGCACTAGTAGGAATAAAACCAACTTCATGTAGAATATGTTCCTAAATATTTCTTGTGTTTGATAAAGAGATAACATATTCATATCTAGTAGCTAATGGCACAATCAAAATGCCCAATCCTCCAAAATAGATAGTATTGGCTGGCTAGGCTCAATTGTAGATTGCCAAATCCTTATGTGTCCCCAATGATAAGCATGACTAGAAAACATAAGAGTACACAATCAAATCCATTTTTGTCTTAATTAATAGAATATGGTGGTATTATTTGAAGGGAAAATAATACTACGGAATAATGATGAATGACCCAAGGAGAACATGTTCACACTCTGGATCAGTGAGAAAACAATGGAGGTTTTCCGTAGCTGGATATTTGACCACAAACTTCCTAAAAAATCCAAACAAAAGTTTTGATAAAAGTAAATTGGATTGCCAAGAATCTTCTATCCCCAAGTCAGATGTGATATTTCAAGATGGAAAAGCCCATACTTTGGAATCTTCTAGGATAATTGGACGGTCATTTCTACCTTTGAATTTTTACTATGAGTACACAACCTGGTCCCAAAGTTTGAAGAAGAGATTATGCCTTACTTACTTCAAATATGGCACCACTGAGAGTTTCATCATCTAGGTCGAAATCCAGTAGGTCAACGTTGCATTAATAATTGTAAAACAAGAGGATGAAGTGCCAAAGAAAAATTGAGTGTCAAAATTAAATCTCCTTGTTGGACCCAAGAAACTAACATTATAGGCTCACCCTGATCCAAGTAAAGTTGAGCAATCAAATAATAGAAAAATTCAACCATCATGCAAATATTAGTCACAAAGATGGACTCCTAGAAAAATGGTAAACATATCAACACATATTCAAGGCATATGAATTATACAAGCCAAGATATGAGTAAGGACATGTTGCAGGTCATGGACGAGGTGGGTCACATCATGCAAAAGAGCTTAAACATCCTGAGTAATCCCGAAACCAAATTGGTGATCTTGGATATACAATAGAACATGTAGCATGAGTTCCTTTAAAATCTTAAGAATAGGTTGACACCAAATGGTTCCCACTAAAATGAATCAAATTCCATTATCTAGCTTGAGTAGAGGAGTCTATAGAGCACTGGTGACATAAAGAGACAAACAGATAGGACATCAACCAAGTAACCAAAGATTCACAATAGTAGATATATGAACCAATAATGCATCCTTGATTTTAGTGTCTACACTCCATATTGAATAAAGAATTTGTAGTGAATAGAGGCCATTATGTGCACATGTTGTTCATGTAAGAAAGAACAAAATAATATATTCAAACGTAGTACATGATGCAATGAGTGTAGATGATGAAAGTCCTGAGGCGGGTTATAGTGTTGGTAGGGGAAGTTGAGGACGATTTGAATACAAATATATGAGATTTGTGTTTCAAATGATGCAACCAAATTAGAGGAGAGGACCCGAGTAGCTTATCAAATTGTCCATCTTTAGCCTTAGACTTTGTGTTAGAGACATTTGAATCTAAAGAATGTGCATGTTGTTAGGTTGTGGAATTTGGTTAGGACCCAAATTCCAAACTTCTAAGGACTTAAGAATGCCTATTTTTTGAAATGAAGCATGCTAGAAAGAAAAACATCCATTATAGGATAAAGGAGTAAAGTGGTAGAGGACACATAGAGGAAGAGGTAGAAGACACATCCAAACATAAATTGAAGAAGGGCATGAAATAATCTAATTGAGAGCTATACACAAGGAATCAACATGTTATAAACTAGTTCCAAACCATGTACATATGATACCAAAGTTCTTAAATAACATCAATAACACAAAAACATTTTGTATGTATTCTCAACATAAAACACAAGATAAGGGAAAAGATTCTTGTTCATATAAAGGACTATACGAACATGCTTCTAAAGAAAGTTAAATAAAACATGGCCACACAAAGGGAACCTATCCATTCTCCTAGAGTTTTCTTAGTAATTTGCTCCAGAAAAATTCAATGAGATGGTCACATCGTCCATGTAATATCTCATAGGGATTCATCCACATTTGGACTAAAGAGGAAAACTACTCAACAAATGATGGTATCAGATTACTATAATTGAGTTATTTAATCAAACTCACAAAGTATGATTTAAATTGAAGTTCAATTACATAAGGGAGAATTTGGTGAACCTAGTTTAGGAAAATAAGAATGACCGTTGTCATTGGTTCTACTCTTCACATTTCAAGACACAATTTAAAAAGATTGTGCAATTATCAACTACGCAAGGTTGTTCCATATCAAGATATAAAAATGTCCAATGTTATTTGAATAAGATTATAAAATTAATATATATTGAGAAATCCTATATCATTTCCTTGACGAACTTAGTGTCTTGCATTCAATCATCTATGAGAGAACAACATTGTAGCCTAATTCACTATTTTTATAAGTAACTAGGGGTTAGGTAGTCCATTACCTACTTCATGGGGTGGCAAGATGTATCAAACTCAAGTGAGAAAAATCTCTAATAGGGTCCAAAGACCAAATGGATCAAAGTCCTCAGGGAGTCAAAATTCCAACATAGGTCAATTCCATTTCTATCTCAAGACTTTAAAGTATTTTTAGTGACTTTCAAGAGGCAAGGAAGGGATTAAAACAATTTGGGTTCACCATCATACCAAACTCTATGAATGAAATATAAGTTACAAGTAATATATCAACAATGGAATGAAAATATAGTACCTTATTGCAATCAAGAGTTTGAACAAGATGCAAACACAGTTCAATTCTTCCAAGTTCTAAAGAATCTAGCAAGAAATAATGTACTAGATTTAGCATATATCACTTGGGTTTGAAAATATTTCTTAGGTTATTATTAGGTGGATTTACCGTTTCCCCGCCTTATGGGGTAGAATCCGTGATAATACAATTTGATGGTAATGATCTCTCATAATTATTTATTAAGTTCATTTCCATCAATATAGTCCTCATTTTAGCACATGTAGTCACATATGATATACTAATGATTACTCATGTTCATAATGTATATGACTCATAAGGTCATATTATTCTGTTAGTGGATTTTGTAGAGGTAGGAAGTGCATACAAGAAAAACATAAAGTATTTTTCATCATTATGTACTTAGATTGAATACATGCTGATTAGGAACAGTGAGTTAGATGTGGTAGGATTAGGACGAAAAGGATGTAAAACTTCATTTACAATATTTCCAGATATCTCCTAAATTTTCCCTTATTTTGAATTATTTATTCAAATTTCCTTTTATAAACCATAGGAATGCAATTTAACTCCAATTAAAATAGTAAAATGAATATTTAGCTAAAACTTATAGAAATCAATGATTAATGCCAAATTCTAAATTATTTTGTATTTCAGTGCTTTTCTAGACCATTAATCATATTTCTTTTGTATTTTCTTTATTAAATTTGTAATCATAATATTAGGTCATTCTAGTGTGCTTAATTAAATTATTAACTAAGGAAAGGAAAACACATGTGTGACCTAGTCCTATGTTTTAAAGTTCACGTTCCTTAGGTTTAACATTAATGATTTTTTTTCCTTTGTCACACTATATGATCAATATATTAGTTATTCCATTTTAATGGCTAGTAGAGCGATCCTAATGAGATCAATGCTAGCTTCTTAGGTGAACTTCTGGTGTAGATAAGTGGATCTACCCCTGTTCATCCTTGACAAAGCACGTGTTATCAGTGGTAGTTTCCTTTGGATAGGAAAGGGGCACACTATTGACTGGTCCACCATAGCTATGCCATATGTTGCAGGTGGCTTGAATGTCCCAAACCCATAGATCTTTGCTCAAGATGCTAACTTAAAGAAGATTGATAGCTTCCTGATGAATCTGACTTCATTATGGGCCAAGTGGATGAACTTAGGTATGGGGTCTCCCTGGAAGGAGTGATGACTTATTTCCCCAGAGTTTGGAGGCCTATTGTGACAAGATGGATCAATGTTATACACTAACATATGCAATTGGGATATCATTAGATCATAATCAATGACAAACCATGGTGCCTTCCTATCTTTGGACCCCAGGTGCCCTGGCTTCAATTTTTGTGGGCAAGATACCACACCACTAGTACATAAATGGCCTTTAGTGTCGATTATTAAGAGACACCTATGTGGGTGCCGCTAAAAGCCTAACTGTTACGTGTCGGTTCTCAAACCGACGCCAAAACCCTTCGCGCGCCACCAAAAATGCACTGCAAACGCGCTAGCAGGGGGTATCAGCGTTGGTTATTAGGTTCTAAACCGACACCACATACCTTCACGTCATAGAAAGGGTGCCATCTGGGGCACTATCGGCGTCAGTTTGTTAGTTATAACTGACGCCATCTCACCCGCTGCCACGACCGTTCTGACCAGCACGCCCGTGTTGTCTGGCCTCTAGGGAAATCAACGTCGGTTACCAGAAGGGCAACCGACAGTTTTATCCTATGTCGTCGGTTTTATACAAATATCCGACTCCTATTGTATGTCTGGTCTGCTGCCACGGCCGTGCTGGCCAACACGGCCATGGTGTCTGGCCTCATTAGGGAAATCGACGTCGGTTACTATTATGGAAACCGAAATTGTAACCGTATATCGTCGGTATTGTTCAAATAACCGATGCCGATGTTTTTTTTTTCTATCAGGCTGCAGACCTGCTATGGCTGGTCACAGGATGAGAAACATGCAATTCAGTTATGAACTGTAGGTTTTACGACATCTATTGATATCAGCGAACAATAGGCCACTAACCTGCAAAATTAACATGATGGACAATATTATATATATGTGATTCACACTCATGTATAAGAACATTTAATTCATATTTTTTTTTTCATTACACGCATGTAGAAACCAGTAGCAACCTATAGTTCCATTTATTTCATCTATTTTCACATTCAGACACAAGTAGAAACATTCATGTATTGATGATTTTCACACATGTCATCATTGTCAACAAAATCATATATTCAAAGATCCATGAAACAGCAAAAGAAGCCACAATGAAGGGAAGCATGATACAGATACAATACATAAAGTGCAGCACACACAAGTGTTTCGGATTCATATAACAACATGACATGCTAACACATATATAGTGCATAATAACAGTAGTGTCAAATTTACATACAACACTATAGCATAGTACATATATATAGTGGGATTAAGGTGACGATCCCACCTACTAAAATAGGTTACCGAAAACTACATGTTACGACTGGGAGGTCGTGATTCAGCAACCTTATGCATTAGCAGGAGGGAAAATAGATTTCACCATGAGTTAACATTGCAGAGGGTCTACTAACCTTCTTCAATGTTAACTCGTGGTGAAATCTGTTTGTCCTCCTGCTAATGCATACAGTTGCTGAATCACGACCTCCCAGTCGTAACATGTAGTTTTCGGGAACCTATTTAGCATGTGGGATCGTCACCTTAGTCCCACTATATAATCTATATAACCTTAGTGTGGGATGCTTGCTTTCTCTCCGACTGTTGCACTTTGGATTTATAAAGCAATGTCGATGGCCTGCATAGCTATGTCATGGCCGTCCTGCATAGCCTATAGTCTTTGGAGAATGCCTACAAATTAAATAGAATTCCTATTAACTAGTATCCTAAAATTTTGAAAAAAAACACACTTACATAATATAATTATGAATGAACATATAGATAGAAACCTCAGGGATATATTCTTAAAACTTACATTGTCAGGCGGTGCAAGCACGTCCTCACCCTCACGATGATCATCAACACGGTCATCATGGGAACATAATAAATTAAAATATAAACATCCATGCCTCTAATATTGTGATCTTTTATCAATTAACAATCCTTCATTATGATCCCCGCGAACATACAAGTCATTGTCATCCCCAGCTTCAATGTTTGGTAGTGTTGGCAACTTAACTGAGAATGGATTGGAGTCATCATACTTATCATAGTACTCTTCTTCATCTATAGGATCTTCAATGAACTGTCTTTTACCATGAAGAACAACTGACCATTTATCATTTGCAGGATCATCGATATAAAATACTTGTTTTTCCTGTGATGCCAATATAAATGGTTCACCCTTCTCGCCAATCTTTTCAAAGTTCCCTAATGTGAAACCCAATTCATCCACTATAACTCCTTTGTTGTTGTCAACCCAATTACATTTAAAGAGCGTTATTCTGAAATCTACATAGTCAAACTCCCATATGTCTTCAATGACACCGTAATATGACATTTTTGCTTCACGTGGACTTTTATCCTTTGCACTTGCAAAAAACAATGAAGACGCTTGAAGGGTGACCCCACTGTTTTGGATGACACTCTTATCATCTTGACGCTTTGTGTAATATGAGAAACCATTTATGTCAAACCCTTCATAAGACATAACATTCAATTTTGGTTTAAAGGCGAGGCATTTGATGGTTTCAGTAACATTACCTGGTGTTTGAGATAGTTGATGTAAGACTTTATCTTCAAACCACTTAATAAATGTCTTGTTATGCTCTCTAGCAAGCCACATTGAATTGGATCGAGGATAATGTCTCTTGATGAAATTGGTATGTTCCTCGATATAAACACTCACTTCATCGATGTTGTGTTAAATATACAAGCGACCTTGCTCCAACTGCTCATGGCTGATTACTTTCACCCGTGCTCCCAAAACTCCTTTGCCAAAATGCTCCTCAATGTTCTTGTCATTCACGGGAGCGTCATTACCACTCATAAAGTCATTGCAAAAATCCATAACCTCTCTCGCCACATAACCCTCAATAATACTCCCTTCAGGCCGATAACGGTTTCAAACATCACCTTTAAAAAACGCTCATGTATCGTTCAAAGGGATACATCCAATGCAAGAAAATTGGTCCCAACATTTTCACTTCCCTAGTCAAGTGGACAATAAGATGTACCATGATATCAAAGAACGAAGGAGGAAAATACATCTTAAGCTGACATTGGGTAACAACCACTTCTCTTTGCAAATTATCGAGAGTATCAGGGTCAATAACTTTGCTGCACAGACTATTGAAAAAGAAACAAAGTTTGGTGATTGCAAACCTTACATGCTTCAGCAATATTGATCTAATTGCCACATGCAATATTTGTTGCATTAGAATGTGACAATCATGAGATTTAAGACCTATCAACTTCATATCTTTCATTGATACCAATGTACGGATGTTGGATGAGTAACCCTGTGGCACCTTAACATTTACCAAGCATTTACAAAATGTTTTCTTCTCCTTTCTAGACAACGTGTAACAAGAGGGAGGTAAGTATGTTCTTTTATTACCCATTTCATGTAATTCTATTAATTCTGACCTTATTCCCATTTCACGTAGGTCCATTCTGGATTTTATCCCATCTTTAGTCTTACCTGGTATATTCAACAGAGTACTGATGACGCTATCACATACATTTTTCTCAACGTGCATGACATCGATACAATGTCTGACAGTCAAAGAACTCCAATAAGGAAGATCCCAAAATATCGACTTCTTCTTGAATAAAGACTTGTCACTCCTTGTGGCCATCATACATTGTGATCTCTTACCAAATTCATTGGCGATGTATTTCACTCTTTCATAAACATCCTCCCCTGATGTAGGTTTAGGTTCACTACGTTCCTCATTCCGTCCATTGAATGCTTTGCGCAACCTACGATACGGATGAAATTTTGGAAGAAACCTTCGATGAGCAAGACATACAGTCTTACGGCCGTGTTTTAGTCGTATTGAATCAGTGTTCTCTTCACATATAGGACACACTTTAGATCCTTTGACACTATATCCAGACAAATTCCCATATGCTGGAAAGTCATTCACAGTGCAAAACAACATAGCGTGCAAACAAAATGTCTCTCTTCGTGAAGTATCATAGGTCATCACACCTTCACCCCAGAGTTTCTTTATGTCATCAATCAGAGGTTCAAGATAAACATTGATATCATTTCCAGGTTGTTTAGGGCCCGATATCAACAACGACAGCATAACGTACTTATTTTTCATACACAACCAGGGAGGAAGATGTATATAACAAGCATGAGTGGCCAAGTGCTATGTTGGTTGCTCAATGTCCCGTACATATTCATCCCATATGTACAAAGCCCAAGTCGTAAATTCATGTCCTCTTCACCGAATTCAGGGTACAATATATCAATCTTCTTCCACTGTGGGGAATCAGACGCATGTCGTAGGATCCCAACATTATTTTTCTTAACATCTGCATGCCACCTCAAATTCTTTGCATCTATAGGTTTGGCAAACAAGCATTGAAACTGTGGTATTATAGGTAGATACCACATCACCTTAGCGGGAGAACTAGTTTTGGACTCCCCCAAAGTCCTCAATTTATACCTTGACGCGCCACATTTCGGACAATCTTTCAAATTCACATAGTCCTTTTGAAATAATACACAATCATTTGGGCATGCGTGTATCTTCTTGGCCTCCATTCCCATTGGGCACAACAATTTCTTTAACCGACATGTTGAGATCGGCAGCTCGTTTCCTTCAGGAAGAATTTCTTTCAACAAAGACAACAATGGCGTGAAGCTTTTGTCGCTCCATCGATTGTTAGCTTTTAGTTTATACAATCTCAACACAACGCTAAGCTTCGTAAACTTATAACTCGTGTATAATGGTATCTCATCATCATGCACAATGTTTCTAAACATGGGAGGTGGATCAGTGTGCTCTATCCCACAACTATCCAGCATCGCATCAACGATGTCTACTGGAACTGGTTCATTCACATCTACGTCATCAGAGGCAATTTTGTCTTCCACACAAGCACTGCTATCGACATCCACTGGTTTGAGGTTTGAAATCTCTCCATGCCAGTGTCATTCTATATAGCCTTGTACAATCCCGTTGCACATGACATGACTTCTGATTTCGTCACCAGTACTGACTCTCAAGTTGTTACCACAATGCCTACATGGACAGCAGAACCAATCTCTAGGTTGTTTCCTATGTTCCTCGACAAATCTAACAAACTGATCAAGACCAGAAATAAACTCTAGGGTGCAACGATTGCGAATGGACATCCATGATCTATCCATATATGATCAAAGAGAAAATAAGTATATATTACAACAAGATTAGGGTCTAGGGTAAACCGATTAGAGTTTATGGTTAAAACTTTAGGGTTTATACATGTGATGTCATTCTTAAATGTGTACCACCTATCCCATTCTTGAACACCTAATCTCACTAGTAAGTGTATAATGTGTATTGGGTTTTCAAGAAAATTTCAGCAGCATTTCCCCACTGTTCTCCAAGTACATATGTACTTAGAGAAGAAATGGGGAAATGCTGCCGAAATTTTCTTGAAAACCCAATACACATTATACACTTACATCCTAAGTGAGATTAGGTTTTCAAGAACAGTCCCAAACCGGGGACTATCCAAGATTTACTCCTAATGAGTAAATCTTGGACGGGTTTCTAGGCCAACAAATACAACACCAATTACTTGTTCACAACCCCATTCAACACACAATTTCTTATGAAAACATTTGTGGATAGCCATAACAACATATCAATGCTTCCTAAATTAATCAACATTATAATGAAATTTATCAGTAATAATAAGGATAAAAGAAGATTTATAATGAAATTTATCAGTAATTTGTAACATAATAGGATATGCATATTTCTTTTTGTTGTTTGGTTTCGAATGTGTCGTTAGATAGGATGGATTTGTGAATTTGGGACATTCATGGGAGCACACACTTCAGTTAGAAGCATTCATGTAGCAACTTTTAGTTCCATTCATTAATCTCTTTTTACATCCACACACAGGGGTGTACCCCTAAACAATAACTAAACAAAGGGGTTGGTGTACCCCTAAACATGCACATAATTAAAATAACTATTAATACAAACAAGTCTAGATAGATAGACAACTAAATACTACACCAACATGGTCCCGCATCAGTAACTTCGAGGACTTATCATTGTGGCGATCTTCTCCTGAAGTTCAGAAAAGAAAGCAGCTATGAGTATTGATTGCTTTCAGACAAAAAGTGTAAACACAAATTTTTTGTCTTAACAATTATATTTGTTAATTGGACCTACCGTGGCCTTTTTTATGATTGTTCTGTGTCGCGGAGCTCCTCACTGTATTTAGACAAATCTGAACTGACAGGGGCCTCATAATCAGATTCGTCCGAACTTGAGGTGATATCCTCCGCCGTGCGCTCATACCGCCGTAGATGATCAGGGGTCTCGCAGTTGATGTTGGTTATCCAAACGTTGATGGTATTATGGCCAACTGGATGGAGAAAAATCCTGTTGCTACAGCCCACTAACATCTTTCTAATCCAATCACTCCAACCAGATTTTGATACAAGATTTCCCGCCAAATCATACTCAACCTCGATAACATGTGAATAATTGCCAAAATTTAGGGTCACTTCACCAGGCCTGTAGTGTCTTCCTTTTAGAAAACGCCAATGTTTGGGTATGGCCAATTGGTTTAAGGAACGATCATCTAGAATGATGTCCAATTGTTCTTCAATAGGGAACGTTAACATTGACATAAAGGCCCAGTTCATAGTGACTGTTGTGGGTGGACAGAGACTGCATAATATTAGTATTAACAAAGCGTAAGTACATATAACGATGTATCTTGGTATTTCATAAAATGAGGTGAAACTTATTATCTATTTGTTTAATCCACACTCATATTTAGTTTTATGAGTACATGACACTATGCTTGAAATACTTTTTAAAAGGATAAAAGAACATACTTATAATAAGGACCCATGCACATTCTAATCATTTAAAGTGAATTAGAAAATGAACAGGAGCCTGGGTCCTATCCGCTAGTATCAAAGGAGAATTTGTATATATATATGTGGGAAATTTTGCTGTAGTGGATAATATTATATATATGTGGGATCCAATATAAGGTTTCCAGGGAAGACACATATATACAAGGTTTATCCAGGATATATGTTAAAATTAAGCATTTTATTTTTGTCATATATTATTAATAACCAAGCCAATCATCAATTCTTTTAAATAAACATTACATGTTTATAGGGATTATTTGTTAACATATGTTAAGGATTAATTGAGGATGCAAACCTACTCAATTGGAGGCTTTACCTCTAGCAGTGGCAGTGGTGACGATAATGACAAGCTCTGGTTCCGGTTGTTGCTGTTGGTGCTGGCTACTGGCACTGGCTTTGGCTCCGGTAGTAGGACTGCTAGCACAGTGGCTACTAGCTCTGGCTTTGGCTCCGGTAGTAGGACTGCTAGCACCGGAGAGAGGACCAACGATGGTGGTGGCTCCATGAATGGCGAGCTCCACGGAGGCGGCGAGCTCCACTAATGGTGGTGAGCTCCACAAACGGGAAGCTCCACGGTGGAGGCAAGCTCCACGGAGGCGGCGAGCGCCACGAACGGCGGCGATGGCAGTAGCAGTAGAACGTCGTCAGTGAGAAAGGAGATCGGCAGTGGCGAGCAAGGAGAATGCCAGAATCGCCAAACCCTAATAGCCAAATGCAATCATAGAGAGACATGGGAAGAGTCGGGCTCGCTCGCGCGATACTAAGTTAACATTCGGTGTCAGTTATTCAACACAACCGACACATAAAACTAATAGTGTCTGTTAACAACACAAACCGACACCTGTTCCAAATGATAATCGTTGGTTTTAACTAGAAATAAACTGACATCTATCTACATATGCCGATTAAAAAATTGGTTCTCGATTAATAACCATATTCGTCGGTTGTTTTGAAAATCCGACGCTCAAAGGGTGTGAAAAATTTCTCTTGAAGAGTGTGGGAAAAACCATAAGTGTCGGTCATTGATGTAAAACTGACGATCAAAATGTGCCCAATTTCTGTTTCGCGAATAACCTTTCATCGTCGGTTGTTTAGGTAATGACTGATGCCATATGTTAAATTTTTGGAGGTAATTTTTTTCACTGGAAATTTTTGATTTGGCGGTTAATTTTTGGCGTCGGTGTGTGATTAAGTAACTGACATCGAATAAAAGTGATACCTGTGTCTGGTCACTGACCGGCCTAAATCGCGCGTCTAAAAAGTGGAGGCAGATTTGAAGTAGTCGTACTTTTACATTTATAACCCGAAACCTTTAGGCCCCCACAACTTTATTTACGGGGTCGAAGTAGATATACGGGGTCGAACACAGGGACAAGGGTGGTAGTGTTGAGAATGTTGAATCGACACGTTACACTCCGGTAAGGGAAAAGAGACGATAAAATTCCACAAGGGAATATCAGATAAAGGTCGATAAAAAAAAAGAAACCTATCTCCAACTGGAGCTACGAGGAATATTAAGGTTTTAAGCAATTATCAGTTTTTAGGGGTTTTCATGCAACAGAAATAGAGAGATAACACTAACGCCATAGTAAGGTGTGAAGGAGAAAACTCTAGTAAAACAAGCGGCAGCAGAAACATCCTGTACCCCTCCTCTTGAAGCGGGTACCTCTAACCAAGCATCAACACCCCTCTCGAGGTTGTTGGGCTTAAGTTAGAGTGGAAAGGTTACTAAAGCAACTCCGATTTTGGGCAGTCTCGTACTCCAAAATCAGACAAAACACTAGAGCTACAACACCTCTCTCGAGGCTGTTGCAACGGGAAAACACGATTCGGTAGCTAATCGAAACACGATCCAAACATACAAGCTAGATTCAGATGTTAAACATAGCAATCATCCAACAAAGGTACCAAACATACAACAGAAGATAATTAAGCTCTTCTATTTCTATAAACAAATAAGGTTTTGATTACATTGCATAAGTAAAAGAAATAAATTAATGAAATAGTAAAGATAGATGTCACCTTCTTGATATAGAAGGACGACAGACTACAGCGGACCCTCCAACCCAATGCCAGGAAGGAGCCTAGCCCGATACAACCGTGTCGGGCAGCACACCCTCTCAGGCGACACGCCATGACAGGCGGCTTGCATCGTGTGAGGACCCTTGCCCGATACGATCATGTCGGGCGGCACCCTCTTGGGTGACACACCATGACGGGCGATGCATATCGGGGTTCGGTATCGTGCCGGGCTAGAGCGATGCTCCTAGTATCGATCACTTATGTCGAGGATCCTTGTCAGCCGATATCGGCCTGTAGTGTTGCCTGGGATGACCCTAAGTGAACCGTTCCCTCTCTCTTGGGATGGGGAAATTCTCACCTAGAATCGCCCGACACAAGCACTGAGGCACAATACACTAGCTCTTCGTAGCTTTCCTGAGGTGACTTACGCAGGGTTCCGACCTGTCTTTTCAGCTTCCTGTAGTTGCTATTTATAGGCAGCGGTTGGGGAAAGATATGGTTCTCCGGTCATCACATGTCCTCCTTTGGCTCCATTATTGCGGCTTTAGGGGTGCCCGATATGAGTGTCGCCTAGAACAAGGATGTCGGGCTGTCGGTCGTCGTGATGAGTGGCGCCTGCCGGTGGGTGGCCTGTATCGCACGACATGCTTCAGCAGACGTGGCGGGTCTGGCTCCCTGTCGGGTAGAAGGTGTGCCGCTCATCCGCTCCCTCTTGCGCGGCGCCCTTGTGTCACGCGGCAGTGTATCAGGCTGCCCTATCAGGCAGTGACCGTGTCGGCCGGCTGGTTGCTAAGGAGGCTGATGCAGGTGGAATGTGTTTGTGGGCCGGGACGGGCCTTTTTGACGATAAATGTGTTAAAAACCGAGGAAAACACTGCAAAAGATGACAAAATTGAGTTAATAGTGTCGCGTGGCCTGTTTATTCAAAAACACTATAAAAAGGAGAGGAAAATAGTTTAAAAGGGCAGTTTTGATATTAAAATAAGGCCCAAAACATTACAAAATTTGGTGTTATCAACTCCCCCAAACTTAGCATTTTGATTGTCCTCAATCAATCTTTAAACTTTGTTTTGTGATGCTTCTTCTTGACTGGTATTTTCAGACCATGGGTTTGAGCGAGCATTGAGATGTCTCATAGAGAATGCGGCCCAACCACGAACAACAGACTTTATTTCTCCTGCCTTATTTAAGCAAAAATTTTCTCTACAGCTTCAGTGAGACTTTGGTGCATGATTTCGAAGTTAGCTTTCACACCAAACAGCTTTTGGGGGCAGAAAGTTGTGTGCTTGGGTAGGCTTAGGGCTTTTTGGGTTTTTTCTTGTTTCCCATCAGTCCATCCAGGTAAGGGTCCGTTAGCGGGCAAGTGCTCCCTGCAGTCCAAGCCAGTTGGCTTTAGAGCAGTGATTTCACATCCTACATACCACTGCCCCGAATCTTCCATGCCTAAAGATGGGTACTTTTGGAAAACAAGTGTGTATGTATTTTTTTTTCTTTTGGCACAACTCTCATGCTTTTATTCACTCTCATAAGGCTATTCTCTCTTTTTGGGATTTTTTTGGGTAAGGGAAAATAAGAGGAATTTTTGTTGCTGTTTGGGCAGCTTTTTCCTTCTGCATACACGTCTCTTAGCTGTTGCGATATTATTTTTCGAAATTTTTGGCGTGGAATGTCATAGTCTTTTATCGTTTGAGGCTGCATTATCAGAGAGACATAACAAAACTTGCATCTCCTTAGGCACATAGAAAACAAACTAACAAGAAGTCGTATCAAGTTTTTACTATATAGTGTCTTTGTACATAAGTATGGAGACAAAAATAAGAAAATTTTTTCAAAATTTTTGTAGCAAAATTTTTGTATGTACACATATTGAAGAAAAAAGAACAAAAAGGACAAAAGGGATGGAGCTAATTTTTTTTGAATTTTTGTACCTCCCTCACTGGTACATGGTACCACCCCCCAAGCTTACTCCACACTCTATCCCAGAGTTGTGAAGAAGATAAGGTAGGGTAATGTTAACCCAGTTAGGGTTAGCTGGTGAGCGCGCCTACGCCAGATAGAAGCTTCCACACATATTCTCCACATTTTCTATGATAGTCAATGTGGTGGAGCTGGTCAGGCATCGCTTATTTGATAGAAGTTCCCAAAATTATTTGGCATCCCCTTAAACCTGGTATACTTTAAGATACTTCTGTTGTGAACATGAACAAAAGGACTGATCGTCAATCCCAGTTTCAGTCCTCTTGAGTCCATTTTCTTTCCTAGGAGGATGCAGCCAGAACAAGTGCAAAGCTCTCAAGAAGGAAGCACAAGGCCTGTGCATATTATGCCAAGATAACCGGCCTATTGTAGACTGAGAGCTCTTGAAAACCCTTGTGGATACTATATCAGAAGAAGATACCTCCCTTATGATGAAATTGGCTTCATGACTGATGGGCCCAAAATACCCATATTCAATCCAGGGGCCACTGGAGGAAGACTTCCACTGATTTTCTCTTTTGGAGGTTGTTCTAAACCACCGCAGAAGACAAACTATGATAAGGAAATGGACTTACCTTGCTCTCTTTTTGGCGGGTGGTGGCCCAGCTGTCTCGGGATTCTGGCATTTCTATCCGACTGTTGTTGCTTCAGCTGCGGCCGCAGTGTCGATTCTTCTACTGTGTTTGTCAACTCAACCAGAGGTTTTCTGTGTATTAGTCATACATGTTATCAAGTTCATTGATCATTTAAATGTTATTCTAGGTAGGAAAAACTGATATCTCGATGAAACTTGTCTCGTTACAAAGTTCAGGTATCGTCCATCAAAAGAAAATCCAAGGTGATACGAATTTGGAAGAAACAGAGTGAGTTGCGCGTCACAACACGCTGCCCGACATGGGTACGTCGAGCGATATGGTCGCATGAAACAACTGCCCTATAGGACCTCTCGACGGAAAATCATGTCGCCCAGAATGGCATGTCGGGAAAACGTGATCGGTAGACATGTTGTGCTTCATACGTGTCAGGCGATACAAGAAAAATCAACTAAGTTCGTCAACCCGATACGCCGTGCGCGATATGAAACCCACGTCGGGCAATCAGGCTGTCGGGCTATACCTTTACTCTTAGAAGCACTCGCCCGACACGAGGGTGATGGCGAGTTGGTCGACATGCGAGCAAAAAGAGGATTACTGCATGATACAGGTGGCTGGAAGAGTAAGTGCAGTAGCCCAACACGATAAACCCTCCATACTATATATAGCAATCTCGACTGGGAGTAAAACTGGTAATTCCGGGGCGCGCGTCGGCCGTTGGGGTAAGTCATTCCCGAGACGGGCAGTCCATCCGTCGACACAAGGGCAATTACTCCACTTGCACGATACGAGTGTACGCCGCCCAGGCATGCCATCCGTCACGACCTTTGCCATGCCTGAAATACCATTGTCCAATACGAGCGTGTTCAGCATGTCGAATGAGTTGCTGCCCGATACGACCTTTCAGAGAAAAATCAAGGAGAAAAACTTAAAACAAAAGTAGAAAAAGCGGTCGATGAGCAAAACATCATTGGCCTAAGGTTAAGATCCCGACCTCAGATGATATTACCCATCTCGGTCTATAAAACTGAGTGGTGGCCCATGAAACAGAAGAGTCAGCGCATGTGGCACATGCTCTGACTCGGGCCTTATTATAGTCCATAATGTTTGTAATGTTTGTTTTTTAGGAAAGTAAAATGCATCCTATTTTAGGAAATAAAGAAAGCTCAGGATGCCTCCCGAGAAGCACTGTAATCTTCGTCTTCCGCTTGACGTCTTTTAGTTTCATCACTCCTTAGTCTCTGTCATCATCCTCTCATGCAACTCGGTCCTCATTCCTCTTAATCACTGTCCTGCCTTCTTTGCCGTTTCAGTATTCGACGGAATTTTTCCTGACGGATTCTTTATTAACTCGGCCATTTGAGCTAGTTGCTGATTAATCTGGCATTGATGCTCTACATGTCCTCCATTTGTACCTGCAATGAGTTCAAAACACCCAAATTCGAGAGCACGCTCTGCGCTAACTGGTTGTTAATAGTGTCTTGCCTTTTCACGAAATCAAACAATTGGCCAACCACATCCGACTGGCTAGAAATCTTATCTTGTTCCTTGGTTGATCCTTGGTGCTTGACTTGACCTTGGAAGTTACCTTTATTCGTCTGGAAGGGGGTGTTTTTAGTGTACTGACTGGGTCCTCCCCTCTTCTCGAATGCTTAGGGGGGCTTAGACGAGCTATGCAGCTGATGTGAATTCTCGGCTGCATCCTTGTTGCCGTAGCTGAAACCAGGGTGGTCCAGCCTCTTAAAATTTACAAAAGAGACATTTTCAGTCTCTTCGGCCCCAGAGTCAGAATCGCTTGATGCTTCTAGTCGGCTGTAGATGCATTTATCTACCCCATGGCCCCCTTCTCCACAGGTCACACACTTCATTACTTTTTCCACCTACTTCTTCCCTTTACCACCAAATTCCCTTAGCTGCTTGATATCTATCACTATCCTCTGTATCTGAGAAGTTATAGACTCCAGATCCTTGGATTCAAGAGAGGATCCTTCACCGACCTTCTTAGCCTGCCCTCTGTCAGATCTATCATATTCAGCTCCGGCCTGCAGCTCGGCCATGTTTTTGATGATCCTTTCAAACTTGCTCAACTTTTTCCCTAGGAAGTCACTTCCTGCTGTAGCATTTAGTGAAACCCTTTCCTCAGGAGTTAGACCATTGTAAAAGGTGGTGACTAGGAAACCTTTCTTGTAGTTATGGTGAGGGAAGTCCCTCTGATATTCCTGGTATCTTTCCCAGGCGTCGTGGAGGTTCTCATTGGGCTTTTGCATAAAGGAGGTTATCTTTTGTATGTTCCTCACTGTCTTCTCAGTCGGATATAATTTATTTACGAAAGCGTCTGCTAGTGCTCCCCATCCATTTAGAGATTGGTGGGGAAGTCCCAGATACCACGATAGAGCCTTGTCTTCGAGAGAGAAGATGAAGCCCTTGTAGTAAATGACTTCCCGGGGTACACCTCGTATCTTAATTGTGTCGCAGATATTCTTGAAGGCGTCTAGGTGATGATAAGGGTTGTCGTTCTTGGAGCTCCCTTTGAAGCTCTTATTTTGGATCATGGAGATTACACACGACTTGAGCTCAAGGTTGGTGGCGTTGAAACGTGGAATGATGACCGGGCACCGGGAATTGTTAGCCTTCATGGAGGCTAACTCCCTCAGAGTTTTCTCTTCTTCTTCTGAGTCATCACTATCACTGCCTACCTGGCATCATTCCTGATTATTGTTATTTCTCCTGTGCCTGTGGTGGCGACGTCTGTCATGGAGGTGGTCTTCCTTGAACTGATCCATTTCAGGATCTTCAAGTTGATCATTTCCGTCGTATCGGTCATTAGCCTCAGGAGGAGGCGAATCATGCCTAGCTCTCCCCTGGCGTTCTCCTTCAGAATCGTGTGGCTCGATGCGAGGCGGCATGATGGCTGGAGTTGGTGCTCAGTCAAACGGAGTACCTGAACATAGTGTAATAATCAAGTTAGAAAACATGTTATTGAAAAATATGAAATATTTGTTTCAGCCTAAGAATAATGATAATAATGAAAAGAAAAAGGGAGTGTTGTCAAGTTTATTTCTAAGCTTGAGGCACTGGAGCGTAGTTAGTGGATTCGAGTTCATCAACAGTACTATTTTTCCTTATCCCTGGCAACGGCGCCAAAAAGTTGACCGGCCTAAATCGCGCGTCCGAAAAGTAGAGGCGGATTTGAAGTAGTCAGACTTTTACATTTATAACCCGAAACCTTCTAGGCCCCCACAACTTTGTTTATGGGGTCGAAGTAGATATACGGGGTCGAACACAGGGACAAGGGTGGTAGTGTTGAGAATGCTGAATCGACACATTACACTCCGGTAAGGGAAAAGAGACGATAAAATCCCGCAAGGGAACATCAGATAAAGGTTGATAAAACAAAAGAAACCTATCTTGAACTAGAGCTACAAGGAAGATTAAGATTTTAAGCAATTATCAGTTTTTAGGGGTTTTCGTGCAACAGAAACAGAGAGATAACACTAATGCCATAGTAAGGTGTGAAGGAGAAAACTCTGGTAAAACAAGCGGGAGCAGAAACATCCTGTACCCCTCCTCTCGAAGCGGGTATCTCTAACCAAGCATCAACACCCCTCTCGAGGTTGCTGGGCTTAAGTTAGAGTGGAAAGGTTACTAAAGAAAATCCGATTCCGGGCACTCTCGTACTCCAAAATCAGACCAAACACTAGAGCCACAACACCTCTCTCGAGGTTGTTGCAACGGGAAAACATGATCCGGTAGCTAATCGAAACGCGATCCAAACATACAAGCTAGAGTTCAGATGTTAAACATAGCAATCATCCAACAAAGGTACCAAACATACAACAACAGATAATTAAGCTCTTCTATTTCCATAAACAAATAAGGTTCTGATTACATTGCATAAGTAAAAGAAATAAATGACTGAAATAGTAAAGATAGATGTCGCCCTCTTGATATAGAAGGATGGCAGACTACAGCGGACCCTCCAGCTTGATACCGGGCACGAGCCTAGCCCGATACAATAATGTCGAGCGGCAAACCCTCTCAGGTGACACGCCGTGACGGGCGGAATGCATCATGCGAGGACCCTTTCCCGATATGAGCATGTCGGGTGACACTCTCTCGGGCGACACACCATGAGGGGCGATGCGTGTCGGTGTTCGATATCGTGCCAGGCTAGAGTGATGCTCCTAGTATTGGTCACTTATGTCGAGGATCCTTGTCGGCTGATATCGGCCTGTAGTGTTGCCCGGGGCGACCCTAAGTGAACCATTCCCTCCCTCTCGGGATGGGGAAATGCTCACCTAGAATCGCCCGACACAAGCACTGAGGCACAATACACTAGCTCTTCGCATCTTTCCTGAGGTGACTTGTGCAGGGTTCCGACCTGTCTTTTCGGCTTCCTGTAGCTTCTATTTATAGGCAGCAGTTGGGGAAAGTTATGGTTCTCCGAACATCACGTGTCCTCCTTCAGCTCCATTATTGTGGCTTCAGGGGTGCCCGATATGAGTGTCGCCCGGAACAAGGATGTTGGGCTATCAGTCGTCGTGACGAGTGGCGCCTGTCGGTGGGTGGCCTGTATCGCGCGACATGCTTCAGTAGATGTGGCGGGTCTGGCTCCCTCTCGGGTAGAAGGCGTGTCGCTCATCCACTCCATCTTGTGTGGAGCCCTTGTGTCAGGCGGCAGTGTATCGGGCTGCCCTATCGGGTAGTGACCGTGTCGGCCGACTGGTTGGTAAGGAGGCTGATGCAGGTGGAATATGTTCGTGGGCTGGAGCGGGCCTTTTTGCCGATAAATGTATTAAAATCCGAGGAAAACTCTACAGAAGATGACAAAATTGATTTAATAGTGTCGCGTGGCCTGAATATTCAAAAATAGTATAAAAAGGAGAGGAAAATAGTTTAAAAGGGCAATTTTGATAACAAAATAAGGCCCAAAAAATCACAAAATTTGGTGTTATCAGTCACCCTTCACTGATTGATGTCGGTATATTTTATAAACTGACGCTCTATTGTTTGGGTGTCGGTGTATTTATGCAACCGACACCTTTAAAAGTGACGTTATAAGCCATTTCTGTAGTAGTGCACGTACAAGTGGAGCTTCTATTTATTTGAAGCCTTCCTGAGGAGGCTTCCTATGTTGGACAGAACGAGTGGATTGGGCCTTGTGACTTAGACTTGATGCCTCCTGTGCAAAAGGGAAGATGAATCTTATGATCACCTGATGTGGATTTTGTCCTTTCACCAAGTATATTTGATGTAGAACTGCTGTTAAATTTAGAATGGGTGGTTCCCCCCATCCAACCTTGATGAAAACATCTATTGGATCCTTGAGATAACCATTAAGCATCATTTGTTGATATATTTTGCTGGTCTTTGTATTTCCATGGTGATCTTCCATTTCCAGAGAGAGAGGAGCTATAGTCTCCACTCTACTAGGGAGAGGTACTCTATGATTATTTTCAATGACATTGTAATTAACATTATGGATGCTTCTAATTTCAGGCCGAAGTTATGTGTTGGTCTAGATGACATGATCTTGAGAGACGAGGCATTTTTTAGAATAGACCCCTTGTACAAACATATACAAGGTTTTTGGGTTTTTTCCCCTTTACTTTTCCTTATGAGTAATATGCTACCTTACCAAAAAATATATATTAGCTTTTATTGTTTTTATTTGAATTGTCAAATAAGAAACATGAGAAGATAGAACACCAATGGCATAGGTCCCTTGGGTTGGCAAAAAAGAAGAATTTGGGAGATTTGGTACTACCTGGATCTTTCTTTGTGGTTGTCGGGACTCCTTAACATTTTCTAGAGTGGATACCGAGCTCAGGTGATGATGTAGTGGAGTGAGATGACAACAATAGATCATTGGAGAGTCATCAACAATAAGAGCATATGCTGAGGTTCATGCAAGGATCTAGGTGGTTAGGGACATATGTTTTAGTTGGTGGAATTGAATATAGAGTGGATAGGAGTTGTTGGGTGGGGATTGTATGCCTTGTGGTGGCGTAGAGCTCCCAGTCAAGTTCAAACTCGCTAGAGATGGATGTGTAGTATGGTGTGAAAATGTGGGGGTCCTTGGGGATAGGAAAAGGGCCAGGAATGTTTTTTAGAGAATAATGAATATGAACAATGAGTTTCCTAGTGGTGGGAATACAAGGTTATGTGTATTCAAAGTTTAAGAGCTCGTTGGTGGTAGTGTGGCAGAAAATTCTTTTCGATTGGGAGTTGGGTTCTTTTATAGGTAAAACCAAGGGAAAAGTTGCATTCGTGGAGTCCACAAGATGATTTCAAAACTCATAATTCCACTCTCATGGCTGTGACACTAGATTTCAAGCTTGCTGGAACTTCAAGGTATGAAGTGTTGCAAGAATGTGCATTTTTTCCCTATTAGAAATGAGAGATCTAGGAGGAGTCATTCAAGAAGGGTATGGGCCAGGGAATTGATTCAAATTAGTAGGAGGGAAGGAGATTAAGAGTGTGTGACAAATTATGTCATTGTTGGTAGCCCAACTGCCACTAGGTTTGGGGAAGAGGACCTGACCGCATGTCATTTCTCACCTCTCATGCAAACAATTGTGATCAGCCAGGTCCCCGTGATAAATGACTCCCAAACAACTTATAGTCATTTATCTATTTATTTTATACAGGTCACTTCATTAATAATTTTGAGATGAGACTATTATAGTGGGTTTCTATTGATATCTAGTATTTTAATGAAACCACTAAGGTTCAACAATACCATTTATGTTCTCCTCAATAGAATTTGTTTATTATATATTCAAATTGAAATAATAGATATTTCATAACATTTTTTCAAATGATTTGAATGCGAATGATACAAAAAATGGGTCAGGCTAACCTACGTTTGGTTCTCATCTAATTAAGTTTGACACAATAAGTATGATATCAATTTTATGAACAATATACAAAGAGTATTCAAATATGATTCAAATAAATTACAAATTGAGATTTTTTAAGATGTGGATTTATGAAATATTTCTCAATAATATAATTGATACCAAGCTTCAGTATGTTCCAAATCACCTCCCTAGAAATGGATTTTTCTCTAAAATTCATGACTAGGAAAACAATTGAGAATAGATATTTATCATCTCATCTTACAACTCTTAAGTTGTTTCATTGAGATCATGGTGATTCCAAATCACCTTTACTCATTGATTTCCTTATTCATTAGTTTCTTAACTATAGTGTCATAGATCTTCATATAATACTCCTCATAGGTCATATCTTTTCAAATATCTAGGGGTTGTATGGTCAACACATGATATAGGTATTTGATATACCTTTTAAGAACAAAAACATGGTATGCATCATGCATCTTTCAGAAGGATCCATGGCTAGCATGTATGCAAACTCCCCAATTCACTAAAGAATATTAAAAAGTCCCCATACTCATCTGGCCCTTAATCTTCAACTCATTAGTTGACTTCAAAGGATTTACTCTCAGAAAAATTGGATCTCCCACAAGAAAAAGTTTCTGCACTTGTGCTAGTAATCATACATTTTCTTCTTATCTTATGCTTGTTTCATCCTCATCTTAAATAGATCAAATCTCTCAACATAGAATGATAGCGTTTTAAATATCAATAAGGAACTCTAACCCAGTAATCCCATAGTAAGGGTGATCTACAAGGTCTATAATAAAAAGCCTCATATGGTGGAATCCCAATGCTAGGTTGAAAACTGTGGTTATTTGCAAACTCAGACAAAGGTATGTACTTATCCTAGGATCCACTCAAGTCCATATCACATGAACAAAGAAAACCTTCAAGGATTTATGTCATACACCCAAAGTTCCTATTAGTTTGAGGATAATAGATGGTGTTGAAAGCCAAATGTGTACCCAAATCATTGTAAATATACTTGTAGGCTATGTCTCTAATATATAACTCAGCCATGGAAGACATATTCATTCTAGTCTTGAAGGGCACAATATGAGATGAGTCTGTGAGTCGGTAAATGATTAACTTAAACTATATAATAGCCCTACTTCATCTTGGGAAATCCCATGACAAAGTCCATCATAATCTTGTCCATAGTGGATCTCAAGAGGCAGCTAAAGGTCTTCCAAATGACTCTCAATCTTAACATGCCGACATGTCAAGGATATTGCTAGAAACTCGACAATGCCATTCTTCATGTTCTTCCACCAGAAGGAGTGTTGTAGTTTCTTATACTTCTTTGTTTTCCCAGATGAATTGTGAATTTAGAACAAAGGGATTCTTTCAAAACTTTTTCCCTAAAACCAAAAACATCGGGGACTCAATGTGTTTGGAAAAAGTGAATAAATCCTTCTAAACTTGCATTTTTGTCTAAGGCTCAATGTGTTTCATCTACTTTTTCTTTCTATTAGTAAGGTCAGAATTGGAGAAGATGTGCTACACTCGTTCAGTTTTATAAAATCCAACCTTGCTTTAGGGAGTCCACAAAAACTTTTCATGCTTCTTGACCAACTTGATAAGGGAAGAGATATCATTGAGAAGTTCAAGATGAAGTGCGAATAATATCCTACTAGTCTCAAGAAATTTTAGATCTCAAAAATGTTGCAAGGTGCTTAAAACTACTAATTATCCTTGTATTTTTCTAGGTCCACAACTATATGTACCTCATAGATAACAAGCCCTAAAAGATCACTTTGAGAGAGCTTAAATTCACACTTTGAAATTTTAGCATATAATTGATGCTCCTTGAGAGTGTGTAATGTTTGTAAATGATCTTGATGTTGCTCAAGTGTCTCAGAATAAATATGCACATCATCAATAAAGACCACAACAAAATAATTGAGACGAGGCTTGAATAACATGTTCATAAGGTCCATAAATGTAGTAGGGGAATTCATAAAAAAGAAAGGTGTGATATGATATTCATAGTGCTTGTATCTGGTGAATTAAGTGGTCTTTAGAATATAAACTTCCTTGATTTTCATTTGGTCATAGCCTTTACAGAGAGCAAAATTTGAGAAAACTTTAGCCGACTTCAGCTAAATGAAAAGGTCATCAATCCTTGGAAGAGGGTACCTATTCTTGACTATTGACTATGATGTGATTGTAAGGATGGGGGATCACCCCCTTACTAAAGATTTGAAGAATATAACATCCATTTCAAACACACTCAAAGGTATGCTGGAATAGGTGTCCAAAATGAACGAGTTGGTGTGAGCACGGTTATGCAACATTTTCAAATTTCAATAAATGGTATTCAAAACAACCAAAGTATAGAAGCAAAATGTTGACTATATTCAATTTATAACAAGGTTACTACAAAAGTACATCATAATATACCATAAGGGTTGACATGTATAATACAACATAACGATCTAGTAGAGGGAAATCTTAAACCATAACAACTTTGTCTCCAAGCTTTAACTCCTTAAGCTAGTCTAAAACTTCATGCCTTATCATCCAAGTCCTTCACCTAGGGTTGGAAGCATACCCCAGGAAGAAGAGAAAATAGATGACATCAGCAAAGGCTGGTATGTGCATACTAAATTGGAAATTGAGAAATATGTGGAATAAAGGACAACAAATATAAAAGGCTTTCCATAGAAAGGATAAGGACCACCCAAATGGGTATTTAGAGAAAAAGAATTGAAATAATTTGATAGCAAAAGAATACTTGCCATTGATAAAGCATAAAGATTGTGCCACACACGCACATGTAAAGAATTAGGGCACACACCCCATATCATCAACCTGCATGCATGTGAGATAAACATAGCCCTAGAGCAATATAAACACAAAGGTGGCCAAGTCTCATAAACTTGAAACCTAATAGAGAAAGGAATACTTACAATCTCTCAAATATATAAAACATGGGCAAAGAATCACACATCTGGCCCTGGGTATGAGGTTCCTTTCCATCCCAAAAGAGTTGGAAATATCACATCTGCTCAGCAGGAAATAACACATCTGCCATAAAAACCAACACAATTACACTACTCTAGTGCCACTGAATCACATAGAATGTTAAATGTAGAGGCAATTAGAAATTATAGTTAGAATATATAAACCAGTCACCACATAAGTGACCAACATATACATCCACCTCATAAGTGGGCAAAAGACATCACATGTCATCTTTTAGAGTTCTATCATGAACAAAGCATAAGATAAGTGTTCAAAAGAATATCCATGATCACATGATCAATATCAAATAAGGTAGTTCACATGAACCATGATTTTCAAAAGAAAAGACATTGTGTATAGGATAATGTCCATAGGACTAAGAGAATGAATAAGCGTAGGTGAATTGCTCAACATAGAAGAATTGGGGATACATCATACCTCAACTTCAGAGTCCATCTAATACATTTTATTATTCCTATCCAAGACTAGGCCTCCAAAGAACCTCTATGGAAGGTTGACAGGTCCAATAAGTAAGGTTACCAATCTTAGAGAGGTTGGTTTCTCCATCTAACCTCCTATCTCGAGCAAGAAGCACCTTCTCCACTTTAGAGGTGAAAAAACCTAACAAAAGAACATGTAGATGCGGTGTTTATGGGTTCTAGGTGGGGTTTCACCATGGAAGACCATGGTTTCGACCTGGAGGAAGGTGGAAGGAAGACTAATAACATGAAAATAGGGAAGGAAAGGAGGATACTTACTAGTTTTGGTCAAAATCCCCAAGGAGGAGCTTAAGAAATCCTAAATAGAGAAATTTTGAACCCTAGGAGCCTTCTTCACCAAGGTAGGCACTCCTTTTACCTTGGGAAAGAACCTTCATGTCAAAACAGAGTAGGAATTATTCTCTAAGCTAGGGGGAATAAAGGAGGGTAAGAGTTTTTGAATTAGGAGTTGGGAAGGGGTAGATATGGCTATATAAAGAAAGATGTCAAGTATGGGGCGTCTATGAGACTTTCCATGTGTCATGTATAAGGGTGTCCATGGACATGCAAGAATTTATGGATAAGGGATAAGTAAAGCATGAGGTGTAAAGTTACTTTCCATGTGTCCAATGCTAAGGGTGCCTATGGACATGCAAACCTTTATGGATAAGGAAGAAGTCAAACATGAGGTGTCCATTGAGCTTTTCATGTGTCCTTAGCCTAGGTATTTAATGGCCATGCAAGAAGATAGCTCATAGAGGCTTCTTTAATATCAAATTTCAGTTTATATACACTTATAGGACATCTGAAACGACCTCCAAACAAAGAAATAACCCCATTGGTTGATAGCTTCTAAAGATAAGCTCATTTATAAAGAGAGTAATCCCTAAAATGCCCTTGGAAAGAAACACCTTCAAACCAAGGTGCAACTAGGTGACCCATGGTTAAAAAACTCGAGAATATTAAGGGAATATATATGGATTATAATGCATGTGTAAATTTTCAAAGAAACCCTCCCAATTGTGTAAATTACATAATAGTCCCGAATGTACCTAAAATTGCATAACTTGCACAAAAAACATCCAAATTGGACCAAACTTCTTCCACAAGTTATCTTTAATGTGTTGAATATGAATTTGCAATTATTTCCATATTTTGAAGTTATGTAATCACATTATTCATTACTTACGCCTTTTACTCATTTTCTCTCTCCTAAACTTATCCTAATATTTCAAGGTTGTCCAAATTAGATGAAATTTACATGTAGGCTAATTTTGATATGTAGATTTTGAATTTGAAGTTTGTTTCCACTTTTGGGACTTATTTTTATGAGCTATGTCATATGGCCCATTAACGGCCCATTATCTAAATTATTCATCCAATTAAGTTCCTTATCTTCATATTACCACCAAAATTAGTTATATGACATATTTTATGTATCCATTATAAACCTAAGATTAATGTTAGAACATTAGGTTATATTAAGGTGATCTATACATGCATTAGCTCATTGGGGTTATACTAAACATCTATTTAGGTCTAACCTTCAACCTTGTTTGTTTAAGTCCAAAATGTCAACTTCTAGGATATGGTCTGAGATCTAGTATGTTACATTGATTCAACATGAAATAGTCAATCCACATTTGTAGAATCCATTCTACTTCTTGACAAAAAGAATAGCTACATCCCATGGTGACATTTTGGGACTAAGGAAAATCATGTCAAGGAGTTCTTGCAACTACTTCTTTAGTTATGCTAGTTCTGCTGATTCCATGTTATAGGGAGCCTTTGTTATGGAAACTATCTATAGTAAATGTTCATCATTGAAATCCATTTCTCTTTCTCTATAGGTATACTAGGAAGCTCATCAAGGAATACATTGGGATACTCCTTCACTATATGTTTGTCTTCAATATTTAAGGTTTCCATTTTGTCACTATGGTGACCATGAATAATATGCATTAAGAGTCTATCATCTTATGGGTCTTCAATACTGAGACAAGGATCTTGTGACTTTTTATGCATCATGAAGTTGCTACTTGTTTTCCATTAGGGTGCGTGAGGATGACTTTCTTCTTCTTGGACATGAACTTATCCTATAAATAGATAGCTAATATATTCCCATGTTGATGTCAAAGTCGACCATGTCGATAAGAAGGAAGTTCATGGAAAAATATTTCCCAATAAGAGATATGCCCATTATTAGTATTCTACAACAAGTGGATTTTACACTACCACTAGGTGTATTGACATTCAAGATAAAGTCCATATATGTCACTTCCAATTGCAAGGTTTTTATCAAGGCATCAGAGATCAACAAATTCAGGCATACGCATTCAAAAAGGGCCTTCAATGGTTGGAAAATAATAGTAAATATACCTCATATGAAATTCTTATTGTTATCATATTACTCAGTTGTCATAGCAATTAGTATCTGAAAACATTTCTCTATCAACTTAGTTTGTTGTTGTGGTAGTTGTTCCTTTGGGCTAAGTACTTTGAACAATTTCCATTATGGAACTAAGAGCCATTCAACCCTTGGTGCTGAGGGCATTTCATATGATAGTTAACATCATGAAGAATGTATAGATGCCAGTGGTTGGATAGCAAAAGTCTTTGGGAATCCACTTCTCATAGTTGTAGAAGAAAGGACAGGTCCCTCCAGTCAAACAGAGAGCAAATTGGGGAGGCCCACTACAATTGTTTGTGGCAATGATGATTTTTTTGTGGTGGTTCTAATTGTTATTGGTGAGTGATGATGGAATTCATGATTAGGGTTATTTTTGTTCGTTAAGGGTGCATGTGTAGAAAACTTTGTCTCCTGATGATGCATAATAGTTTATTGAGCCTTATCCACCAGTTGCTCAAGGATGAGTGGGAATTGTGGGGCTAGGCTATCACTCACATGCTTATTGAGTCCTTGCATGGATACTTGTATCTTACTTGATGGTGCTAGCTCCATATATCTTCATTAAGATGAAGAAGAATGAAAACTCAACCACTGAGTATCGGCCTTGATGCAGCAAGTTGAGATCTATCTCCTTTTTTATCATCATTGACTTTGAGACATATCCTTTCCAAAAAAACTTTAGAAATTTATTTCAAGTCATTGAGGCACCTTCCTCAGGTTGATATTGGTTAGGTTTTACTACATGTTACTCAAATGTTTTAGGACAAAGGATGCATACTTCACCCATTGATGCTTTGGGAAGCTCATGCACTCTATGATATATTGGGTGACTGATATCCAATATCTGGGCTTCTCGACAATCTATTGCTCACTTTCCCCCAATAACTCAAAAGGTTTTAACTTGATTAAGTTAGCAATGGTGAGTTCCCTCAGGTTGATATTGTTGTTTATGAGGCCCTCCATGGAAGTACGCAATATGGATTTAAGTTAAGCTAGTTGGGTGGCATGATTATCACTCCTAGACATGGGAGGCCACTCATATTAGACAATAGAGGGGAGGGGTCCCATAATTCTTGTGCAATGAAGATACCACACTCTTCTTTATCCTCTTGAACTTGAGCTCCTAAAAATTATCAAATAACCTTTCCTATAGGATGATAGAGAGAGAGTGTGTATGAATATGAGGTTTTTGAGAAGAAATTCAAGAATAGACAAAGACACTGATTCTTGATGGATTTGAAACCATGTTATGTCATGAAAAGTTCCAAACCATGATCAACATGATACATGCTAATGTCATTAATCACAGCAACAATAAAAAAACATATTGTTTGTCCTGTAGGAATAAAACATGAGATAAGGGAAACTAGTTTTCGCCGCATAGTGGACTACATCAACATGCCAAGAACGAATAGTAAAGATAAAATGGCCACACAAAGGGCACCTATCCATGTTATTGGGTTTTCATTAGTAACCCGCACATGAAGAATCCAAGTGAGTAGGTCCATGTTTCCATACAATATCATATAGGTATTCATCCACATCATGGACCAAAGAGGAAAGATTTTAGTTAATGTTGGTAGTACTGCAACAACCTCACTTTAACTCTCTAGCTTATGCACCTTATAACTCTTATTTTACTCAGACTACTCATTGAATGTAAATTCCATAGCTTGAATTTTGCAATAATTCAATTTTGTCACATCAACTATCAACTTGAAAACGCATGACTTTAATTTGCACTTTTGATCTAAGTTTTATGCCTTAATGAATCATCATCTTGCAATTGAATTAGAACTCAAAAATAACATCTTCTTGTTCAATAATTATATTATAAAGTAGAGGATTTAGTTGTGAGCCAAGTGATGTAAAAATCATCTCAATCATACTATCATATCCCAAGTTATGGACTCTTAAAAATTGGGTCAAATTATACATTATTGAATCAAATTCATGTGTTTTGACCCTATTTGGGAATAACTTTGGGGACACAGACCATGCTCCAGACTATGTTTCCTTAGTCTCCTCCTTTCCCGCTTGGCCCATCCTAGATGTATATCCATATCCCAAAGATCACTCCCCATATCCAAAGACTAGGAGGTCCTCTTCTACCTCACAATGCTCCTCTAATCACCCTCATTTCTTGATCTTTTTGCCAAATCAAATCATCTAATCACTTTGTTTCTTCCTTCCCTTTTGTTTGCCTCTCCTCTCTCTCATTTTTATACACCATAAATTACCCTATACTCTTCACTTTTGAAACCCTAGAAATGGAAGCACTACCACTTTCTAGCCCTAGGGTTCTCAACCTCACATCTATTCAGTGGCAATTGGGTTTGCCATCCACCTAAGGAGCTTGCTCTGGGCTGGAGTGGATTCTTACCCATCTATCCCGACTATGGGTCCATCAAAGATTCTAGAAGCAATGCACAATCATGCCATGATGAAGGATATAGAGGGGGAATCCATTGGATTCTAATTCAACATAATGTCCCTACCACACCTCTCATGTGGGGTCATCCCAACAAAGTCCCGGTATGTAGCAACTGGGAACACACCCAAGACTTACCTTCATATCTCCCACCAACACTCGGTGGCACTAGCCATGTGGTAAAGGGCACACCTGACTGGTCGATCATGATTGAGACTACAATTGAGGAACGAGAGGATACTAGCAACCACGACACAACTAGGACACCCTAACACTACATGCATGAAATTTGAGTTGTGGATTGACACATCAATGCCCCACCTTGGCCTTGAAATGATATCATGGTGTGGATTGTAGTTAGATTATTAAGATAACTTAATTTAAGAATCCCTAAATTAGGTACGAATTTAGAAATTATGTCATTATGGTTTTCTTGCATGAACATTGATATGTACGTATCCTTATCTATTTACTCAAATATTTCCATTTATTACTGTAGCATTGTACTTAAATTTTCTCTGCATTGATTTTATAACTTGAAAACATAAAATAAATCTTCACTACACAAATCTGCGCAACTTCCTGTATCAATGGGTTAAGGACACAAGGATGGGCATTCTACTTGAGTTTTAAGCTAGGGCCGACCAAGTCGATATATAAGGTTAGCCAGTGAGATTGAACCTTAAGATCATCATAGACCCTTCCAAAGGGACGTTGGTTAAAGGCCTTCTGATACATGATATTTTTGGTATGAATGTAGTAAACTAAAATAAAACATGGGTTCCTCTTTTTCTATGTACTTGTTTATTCTTGTTTGTTTGCTTCTTTATATCTTTTTAATGTTACGAATACTATATATATAAGTATTTTACTATCCTATACTCAACATCGTGGTGCCTAAGAATGTGTTCCAAAAGATCATCATATCGAGTTGTTGGATCATAGTCTCTTACCATAAAAATGGTTGCGTTAAGTATTTTATTGACATATTTTATAGAGTCATCATGCTTGAATTTTTCATCCAGGTATTTGGATTATGTGTTGGCCTACTTATTTCTTGTATGCTTTACGTTTAGAGATAGCTTGGGAGTTGATGGCCTATGAACTTATGTTAAGGTGTACTTGTCATAAGATTCTAGCTAGTGTACATGATCATACTTGTGTAATTTGACTTTCAAATCATAACTGAGACTATGTAATGAATAACATTTCTATTTAACAAATTTTTAGGTTCAGATTATTTTGATGGTTTCATATTGTTATCTAATCATGTATGCTAAAATTTTATGCTTCCATATTTGCACTTTGATATTACTTTCTAGTCATTTGGAGGTTGGAATTTCAGTTACAAATTATTCTATGACTATGAATTAGAGCATGAACAATAACTACAACAACCATTGCTTACATGAAAACACAAACTAATCTTAAGCATACATTTGAACCCTAGAAACTTAATAAGTTTTCCTTTTGGACTATGTTGACATGGCCTCTAGGTTAGAGGCTAAATGTTATATATCTAAGTGTAGACTTATGTAAACCCAAAAATCTTTATTTCCTCATCCTTCTTTCCTATAGTATGGGATATAGGCTTAGGAGGTTGAGAAAGAAGTGAACTTACAACCAAAACCCTATACATAAGTTTGTGGAATGTGCTTAGGGTAGCTACAAAAGTATGAACCATGTTCTTTCTAGTTCTCCAACTGTCATGATACTAGACTTCCTAATGAGTGTAAAATCTTGTTTTGGTTTTGATTTTTATTTAAAAGGAGTATGGTGTTTTTATATCACATGTTTCAACTCTAGAAAAAACGTATTCAAGTATTAATAATATGTAAATATAAAATTGTTACCACATGTAGAAAGGTAGTGAATGTCCATGTAGCCTAAGAGAAAGAGATGTAACATCAGTCTAGATTATAGTGTTTACATGGTAGTTGTAATATTTAGTTTTCACTAGAGACATGATAAGGATAGGATATTAGGTATCCTATATGATCTAAGATTGATGACTAATAATGGATATATATGTTGATGTTGATGTTATGAATTTGCTTCATGTTGACTTAAGTTAATGTTGGATAATTCAAATACTTTTTAATGACATGAGATGAGGTCTGACCACTCAATCCTAGCTAATCAAGCACCATGTAATGATGCATATAGCTTGGTTGATTCTCTACACATAAATAGTGGGTTGGCATGCTTGCATGTGCCTAGTTTGTATACATTGAGATATGACTGGTGAGATATATTTTGGGACCACAATCATAATTTTTCTCTTTACTAAGAAGGATCTTTAGAATGGGACATACGATAAGGGTGAACCTTTGAAATGAGTCAAACCTAACACAAAAGAAGTCCATAGTACATAAACTCCAAAATATATGTTAATTGTGAAAAATATGAATGATGAAATACATGACAATGATTCCCTAGTTAGACTATTTCTAAGAATATGAGTCAAGTCATCTAGTGTGTGGTTCCTTGAAAGTGTTGAACCCTATATATCTTATGAAAATATTAACACTAGAGAAAGAAGTGTTTAAAATATGTATGTTTTCCATCTAGTCGAGGAAGATGTCCCAAAATCCTATGACGATGTATATTATGGTGATCTCTATGATGATCCTTATACTTGGGTTAGTGGTTTTATGTGAAGAATCTAGTGGTTACATATCTTTTAAAAGATGGGTAAAAGTTTGCTATGGGTAGATGTTGGTGGTTAGCATGTTATTCCTTGATAAGATGGGTCATAGCATGAGTGTCTTGGGGTTGTGAAGCACTATTTTAGACATAAGTGAGACAATTATAAGATTTCAATGTTGACGATAATACTTTCCCCAAATGATGCTTGATACATGGATTAATCTCACCTTATGTTCAAAATAACTTGACATATGTATGATAAGTCACTCTTATAAGCTAGACCTAATATGAAACCATAGATTGCACAAAAGATAAATTGAAATCATGGGCTTGATACAATGATGCCATGAGATCATAACTTGAATAATCATGAATGTAATGCTTTATTTCACATGAAAATGAAAAATAGTGAACATAATTGGGGTTGTTGGTAGAATCTTGGGGGAAAATTGAACCATGTATGTAATTCTAGTTTGATTAAAAAATAAAAGGGCAATTTTATTTGTAACCTTTATTAGAAGTAATGATGTAGAACATGTTTTGAGAAATTGATAACATGGATGTTAATAACACAACTTGAGCTTGTGGAAATACATGAAAAAAACCTAGTGTAGTAGGGATAGGTGATTTCTACCATAAATTTTAATGACATGCTTTGATGAAAAGCTAAGTATTGCTTAAATCTATGAATCAAGATGGGTACATGGTGCACTCCCACCAATGGTGTTACACACTACTCAATTGCAGTTTTGAATAGATGCAACCCCGCAGACGAAAGCACATGATGGATTCACTTTCAAAATTTATAAAACCTAACTTTACACCTACTCACACTAAAAAACTACACTCGCAAGTTCATGGGGTCGTGTCGTAGTATAGGAAGGTGGAAAGTATAGGGTCTATCCAAAGGGAAAAGAGGGGGAAATAGATCTAGGTTAGTTTGGCTGGGTTCCTACTGTGGAGACTAGGGTTAAGGGTTTGAAGGTTGTTTTGATTGTTAAACTACTATGAACAAGCAAGGAATTAAAGACAAGAATGAAATATATGTTAACCGTAAACTAGATTAAGGCTAAACATGCAAGAAAGGATTAAGCTAGGTATGAAAGTGAAAACTAGACTTAGGCAAGAAAGAGAGAAGCGAAAGAGCAATTAAAGAGCAAACTAAGCTAAGGAAGCAAAAAACTAGGGTTTTAAGCAGTAAAGAGAGGTATGGGATGTTTAGGGGTATGGACTTATCACTTAAGTTGGGGGTGACATATGAACATTATAATTCCATTTATATTATCCAAACCAAACAACACGTTAGAGTCTAATGAATTAACCTAAGCTACTAACTGGCCATGGATATGCTAGGTTGTGTGTAGGGGAACTAGTCCCTAACACCCCCTACTACCCTTACGAGGCTCAATTGGATTAGGGATTAGGTTCAATTCAATTAGAGTCTAATCAAGTCTAGGTTTCTAGATTAGGCATTCCTAGGGAAATTAGGGGCTGAGGATAGTAATGGGGAGATGAAATTAGGGTTTTGGACCCCAATTCCTCCACATTCCATCCTTGAGAAGGCTCCATGCTAATTACACTAGAATTATCCAATCTAGCTACTTAGATCTCTCACTTAGGTTTAGGGAGATTGATTAGGATGTAGGAAGATGGGAGGCAACCTAGGGATCCAAGAATTGGACCTAGGGGCAAATCCCAAAATTCACACATATAAGCAATTTGCCTAAATTCCAAGGTGATTTCACACAGAAACCAGAAAGAAACTCACATAGAATGAGATAGAAATAGAATATAATAATTAAAAAATGTACTTACAACATTTACATGTCATTTTACCCCAACATGGTATCAAAGTAACATAATTTCCCCCAAACAACCCACCCAAGGGGCCTAGCTACACATAGACATGGAAAATGCAAAAAGAAAGGAGAAAGAGGTAGAAGAAATTATGGAGCTCAATGTAGATGTAGGAATCCTCCTCTCCAGCTATTACAAGATGTCCTCCTCTCTCCTCCAAGGTGCAAGGGTATGGAATGAAGGGGATTATGGGTAGGAACTAGTATAAACTAGTGTTTTGGTGGTGGAAATGGTGAAATGGAGTGGAATGGAGGTGGAAATGGAGTGGAATGGTTAAGGGGCAAAAATGGGGAGATAGGAGGTGGTGGAAGGTAGCTAAGGATGGAAAACCTTGTACCCCAGCCTCCACCAAGGTATATATAGGTGTGGGGGAAGCACTAGGTCAAGTAGTGGTAAAATAGGTAAAGAAGTGAAACAAAAGGGTAGGATTTGTGAGTAGCACAACCTTGGTGGGTCACCATGACCGTGGTGGGTCACCACGGCCATGGTGGGTAGGGGTGAGCACGGATGTGGAGGTGTACAATGGTCGTGTCAATTAAAATGGTGGAGATCACATGGAGATGTACATGGATGGCCATGGCTGTGGGGGGTGACCACGACCATGGTGGGGACCTTTTACCATGGGCATCACATTCACCACTACCGTTTTGGCCATATTCATCAAATTCTAGAAGTTACATTGATTTTTTGTGATTGGGGAATGTCCACCACGGCCGTGGTGGAGTACCACAGCCGTTTTGGTGTCCCTCCCATGCACTTGAGCATTGAACTTGATCATCCATGGAGGGCATTGCTTCAAAACATTCTTTGACCACTTGGGGTAGGTTGGGAGTGGTTTTGGCCTCATTTTGGGCTCCTCCAAGCCTGAGGAAACCCTAGATTGCACCATCTTCTTTGCATGCCATCAAGTAGTGGACAAAGTACCTATAAAACATGCAAAAAGCCTCCATAAGTGCATTTGATATAAATAAGCATATTGGGGGAAATAACATGTAATCTAACAAGTATATATGTGATTGAAATGCAATATGACACAAGATGAAGCCCTAAAATAGGGTTGAATCACTACCCCAAACTTGAAACATACTTTTCCTCAAGTATGCTCCAATTCAATCTCTTTGTAATTTTTCCACAATCAAGAAATGACAAATGCAATGTAAAGGATGATTATTGCTGAATAGGATCAATAGTGACTAAGTTCATTCATTTCGCCTCTCCTCTCTCCTACTTTCACAAACCAATCATGAAAAGAGTACAAATCTTATGAACTTCAAATATAGTGCATAAAACACGCAAGCTATCTATATTTCTTTCATGTAGTTCTGAGTAAACCGTTTCATTATGGTGTTAATCAAGGATGACCAAGAGTGTTGTTTCACCTTCATCCTTTCAACCTTATGTTTCAAATCACACCAAATGACCCATGTGACTATGGAAAAGGGAAAAATGAGCTAGGTTTGATGTTTCCTAGCTCAATGGGTATAAAGATGGAAGAAAGGGTTGCGGTAAGATTTTGGAGTGCTATTACATAGAGCACTCATATTTTGTTTATTTGAATGCTCGTAAATAGGAGCATCCTTTTATTTTCTTTTTGCATTTTTTTCTCTTTTTCTTTTCCCATGGACTAGATAGGGAATATGGTGATGAGAGTGAAGCGGTGAGATGTAGATGTGGCCACCCCAAACGTTTTGAGGTGCCTGTGGCTAATATGTGCATTTTGGCATCCTTTGATGAGGCGGAGGGGTAAGAAGATGGTGAGTGAATAGTTGGGTCAAAGAGGGGTCATTGGTATGATTATCCACATGAGACATCATGCATGAAAATTAATTCAATACTTCATCCTAGATATCACACCACATGAGTGAACAAGATGAAATTGGTATATCAATCAAGTGATTCCACAAACACTAAGCATTCAAAGCTTGCTCGACTCACAATTCAACCAGATCAATCACAAACACAAGAGAGGTGATGCACATGTAAAAAGTCGAGAATTGATACCATTTAGCAATAAATAATGATAAGTCACTTGTATTTGTCAAAGGTCATCATTTTTAATCCGAAAAGTAGAGATTGGGTTGAAACACACTTTTAGACAAGAAATCTCAAATTTAGGCAAAATTGGCCAAAATTGTGCCAAATTGCCTTCAATCACATCTAAGCCTATATTATTGAAATTAAAGTAGTTAACAAGAAAATTCTAGATAAAACATGCAAAAATTACCAAAAACATCTACATGATATGCAATGCATGGCAAAAAGAGCAATTTGTTTTTGAAAATTATGCAAAAATTGCAAGAAAGTAAACTACATGACATGCAAGTATGCAAAGTAGTACATATGATTAAAGTACATATAAAAACAAGAAAACAAAAGTGGATGTGGCAGGTGAAATGCAAAGTGAAACTAGGTCATACCTGCCCTACCACCCCAAACTTTTGAATCATGTTGTCCTCAACATGATCTTAGAGTTTAGGATGATAGGGTAGACAACCATGGCTCTCTCGAGGCTCTGGCGTTGTTCCTCCCTGTGGTGGAGGATATGTGTAGTAGCTACCGCACTAATCTCCCTTCAAGACCTAAAATTGGTCTGCAGCACGGCCGTGGTGGCTTCAAGTTGCACGGCCTTGCTGCCTGGCACGGCCGTGGTGTAGTCCTTTGGCAGCTTTTCTCAATTTTGCTTCTGAATCCAGGGACTTGGTGTGTTTTTCATGCAAATGACCACGATCGTATTGATGTGCCATGGCTGTGGTGGTCCCTCTAGTTGCTACTCTCAAAATGAGGAACATCAAACACTATAAAACTTGACCCAAAGTGATTTTTCTTTGAATTCTTCTGCCAATTGTACTCAAATTTCCTTCATTTCACCCTATTATCACCTGCACATCTTAAAACTAGACAAAAAATATTAAACACAAGTGTGTGTGTGTTTTCTTGGAAAGTGTAAAAATAAAGAAAAAGTATCAAAAAGTGAAGGTTGGGTATAAAAGATCCCAAACCTATGTGGGTTGCCTCCCACTAGCGCTAAGTTTCATGCCTTCCGTCGGGCTTCTTGGTGATTCTTCATTCGTTCATCCATTTGGAATTCTCATGTGTCCAATCTTGCAATACATGCATCCCTCCTTTGCACACAGTCTAGGTTCCTTGTCCCTTTCATCATAACAATCATCACCAATTTCTTCACCTTGGAATCCTTCTCTCAAATGCCCATTTGGACTTGTGAAGTGATCATGTCCAATATCCCTATCTCGGACTCGTCGGGTTGGGGTTTTGTACATGTTGATGTTGATCTTCATGTCCATGAATGAGACTGTTATAGTGCCACTGCGTACATGAATGTCGACATCAACTGTAGATAAGAATGACCTTCCTAAGATAATGATAATCTTCCGATCCTGTAGCTCCATATCAAGTACAATGAAATCCGTCAGAAACACCACACCTTTTTCTTTATCTATCATCACCAAGACATTATAGAAACATATTATAATAGGGTCCATCAACCTATAATATATCATATACCATGTGGTACTTTTATGGATCTATCCGCCAACTGGAGAGTGCAATGTGACGGCTTCAACTTGCCTAAGCCCAGCTCAACATAGACATTATATGGCATCAAATTCACACTAGATTCCAAATCAAGTAAGGATCTGTCTATGCGATGCCCCTCTATGTAGCTAGGTATGAGTGGGGCTCCTGGGTCCTTTCTCTTCATGGGAAGTGAGTGTTGTATGATGGAGCTCACTTGTTCACTCAATCTCACCTTCTTTGGAATCCTCCCTGTTGACCTTCTTTTCACAGTGCATAGGTTCTTGAGGAACTTGGCATATGATGGGATTTGCTTGATAGCATCCAACTGTGGAATGTTCACTTTCACTTGTCGAAAGACCTCGAGAACGTCCATATTATGATTTTGTCTTCTTTTCACAACTGGGGGCTCATCTAGTGCTTTGGGAAATGGTGGCTCACTAGCTATTGGCCCACTTGACTCAGCATGCTCTTCCTGTGGTGTAGCATGAGGTGGAGCACTAGGACTCCCAATATCAACATGGGGTGGCAAATGATCGTCTTCAGCAATCTCAATCACAACATCACCACTCGACTGCTTTTTCTTTGTTTTGTCATTCTTTCTTTGACTTGTGGGATGCTCAAGTGTTTTCCCACTCCTTAGAACTGTCACAACACTACCTTGCTCATGATGGGGAGGGGGAGCATGTTGTGGCTATGGAGGAGGTAGGGGTGATGGTTGGTATTGAATTTGAGGTGGAGATGGAAATTGAGGTGGTGAAGATGGTGGGGAGTGTAAGGCTTAGGATAGCCTTGAAAATGGTAAATGAGATGCACTTTCATGGGAGGTGGATTGTAGAAAATTTGGGAAGAGGGCATGGGCCTACTTGCTTCATTGTAACTCAAGATGGATTTTGAAGCTAATTTTTCTTCTTGAAGAGAAAGTGTGGAAGAGTGCTGCTCTATCTTTTCTTCAAGCCTTACAACGTCATTTTGGACATCATCAAATATCTTCAATCTAGAGAGAACCTATTCCTCAAACCTTGAGCTATAGCTTGGACTTTGCGGTTTTGAGTAGCTATAGGAGTAAGGTGTCTTCACTTCTCCCTCAAAGGAACCAATGTACTTGACCGAATGACAAGGACCATTTCCTCCTTGACTTTTCATGAGTTTCATCATTTCTCCTATAGCGTTCATCACTTGTGCATTGGGATCATTAGAAATAGAAGGATCACTAAAGACCCTACCCCCATCACAAACCATGCTAGAAACTTGGTTCCTTGAATTTTCTGCCAATTGCTCAAACAACGACCATGACTCCTCTGGTGGCTTTGTCATGAAAACACCTCCACAAGTAGAATCCACTGTAGCTTAATCCCTTGATGAAAAACTGGAGTAGAATGCTTGTACAAGCTGCCACAAAGGTATCTCATGATGCAGACACTCTCTCAACATCTTTTGCAACCTATCCCAAGCATCATGGAAATTTTCATTACCCACTTGGCTGAAAATCACTATTGACTGCCGCATTTGTGTCATCTTTGCAATAGAGTAGAACTTCCTCAAGAATGTCATCTTCATCTCACCCCAACTCATGATGTCTCTCCTTGAATCATACCATTCCTTGGCCCTATCCTTGCGTGAAAAGGGGAACAATGTGAGCCGAATTGAGTCATCACTTGTCGTCGACGTTCTGATCGTGGCACACATCTCTAGGAAGGCATCCACATGCTTCTAGGATTCTCACTCTCTGAGCCGTAGAATGTGGGTAGGAGCCCAAGAAGACCAGGAGGAATAGAAAATTGCTCCCCTTGCATTTGGGTGACTCTAGATACAATAGGTGACTGGTAGTTGCTCGACATGATGTAATCTTGCAAGGACTTGCGAGGTGCATTTTGGCCTTCCATCTTGTTTCCTCCCGAATGGCTTGTCACATGCCCAAAGCAAAACCAAACAAAAGAAAGCAAGTTAGCAAACCAATATACACAAAGAATGCAAAGAATAATGAATACATGATAGCAATGATGAGGGCAGTAGGAAAAGTAAAAACAAATCTAACTAGCTAGGCTGAGCGCCTCTACTCCCCGGAAATGGTGCTAGAATGCTTGGTGTGCTCCCACCAATGGTGTTACACACTACTCAATTGTAGTTTTGAATAGATGCAACCCCGCGGATAGAAGCACATGATGGATTCACTTTCAAATTTATAAAACCTAACTTAACACCTACTCACACTAAAACAACTACACCTGCAAGCGCACGGGGTCATGTCGTAGTCTAGGAAGGTGGCAAGTATAGGGTCGATTGATAGGGAAAAGTGGGGGCACTAGATCTAGGTTAGTTTGGCTGGGTTCCTATTGCGGAGACTAGGGTTAAGGATTTGAAGGTTGTTTTGATTGTTAAACTACTATGAGCAAGCGAGGAATCAAATGCAAGAATTAAATCTACATTAACCCTATACTAGATTAAGGCTAAATAGGAAAGAAAGGATTAAGCTAGGTATGAAAGTGCAAACTACACTAAGGCAAGCAGGAGAGAAGCTAAAGAGCAATTAACGAGCTAACCAAGCTAAGCAAGCACAAAACTAGGGTTTTAAGCAGTAAAGAGAGGTATGGGCTGTTTATGGATATAAACTTATCACGTAAGTTGGGGGGTGACATATGAACATTATAATTCCATTTATATTATCCAAACAAAACATCAATTTAGAGTCTAATGAATTAACCTAAGCTACTAACTGGCCACGGATATGCTAGGTTGTGTGTAGGGCAACTAGTCCCTAACACCCCCTACTACCCTTACGAGGCTCAACTGGGTTAGGGATTAGGTTCAATTCATGTAGAGTCTAATCAAGTCTAGGTTTCTAGATTAGGCATTCCTAGGGCAATTAGGGGCCGATGATAGTAATGGGGAGATGAAATTAGGGTTTTGGACCCCAATTCCCCCATATTCTAGCCTTGAGAAGGCTCCATGCTAATTTCACTAGAATTATCCAATCTAGATACTTATATCTCTCACTTAGGTTTAGGGAGATTGATTAGGATGTAGGAAGATAGGAGGCAACCTAGGGATCCAAGAATTGGACCTAGGGGCAAATCCCAAAATTCACACATATAAGCAATTTGCCAAAATTCCTAGGTGATTTCACACACAAACCAACAAGCAATTCATAAATAATGAGATAGAAATAGAATATAATCATTAAAAAATGGAATTACAATGTTTACATGTCATTTTCCACCAACATGGTAACAAAGTAATATAATTTCCCCCAAACAGCCCACCCAAGGGGCCTAGCTACTCATAGACATGGAAAATACAAAAATGAAAGGAGAAAGAGGTAGAAGAAGCCATGGAGCTCGGTGTAGATGAAGGAATACTCCTCTCCAGCTACTGTAAGACGTCCTCCTCTCTCCTCCAAGGTACAAGGGTATGGAATGAAAGGGATTATGGGTAGGAACTAGTATAAACTAGTGTTTTGGTGGTGGAAATGGTGAAATGGAGTGGAATGGAGGTGGAAATGGAGTGGAATAGCTAAGGGGAAAAATTGGGGATCTAGGTGGTGGTGGAAGGTAGCTAAGGGTGGACAACCTTATGCCCCAGCCCCCACCTAGGTATATATAGGTGTTGGGGAAGCACTAGGTCAAGTAGTGGCAAAATAGGTAAAGTAGTGAAAAAAGGGTAGGTTTTGTGAGTAGCACCGCCGTGGTGGGTCACCACGACTGTGGTGGGTAGGGGTGAGCACGAATGTGGTGGTGTACAATTTTCATGTCAATTAAAATGGTGGAGATCATAGGGAGATGTACTTGGATGGCCATGACCGTGGGGGGTGACCACGACTGTAGTGGGGACCTTTTACCACGGGCATAACACTCACCACGACCGTTTTGGCCCTATTCATCAAATTCTGGAAGTTACCGTGATTTGTTGTGATTGGGGCATGTCCATCACGGCCGTTTTGGTGTTGCTCCCATGCACTTGAGCATTGAACTTGATCATTCATGGAGGGTATTGCTTCAAAACATTCTTTGACCACTTGGGGTAGGTTGGGAGTGGTTTTAACTTCATTTTGGGCTCCTCCAAGGCTGAGGAAACCCTAGATTGGACCATCTTCTTTCCATGCCATCAAGTAGTGGACACAGTACTTATAAAACATGTAAAAAGCCTCCATAAGTGCATTTGATAGAAATAAGCATATTGGGGGAAATAACATGTAATCTAACAAGTATAGATGTGATTGAAATTCAATATGACACAAGATGAAGCCCTAAAATAGGGATGAATCAGTACAACCTTGATACCTATGAGTGCTTTACATGATGGGGGATGTTTAGACGCCTATGTGGTGGTAAACTAAACATGAAGGATATAAACTTTGACTCTTGAGTATGATCTTGGAGAAATTTTGACAAAGATATTTCCTTTTAAGAAGAGAAGGATGTGAAAACCCGAATTTCTCTCTACCTTTATGCACCTTCTCATTTTTATTGTGACTCAACCTACTCAATTGAATGTCAATTGCATAGTTGAATGTTCTAATACTCTAATTTGGTCACATCAACAATCCATTTCACAACATGTGGCTTTAATTTGCAGTATTGATCTAAGTTTTATGCTTTAATGAATCATAATGTTATAACTGAAACTAACCTCACAAATAACATGTACTTGTTATATTATGCATGTCATGAGGTATATGATTTAATTGTGAATCAAACAACACATAAGTCACCTCATTCTAACTGTCATAGCCCAAGTAGTTGCCTTTCATAAATTGGGTCAAAATATATATAATTTAACTAAATTAATGTGTTGTTACCCTAATTGGGTGTATTTAGGGTCATGACCCATGTTCCACAATGTATTTCCTTGTACCCCTCTTTTCTCTCTTGGACCATCCTAGCCATCTATCCATGTCCCACAAATCATTCACCCATATAATGGTTGGGAAGTCCCCTTATACCTCTAATTGTACACTGTAGTAGTCATAAAATGTACGTGAAGATACTTCATTAATTACCCTCCCTTATTTCATCTTGTTTTTTAAATCAAGCCACAAATCACTTCGTTTCTTCCTTCCCTTTAATTTTGTCTTCTCTCTCTCATTTTCATGCACTAAAAATTCCCTTTTACCCTTTCTTTCAAAGCCTTAACAATGGGGGCACTACTGCTTTCTATCCCTAGGTTTCTTTCCCTCACCTTCACCATTGTGAATAATAAATTGGGACCTCCATATGCCTTAGAAGCCTATGCTAGGATTGGGCAGGTTCTTCCCCGGCAGGTACGGTCAAAAATTCTTTGGTCTAACCACCCTTTGACAACATTGTCGTCGTGGCTGCTGAAATAATGCATGATAGTACTGCAATGAAGGAAGAAAAGGGATGACCATTAGATTCCAATCAAGTTGCACACATACCACCTGAATCACACCTCTTGCGTGTGATCAACCCATCTATGACTCAGTTTGCATAAGTAGGATGCATGATCAAGCCTGACAACCATTAGATCACCCACCAACGAAAGGGGTATTAGTCCCATGGCTACATGTGATGCCCGACCAGGTAATCTTGGTGGACACTCCAACCGAGTAGTAGGAGGAGACCATACATCATCACGTGGTTAGGACACCCCAACACTTCATGGACATTACATCTTGGACATGAATTGACACATCAACAGACAACCTTGGACTTGAAATGATATTATGATGTGTCTTGTGGCTCGATGAACAAGTTTAGGATAATTTATGAATATTTGAATTGGGTAAGAGATTTATAATTATATGATTATGATTTTCTTGCCTGAACTTTGATATGTATGCATGCTTATTTACTTTATCAAATGTTTCCATGTAGTATTGTAGTATTGTACATAATGTTTTGTCTCATCAATTTTATAATTTGAAAACATAATATAAATCTCCACTATACTAACCTTGTGCACCTTTCTGGTCTATCGAGTTAAGGAAATAAGGATGTTTTCCTATTTTATTTGTCAAGCTGGGGGGAACATGTCGATAAATTGGGTTAGCTAATGGCAATGAGCCTTTCACATCCTCATAGACACTTTTGATGGGAAGTTGGTCAAAGACCTTACGATACATGATATTGTTTGTATAATTGGAATAAATCAATATAAACATGGTTTCTCATTTTTATAAGTACTTAACTTGTTTATTCTTGTTCATTTACCTCTTAGATTTTTTTAAAGTTATGAAAATGTTATATATATGTGTCTTTCTGCCATGTAGTCAACACCTAGTGTGTTGACCCTCTTGTTCCTTGTACATTTTAGGTCTAGAGATATGTTGGGAATTGATGTCTTGTGTACATGTTTAGGTGTACTTCTTGCATGATCCTAGTTAGTGTATAATATTATACATGTGTAGCTTGAATTTCAATTTTTTATTTAGAATTTTGTATGTTTCTTTTGGTTACACCGTTGCATGTTGATATTAGTTGGTGGTTTAATCTTGTTATTTGTTCATCTGTGTTAAGATTTTTGGCTTCTCCCTCCGCATCTATGCTTTGATATTACCATCTAAGGGATAAACACTCAAGTCCTTCAACCAATGGATTTCTAGTCATTTGGGGGTTAGATTTGGAACAATTTTGTGACAACTACATTGTTATTATTGATCTATTGAAGAGTATGCACATTGTATTATTTAGATGTAAGATCAATAATTGGAAAGGACTATTTTGTCGAATTAATTTGCAAAAAAGGGACCATAATTGCCAATGTTTTCAATGTTCACATTTCAAGATGGAAATTTTACAATACTGTATAGTTATCAATTATGCAAAATTGTTTTGCATTCAATATATCACAATGTCAAATATTATCCAAAATAAGTTGATCAACTTAAAGTATTAAAATTGAGCACTGTCATAACATTCCCTTCAAAGGATAAGTTCATTGTGTCAATCAACTATGAGAGAATGAAATTATAGTCTAATTTATTACTTCTACCATAAACTTAGGGACAACTTGTCCAATACCCACTACGCAGAGTGACGAGCATACCCAATATTAAGTGGGACAAATCTCTATAAGAGGCCAACGCATAAAGGGACTAAAGTCCTCAAGGAGTCAAAACTCCAAATAGATCAATTTGTGTGCTATATTAATATTCAACAGTATGTAAAATCTTCAATGTATTGGTGGTGAAATTCAAGAGGCAACAAAGGGCTATAAACAATCCATGTTCACCACCTTAAAAATTGCATACATGAAATCTAAGAGGGAAAGAATATCTCAATAACAGAATGAAAAATCTAGTACCCTATTCCAATCAAGAGTTCCAAGAAGATGAACACAAGGGCCAATAGTTCTAGATTCAAAAGAATATAGAAAGAAAGAGTGTACTAGTGTTATCATATGTTGCTTGACTTGGAAATCACTTCTTGGGTTAGCCATAAACATGAAACCCACTCCTTTAACATAGTAAAATGAACTATTAGCAAAAACTCATTAAATTCAATGATGAATGTCTCATTATATATTATTTCTGATTTTATTTTTTTTGTAAATTATTAATCTGATTATTATATATTTCCTGTATTTAATCTATGATCATGATATAAAGTCATGACACTACTACAGAAAGAGCATTCAGTGTCCCTTTTTTAGGCGTCGGTTATTTAGGAACACCGACACCTATAATATTAGACGTTGGTTATTTAGGCAAACTGACGTCTATATTCGAAGACTATCCAGACACGGGTACCACTTTGTATTCAGCGTCGGCTGGGTATAACAGACCGACACCTAAAATCACCCACGAAATTTAATTTTCGAGCGAAAAAATTTACGTCACCTACAACGTCGGTTTTTTAACTATTCACCGACGCCTATTTAAGATGAAAATTTGTGCGAAAAGTCCAACTTTCTGTGTCGGTTATCCTTTGATAACCGACGCTGATAATGGTTCCCGCCAAATAATTTAGGGTAAAGATTGGCTAGTTGGACGTTGGTCTTTTACTATCAACCGACGCTAAAGCGTAATAGGCATCAGTTTTGTTGATAATTGACGTCGTTGACCAACTTAATAGACCCGATCACCCGGCTCTTCCCCCTTTCTTCCTATTTCATCGTGATATTTCTCATGTGCTACTGCTTGCCGCCGCTCTCCCAAAATCACCTGACGACCCCCGTTGTTGCTCACCGCCACTGCTGTTGGTGCTCTTCTGCTCGCCGCCGCCGCTGCCCGCCGCTCGCCGCTGCTGCTGGTGCACCTCTGCTCGCCGCCACCGCTGCTACTGGTGTGCCGCTGCTCTACTCTTCTCCCGGTGCCACTACTGTTCGCCACCCGCCCCTCTACTTCTTTTCCTGCTCACCTCCACTACTGCCGCCGCTCGCCGTCGCTCTTCTCCACGCTTGCTCCAAGTAGCCCTAGCCTCTTTGTTTCCTTCTCCCTAGCTCCTTACCAACAACAAGCACGACCATGGCTGTGTTGGCCTACCACGGCCATGCTGGACAACACAATCGTGGTAACGGCCGTGGGTGTGTTGCCCTACCACGGCCGTGCTAGACAGCACGGCCGTGGTAGGCCAACACAGCCACGGCCGTGGTAGGCCAACACAGCCACGACTGTGCTTGCTGTTGGTAAGGATATGAACAAATTTTTATGTAATGCTTTATGTAAATCCTAGGATATGAACAAATCTTTTGCTTGCATATATTTGTGCTTCTAATCATAATGTTTGACCTAATTCGGTAAATTTTGATGCATGTTGAAATAAGATTTAAACTTGTCAATTCTAGCATCCTAATTTGATTTGATTAAACCTAACATTGATGAAACCCTAACATCAATTGTGATGAAACCTTAACATTAATTGTGATGAAACCCTAACATGTACATATCTATTATTGTGTTTGTTGACCTAGAAACTCATCCCAGATTTACTCATTAGGAGTAAATCTTGGATAGTCCCCAGTTTGGGACTGTTCTTGAACACCTAATCTCACTTAGGATGTAAGTGTATAATGTGTATTGGGTTTTCGAGAAAATTTCGGTAGAATTTCCCCGTTTGTTCTGTAACTACATATGTACTTAGAGAACAACGGGGAAATGCTGCCGAAATTTTCTTGAAAACCCAATACACATTATACACTTACTAGTGAGATTAGGTATTCAAGGATGGGATAGGTGGTACACATGTGTTTGTTAACCATAGACCCTAATCTTGTCCTAATATATACTTGTTTTCTCTTTGATCATAGAATGGATAGATCATGGATGTCCATTCGCAATCGCTGCACCCCAGAGTTTATATATGGTCTTGATCAGTTTATTAGATTTGCTGAGGAACATAGGAAAGAACCTGGAGATAGGTTCTACTGTCCATGTAGGCATTGCGGTGACAACTTGAAAGTCAGCACTGATGACAAAATCAAAAGTCATGTCATGTGCAACGGGATTGTACACGGCTATACAGAATGGCACTGGCATGGAATGATTTCAAACTCGAAACCAGTGGATGTCGATAGCAGTGCTTGGGTGGAAGAAGAAATTGCCTCTGATGACGTAAATGTGAACAAACCAGTTCCAGTAGACATTGTTGATGTGATGTTGAATAGTTGTAGGGTAGAGCACACCGATCCACCTCCTATCTTTAGAAACATTGTGCATGATGCTGAGATATTGTTATACACAGGCTGTGCTAAGTTTACGAAGCTTATCATTGTGATGAGATTGTATAAGTTGAAAGCTAACAATAGATGGAGTGACAAAAGCTTCACTTCATTGTTGACTTTGTTGAAAGAAATGCTTCCTGAAGGAAACGAGTTGCCAATCTCAACATACCAGGTAAAGAAATTGTTGTGCCCAATGGGAATGGAGGCCAAGAAGATACACGCATGTCTGAATGATTGTGTATTATTTCAAAAGGACTATGTGGATTTGAAAGATTGTCCAAAATGTGGTGTGTCACAGTATAAATTGACGACTTCGAGGGAGTCCAAAACTGGTTCTCCTACCAAGGTGATGTGGTATCTACCTATAATATCACAATTTCAATGCTTATTTGAAAATCCAAAAGATGTGAAGAATTTGAGGTGGCATGCAGATGTTAAGAAAAATAATGATGGGATCCTACGACATGCGTCTGGTTCCCCACAGTGGAAGAAGATTGATCTATTATACCCCAAATTTGGTGAAGAAGATAGGAATCTAAGACTTGGGCTTTGTACAGATGGGATGAATCCGTACGCGACATTGAGCAGCCAACATAGCACTTGGCCAGTCATGCTTGTTATATACAATCTTCCTCCCTGGATGTGTATGAAAAATAAGTATGTTATGTTGTCATTGTTGATATCGGGCCATAAACAACCCATAACTGATATCAATGTTTATCTTGAACCTCTGATTGATGACTTAAAGAAACTTTGGGTTGAAGGTGTGATGACCTATGATGCTTCAGTAAGAGAGACATTTTGTTTGCACTCTATGTTGTTTTGCACTATTAATGACTTTCCAGCTTACGTGAATTTGTCTGGATATAGTGTCAAAGGAGCTAAAGCATGTCCTATATGTGAAGAAAACACTAATTCAATAAGACGAAAACATGGCGGCAAGACTATATATCTTGGTCATCGAAGGTTTCTTTCAAAATTCCATCCATATCGTAGGAAGCGCAAAGCATTCAATGGATAGTATGATGAACGAAGTGCACCTAAACCTATACCAGGGGATGTTGTTTATGAAAGAGTAAAAGACATTGTCAATGAATTTGGTAAGAAATCACAATGTAGTATGGCCACATAGAGTGACAATTCTTCATTCAAGAAGAAGTCAATATTTTGGGATCTTCCTTATTGGAGTTCTTTGACAGTCAGGCATTGTATCGATGTAATGCACGTTGAGAAAAATGTCTGTGATAGCATCATTGGTACTCTGTTAAATATACCAGGTAAGACTAAAGATGGGATAAAATCCACACTTGACCTACATGAAATGGGAATAAGGTCAGAATTAAAAAAAATACGTGTAATGGGTAATAAAAGAACATATTTACCTCCCGCTTGTTATACATTGTCTTGAAAGGAGAAGAAAGCTTTTTGTGAATGCTTGGTAAATGATAAGGTGCCACAGGGTTACTTATCCAACATCCGTAGATTGGTATCAATGAAATATCTGAAGTTGATAGGTCTTAAATCTCATGATTGTCACACTCTAATGCAACAAATATTGCCTATGGCAATTCGATATATATTGCTGAAGCATGTAAGGTTTGCAATCACCAGACTTTGTTTCTTTTTCAATAGTCTATGCATCAAAGTTATTGACCCTGATACTCTCGATAATTTTCAAAGAGAAGTGGTTATTACCCTATGTCAGCTTGAGATGTATTTCCCTCCTTCATTCTTTGATATCATGGTACATCTAGTTGTCCACTTGACTAGGGAAGTGAAAATGTTGGGACCAGATTTCTTGCATTAGATGTATCCCTTTGAACGATACATGAGCATTTTTTAAAGGTGATGTTCGAAACCGTTATCAGCCTGAAGGGAGTATTATTGAAGGTTATGTGGTGAGAGAGGTTATGGATTTTTGCAATGACTTTCTGAGTGGTAATAACACTCTTGTTAATGACAAGAATATTGAGGAGGGCAAAGGAATTTTGGGATCACGGGTGAAAAAAATCAGTCGTGAGCAGTTGGAACGAGCTCACTTGTATATTTTACACAACATGGACGAAATGAGTGTTTATATCGAGGAACATACCAATTTCATCAAGAGACAACATCCTCGAGCAAGTTCAATGTGGCTTTCTAGAGAGCATAACAAGACTTTTACTAAGTGGTTTGAAGATAAAGTCTTACATCAACTATCTCAAACACCAAATGATATTACGGAAACTATCAAATGCCTCGCCTATAAACCAAAACCGAATGTTATGTCTTATGAAGGGTTTGACATTAATGGGTTCACATATTACACAAAGCGCCAAGATGATAAGAGTGTCGTCCAAAACAGTGGGGTCACTGTTCAAGCGTCGACTGTCTTTTTTGCATATGCAAAGGATAAGAGTCCACGTGAAGCTAAAATGTCATATTACGGTGTCATTAAAGACATATGGGAGTTTGACTACATAGATTTCAGAATTCCGCTCTTTAAATGTAATTAGGTTTATAAAACCAAAGGAGTTATAGTGGATGAATTGGGTTTCACTTTAGTGAACTTTGAAAAGATTGGCGAGAAGGGTGAACCATTCATATTGGCATCATAGGTGAAACAAGTATTCTATATCGATGATCTTGCAAATGATAAATGGTCGGTTGTTCTTCATGGTAAAACACAGTTCATTGAAGATCCTATAGACGAAGAAGAGTACTATGATAAGTATGATGACTCCAGTCCATTCTCAGTTGGGTTGCCAACTCCACAAAATATTGAAGCTAATGATGACTTATATGTTCGCGAAGATCACAATGAAGGATTGTTAATTGATAAAAGATCAAAATTTTAGAGGCATGCATGTTTATATTTAATATCAATATCATTTTCATATTTGATGTCTCATTTTCAATTTTTTTATTGAAGCTAAATGTTTTCTTTTTTAATATCAATATCATTTTCAGATTTGTTGTCTCATTATCTTATAGTTAATACAAATGCTAAATGTTTGCCTTTTTAATGACATTTTCAGATGGCTGACCATGATGAGCATGAAGTCCATGATGAGCATGCTGTCCATGATGAGCATGGTGAGGATACCAATGTAAGTTTTAAAAACATATCATGTATTTCTATAAAATTCATTATCTTCTAGTTATGTCATATATCCTATATTTCTATATTGGGCTAATTCACTGTGTTTATTTTTGTCGAATTTTAGGTTGATGTACCCACTGAAGCACTGGAGGAACTTGATGCGCATCACCAAAAACTTAAGAAGAAAAGGGGCATCACTCTGTTGAAGAAGTTGATAGCTCTAAGTGGCAGTGGATCCAGATTGGCTGTGGAGTTTGATAATGGAGGAAATCTAATTGGAGTGAGCCGCAATAATTTTGTAAACTATCTTGGGGTTGTCACTCGAAGCCATTGTGGTGTTAAGTATGATAATTGGCATAAAGTTCCTCAGGCAAAGAAAGACATGATATGGAAGGATTTATGTGTGAGTTATTATTATTTGCAATTCTATTTTGTAGATTACAAATTCTATTTTTTGCAATTCTATTTTTGGATACTAGTTAATAACAATTCTATTTGACAGAATCTGTTTGCATTGGATGCGAAGCTGCATCATAAAAGTGTGATGCAACGCACTGGAAAGATGCTAAGGAGCTATAGGACAAATCTCAACATAGAATACATAAAAGATGGTGATAAGAAGAAGAAGTCATCCCTTGAACAATGGAACTTCTTAGACAAAGAAGATTGGGACACGTTTGTTGCTTTAAGAAAATATGAAGAATTCAAGGTATTAGGCATCACTCCCAATTTAATTAATATACGTTGTATTAACATTTAGTGCTACTAACCAAATCATTAACATGCATACTAACTAGGCCCTCAGTGAGGTGCAAAAAGCAAGGCATGTACTGAATGTGCATGACCACACTATGGGTCCAAAGGGCTATGCAAGCGTTTGCCAAAGACTACAGGCGGAGTCTGCTGCTACTCAGGAGTCTGCTGCGACTCAGGAGTCTGCCACACCCATGCCTAGCCATGATGTCTGGATAGCTGGGAGGCAAAACAAGAAGGGTGAAATAAAGAAGCCCGTAACTACTGAGGCGGCTGCGAAAATGGTAAAATACAACTCTTAGAACAATCGTTTAAATATTGATTATTTGTGGTGTTAACTTACCAATTTCTGTTGATGGTGATTAGCGGGAGCTGCACGAGTAGAGGAAATAAGGCGCATTCATCCCTTAGGGCACAAGGGATGAATTGATAGTTGCTCTGGGTAACCCAGAGCATCCTGGATGTGTTAGGGGTGCAGGCGCTGGTGTGGGCATCAAAGCATTCTTTGGGCCATCCCAGTGCAAACCTAGAGTGGGACTTTCACAAGAAGAGGTAACCTATTCTTTTTTTAGAATGTTACTGCAAAAGGGAATTCAATAATAAGAAGCTAATGTTTCTTTTATCTATGTATAGGAGAATAAAAGAGTCTAGGATATAGTTGCTAAGAAGGTCATGGAAGAAATGTTGCGGTGGCAGGCATCTCAGGCTTCCAATCAGCCTATGGCGACCCACTCTTCTCCTAATGCACAAACTTAGAGTAATCCTATAGACCCACCGACGCCTAACACGTTTGCTGTAAGTATTGTTTATGACATTGTAGCTAGTCTTTATAAGATGATATGTTTTCAATATGATATGTATATATGTATAACATTCTTTACGTAAATTTGTAGGCGTTGAAGCCATGTTGCTTAAGAATGCAAACTATGTTGTTGTAGAGGCGCATGCTTACCCGTCCCTTCCTGGGGCAACGTTTCACGGGACTCCAATGCCATAGGGCTACATTCGTGTGAGCCCGATACGTGTATTCCCTGATTGGAGGGAAGCTACATTGCCATATGCCCACCTAGATATTGATACACTTGCTGAGGCAGAAGGTGGGGTGATATTGTGGCATAAAGAAGATGTCATCTACACTACTGAAATTGTAAGATAAATTTATATTACTTTAGATTGTTAATGTGTATATATGAGGTCAATTGATCTAAAATTATATATAAAAGTTAAAAAGAAGACACCCGGAGCATCTAGGCCTCCACCTCCACTTCCTGCATTACCAAGTTGGGTTCCAACTGACCTAAAATTCCTGTTAGGTCCTGCTTGTAGGGGAATGGCATGTTGGCTATGGGCACATAATATACATTTCCCTATAATTGTTTCTTTAGAAGCAAATTATGCAGGCCAATCATACGAAAGCTCTTTATTTATACAAGATATTATTGAGTTGTTTCTATATGATTGGCTAAATACATCAATGATAGAGACATGGATAAGGTGGGATCTTGTTTATACATCCATATACCTTGTGTAAGATCCGGTGATCTGGTTTCTTATATATTAATGCATACGTAATACATGTTTTGCAGCTACTTAGTCGAAAATCAATGTAAACAATTTACATTTGACTATGTGGGATTTTTGATTCCATCATTGATTAGTATGGTAGCTAAAGACCCCGATAGTGTTCAACAATACTGTATAGATGCTTTTACAATTTTCAGTAAGCAAAACAAGACGATAATAATAGCTCCATTCAATGTCAAGTAAGTTTACTTTACTTATAATTTGGACTTAAGAAAATTATATTTTTATTGTGGATATTGAGTTATTAATTTTTAACTTTTTTACCTCTAGCGGTAGGCATTGGGAGTTACTATTTATTGTCCCTGGGACGTTCACTGTTTATTATCTAGATCATGTGGGGAGTACATTGAATACTAAAATTGGACACGTAATGAGATTGCCATTATTCTGGTGAGAATTATTTCATTTTTATATATGTTAACATCTGTTGTTACATTACTATTTAATTATGCAATTTACTGTGGTACATTAACATGTAGGGGTTTAGATGCATTCAAAAATGCTGGAGGAAAGGTCCCAAGGAAAAAGAACCAACCTATAATTTGGGAGAATGTAAAAGTAAGTTCCTGACTCCAATGTATATATTATTTATGTGAACTGTGCTAAGTTGTATTTTTTAATATTTTGTATGTTTCAATTTATTGCGCTACACAAGACAACGGATGGGCTTGCACATACTATGTGATGTGATTTATGAAGATGATTATCCAATATGCCACATTGGACATCAATACCATACATGAGGTATTATATATAGTCTCATTAGTTAGTATGAAATATATCAATCTTATTTTGATATTATTACTTATATATATACATCATTCTCTTTGCAGGTATTTAAAACTTACCACACTATAGGTAAACGCTTAAAAGATGTACATGCTCCATATACAATGGAAGTATTAAATGAAGTAAGATAAGAATGGGCAAGAGGCATACAAGTAGTGGCGATTGTAAGATATAATTGGGATGATGATAGCGATGTTGAATGATATTTTATAAATGAATATTTCTGAATGTTTATACATGTCTGAATGTTTCTACATGTATTTGAATGTTTCTACATGTGTGAATGTGAGAATTGAATTGATGTCTGAATGTATCTACTTGTGTGAAAAGTATATTTGTTGATTTTGTAGGTTTGTGGCCTGTTTGTAGGCTGGTATTAATGGATGTCGTAAACGTGCAATTCAGAAAACTAAACTACAAGTTCTCATCCTACTGACCAGCCACAGCATGCCTGCAAACTGATAAGAAAAATAAAAATAAAACATAGACGTCGGTTATTTATAGAACACCGTCATCAAAGACTTACAACGTCAGTTATTGGATAAAACCGCCGCCCAATATGACAAACAACCTGACCGTGCAGGAAAGCACGGCCGTGGTGGTAAATGGTGTCGATTATTAGTATAAAACCGATGCCTATAGTACTAAACACGGCCGTGCAGGGAAGCATGGCCGTGGCGTCTGGAAATATGGCGTCGGTTTTTTAGTTGTAAACCGACGCAGAAAGTGTCCTAGATGGCGCCCTTTTTGTGGCACGAACCCTTTTGGCGTCGGCGTACTATACATAACCGATGCCGATAGGTGCCCTGCTGGTGTGTTTTTGGTGGAGTGAAGCCTTTTGGCATCAGTTATAAAACTAACGCTGAAAGAGCATAAACAACCATCACTAAAGCCATGTTCTGTAGTAGTGTGATAATGCACTTAGTAAAATTATTAACTAAGATAAGGGATTCGTTTATGTGTGGCAGATTCCTATGACTCACGTTCCTTAGGTTTCAAATTTATGATTTCATTTCTTTTGTCACACTATACTATCAATGTATTAAAAGTTATAATTTTTGTTTGAATTCTGAAATAAAAATTAGGAGAAGTGAGAAGACTTGTAATACATGTCCTAGGGGGTTGATATACAAAGACTTTGGGATCTTGGGACCGCCTAGATCTTTCTTTTCTTCCTTCACAACTCCTTGACAATCATCAGAGTGGATGCCTATCTCAGGTTACACCACAAGAGTGAAGTGGTGGGAGAGGATCTTTAGAGGGTCATTAGAAACATGACTATAATTCAAGGGTCGAGATTGTGTATAGGTGATATGGATAGAGGTTTTTGGGGTTGAAATGAATCTAGGGTTGAGAGGTGTCATTTGCTGGTCATTGTAGGGCTTGCATTGGCGTGAATCTCCCTAATGAGGTCAAACTCATCAAAGACGTAGGTGTAGTATGGGATGGAAATGTGTAGGTCCTCGAGGATAGAGGACAAACTGGGAAGCTTCAACAAGGCACTATGAATATGAATGACAAGTTTTTTGGTGGTGGGGAGGCAGAGTGATGGGTATTCAGGGTTCAAGAGCTCACATGCAATGATGTAGAATCATGTGCTCATTGAATGAGGTATTAGAGGCTTCTCTAGGGAAAACCAAGGGAAATTTTGCATTTGTGGAGTCCAGGGAATACTTATGACTATCTTAATTCTACCTCTAGCAGCCATGATGCTTGTTTACATGCTCACTACATGCAACATATAGATATTTGTCTATCCTGACTTTATAATTCTAGGATTAGGAGGTTTGTATGCTTGGATCCTTAAAATCAACTTAAAAAGTTGAGAAATATGACCTTATACTTGTTTGTATCCTGATTAAAATTTAATGCACATAATACGTGTAACTCACATATTAACCCTAATTATGGATACATATGATATTGACCATGCCATGGACTAATAAATTGTAATGTGTTGATGATATCAAGTATGGAACTTGACCCTAGACCTTTGATGTGATAATGATGGACATCATATGGTGGTACCATGCTGGCCTAAACCTTGAGTTTTAATTGACTAACCCTAACATGTACATCCTTGTTGACATTCATGATACATTAGTGACATTAGGTGCCATGATTATATATCATCTACTAATAAACATAGACTGGACCTAGTCACCTAATTGTGCCTTGATATGAAAACCAATTCATCATTATGTAATATTTTCACCCTGTTTGGTAATACACATATAATGACTCAAATATGGATAAAAAGTAATTGGATTGACATAAATGTGCATTAATGGCTAATGTCGGGTTAAATGTGCATATTGGTAATCTAATGTGAATACGTACAAGTGAATGATTCATATGGTCAATGATGTCACTAATAAATATAATATGACAACAAATGGATGTTTAATGTAAATGGAAGTAACTAGTGTGTCATAACATAAGTTAATCTTGATATTAATGGACTTAAGGGGAAATTGAGGAGAAAAACCTATTTCATGCAAGATAATCTATTATAACTCCATATGGTTGTAATATGAGGATAATAAACTCAAAATTGGAATACTGATAATAATAGTAGTACATTATAATAATAGTACTACTACTACTACCACCACCACCACTACTACTACTAATAATAATAATAATAATAACAATATAATTGTGATAAACCCTTATTATAAAAACTCCTATAGGATGATCTTAAAAGATAGATTTAACTCCAAAATTGGATTCTTTGGGTCTTAATTAGAGTATGTGCAAAGTTTTAACCTAATTTCTAGTAGTATCTATATTAATTTAACTAGAGATGAAAGTACCTAAATAAGAGTCTTAATGTAAAACAAATTCTCTTTAGTATTGTTCTAAAGTGAAATTTTCCTATATTTTTCCATTCCTCGCCTGTAGTTTTTATGTAGTGTTGAATAAAAACATGAGTGTTGTTCCATGCATAAGGACCTATATGAAAAGCCAATACAGATCTTGCTCAGCCGGTACATTCAGCTGCCCTCACAAAGGCAGATGTGTCATGCCCGGTAGTGAGATCCTAAGGTCTCCACATATATGAAAAAGCTGACAAAGGTCTTTCCCGATCGGTACATTCACCTGCCCTCACAAAGGCAGATGTATCGTGCCCGATAGTGAGACACTAAAAGTTTATATAAACCCTCCCCCCTTAGAAGGGGGAGTTACACATCATCCTTCAGCCAATCCTCATTCCTATCTTAGCTCCCGATAGGATTTTCAAAGAAGTATAAAACTACTTAGAGTCAAAGACATGCATAGAATGTGATTAAGGAAAGGGTGGTCCCAATGCGAGTTATGTGATATGGAAGAAACATGAGCTCCATGCAACTCCTGATACCCGAATGAGTCGGTGGAAGTAGAAACCTTGATAAAACTCTTAGAGATCTCTTTTTTAGAACTGAATCAAGAGTATGGAAATCTTCACTGAAAAAAAAAATTTGCCTCGCCACTACATGCCTTAACTCTATCCAGGTTGAGGACAAGCTAGACTCTAAGTTGGGGCGGGTGATAACCTCCCATTTTGTGATGTTATCTTACTAGTTTTTCTTAATTTTTAATACTTTTTCTTAGATAAATTAGATAGAGTCCTTATCTTTCCACTTTATTGTAAATATAACAATAGACTGACATTTCCCCTTTTCTTCTTACAGAAAAACCCAATAAAATTATAAAAAGCCACATGGTCCCAAGACCGTATGAAGGCAAAACGGTCTCAAGACCGAATAAAAGACAAATGGTATCGAGACCGAATAAAAGTCGAACGGTCCCAAGACCATATGAAGGCCAAATGGTCTCAAGACCGAATAAAAGCCAAACGTTCCCAAGACCGTATGAAGACAAACAGTCCCAAGACCGTAGGAAGGCGAAATAGTCCCAAGTCTGAATAAAAGCCAAATCGTCCCAAGACCGTATGAAGCCAAATGGTCCCAAGACCATATGAAGGCCAAACAGTCTCAAGACCGAATAAAAGCCAAGCGGTCTCAAGACTGCATGAATCCAAACGGTCCCAAGACCGAATGAGTCCAAATGGTCTCCAACCCATTAAAGACCCAAATGGTCCCAAGATCATTTGGGATTCCTTGGAAGCCTATAAATAGGACCAAAGGAGTCCTCATTTTGGGAGGAATTCTTGGACGTCCAGAGGCTGCCCCAATAACTCCAGAGTTGTTCATCCTTCATCCTTCACCCCAAGGCTACCGGTCCAAGATCCACATTCCATCCTCAAGCTACTTCCTCTCTCATTGACATAGAAGGTGGGAAGTGAAGGATTCTTCATCAAGGCAACCATGTGGTGTGAAGATAGTTGCTCTCTACTCCAAGTGGTCACCTTCCTCCCTCCTACGTGGAGATGATGCTTTCTTTCTCTCTTCCTGCCTCCTTCTTTGTTCTTGTCATGAGCAAGTAGTCCCATACACTAGGGTGTGGGGAGTAGCCCCGCTACCCATGTTTTCATTTCATACATTGTAATTCATGAGTTTGCAATAGAGAAATACTATCTTTTCAATTCAACATCAATCGTTTAATGAATGCTAGTTGCTTGATCACCAACTTGTGTTATCTATTATCAACTAGTGTGAATTGTCTATGTTTGTACTTCTAGATTCGAATATTGACTTCTTGTTGGTTCTAGATGTATGTAGTAACCATACGTTTGGTTCAATATCTAGGAGCGTTTCTCAAGGAGTGGAGTAAACTCACCTCCACTGTTGTACTTTCATGCTATGAAATGGAATCAATTGATGTATGAAAGTATAACCTTGACAGGTCAAGGAACACACTTTGTGAGGGGAGTGATGCAAAGTAAGTGACCATTCATTTGGGGATGGTTGGCATTGCAATGCTTCCACGTTTCTCATAGTTAGTTATCCAAAAGGAAGCTAAGTCTACAAAGATACTAACTGTTTAGACTCTCTTCTTTGCAAGCCATGCTTTTATGATGTATGTTTTGATCCATGTGTAGTGGTGGTGAAACTCGATCACATCCTAGTGGTTTCCAAAATATTGTTTTCAACCTTAAATTTACTTTCCTGCCATTTACTTTGCCTTGCACTTTGGTTTAATCATCAAATCAACTCTTCGATCTAAATATCAACTTTTAAGTAGATAAGTAGAATTATTACGTTTTCCATCTTGTTAAACTCTTAACAAGACTGTTGTCTCGTGGATTCGACCCTTAACTGTACTACGATAAGACTTCTATGTATCTTAGCATAGGTGGGTGGATATCTTATTATAGCACATGAAAGGCTAAACTTAGAGACTTACTATCTCTAGGATTTTTAGTGATGCACACAACTCCACGCAAGTGGAGGCTCCATCGCATACCCATTTACACAGCTATGACAAGAGAAGAAAGCCTAGTTCATAAAAAAAGGAGATCTAGAGACAAGGAGGCTTACTAAAACACTTTTATTCTTGAAATGGAAATGGGAACACATCATCATGCATTTTGTGTTCGGTCTACCTAGGACAGTAAATGGATACAATGTTTGATGGGTTATAGTAGATCATATTATAAAATGTACTCACTTCCTACATATGGAGACAATGAAAAAAGTGGATGATTTTTCTAACCTCTATATACAGGACATGCACACCTACATGGACTTTTGTAGTCTATTACTCTGGACACGGGCCTAGTGTTCACATACCATCTATGGAATCAAGTAAATTGTTGGAACAAAGTTGAGCTTCATCACCCTTACCATAAAAATATTCAAAAGGGACAACATGTAGAATTTTGATTGTGTATATGTATCTTAAGATGAGGAAGTAACGATCTATTCATATCAACACATAATTTGTACATGACACATTCATTCAATCATAAGGAAGAAATAAAGTCGTACATGATATTATAAGGAAATGCTAGCAACAAAAGAAAACAAAACTAAATTGGTATGCTCACAACATATAAATCAACTAGGAAAAAAATATAAATAAATACAATGTAGAGAAATGAAAAGCTGATATAATCATCTAAGATATATTGTCAAATCCTTCATGTACCATACTTTGATGAATTGTTCTTGGCCCCCAAAAATTACATAAAACAATGGGTCAACACACTAGGTGTTGGTGTATATGGGAAAAAAGATACACACTTATATACTAACATATTTAAAGTATTTGAGAAAGAAGAAATAATTAGGAATATCATTATTCAATGTGAAAATAGGTAATGTTGATATTTTAATCAATTTCTAGATTAGATTGCATTATTAGGATGTGTTAGCACATCTTATATACTTTTGTTCTCAGCTCTTGCCTTCCCTTAGGGTTGTAGGGGTGACCATATAATTAGAGGGTGAAAATGGGGAATCTTAGTAACTGAAATCCACACATCTTTATTAAATTATCATGCGCCTTTTGAAAAGCACACACCATAAAAATCACATTACATTTCAATAATAGAACAAACCGGGTCACTACTTATTAATTTAATGTCAGGTGAGAGTGAGGGAGAGAAGGAGGGCAAGGGAGTTGGTGAGGGGAAAATAGGGGGAAAGTTGCTCATAGGGGGAGAGGAGAAGGAGATGAGAAAGAGTTGAGTTGTCACCAACAACAAATTCTCATGGATTACGAGAAGACAGGGAAGAGGTTTAGCAATCTCACCCTAATATGAAAACCTCTAACCATAGTGTAGAGCCACCAAGGAAGCTTTGAAATATGTCATCTTCATCGTAGCTTCCACATGTTAGTAAGGAGGGATCCTCCATGATTTCATCACCAATCACAAATTTGGTACCAATTATTGAGGGTGTTGATTAGTTTTTGCTTGATTGTCTGAGGCGAGAAGAAAATACTTCTCTTTGATTCAATATGTGAAGCCATTAATACGATATGGTGTTCAATTTGTAGAGATTATGGGTTTAAAATGTGAGACTCGTACTGGGAAGACCACATCTCAGTAAGGTTCTTTGGTATTAACCATTATGAAGACTCCTTACAAAGTGGATGCATAGGCAATGGCATGCTCTAGTAGGAAGTTTGAGTTGTAGGAGAGGAAAAGGAGGGTTTTTTGGTTAAACTACCTACAAAGAAGGAGAGGGAGCAGATCCTTGTTGCACAACTTGGACCTTTGATGGAGTTTTAGTTATCATACAAGAATAGTGGCTAAGATCTTCACTTCTCCCCTATCTATTTACTCAAGTTCATTGTGGATCTGTACCTAGAATCTAGTTGTTCCTTAGACCTGAGATAGTTTAACAAGGGTGGAAAGCATGATTGGAAGACCACTAAATTATGAGGATTCATCTCTTACTGTCATATGTCTCACTGATGCTAAGGTCTATGTATTGGTCAAGGCTAAAATTCCACTACTAAAGAAACTATTGACATGGTTGATGGTAATCCAATTGTCTTGAAGATCAAATGCATTGCCAAGGCTAATTTCTTCCAGAAGAATAAGATTTTTTTTCTCATTGCATCTCTTCTTTTCCAGAAAAAAGCAGTTGTGTTAAAGATTGTGATGAACTATAGTTGTGATTTGGCAAATAGAAGGGCAATCAAAAATCCATTGTTACAAGCAATGCCAAAGAAGTTGCCAAGGTTCCCTCCTCTACAATAAATGAGGTATTCATTAGACAGTTATAGAGGCATCTAGGAGACCATAAACCGTTGGAGATGTGTTTAAAAATTCATTAGTAGCTAACCAACCCTAGGGCAGTGTGAGTTTGGCTAAGGAAATGCATATTCCTCAAAGTAAGTAAGGTGTTGGAGTGGTTGCTTCTATTGGTTTTGCTAATAGGATGAATGACAAGATAAGAAAGGATTCTCATGGTCCTCAAATTCCAACATTTTTCTCATTTGTAGAAGAAATAGATTTTCTCTATGCTTCTCCGATGGTGAATTTTGGATGTTTAAATCTGGAGCGGGAGTTACACTTCTATAATGCTCAAGATGGTGATGATTCTTTCTATGCTAACAAAGTTATGTAGAATTGTGGCATTTTGTTGGATTATCAACAAAGGAAGAAGGTATGTACTGACCTAGAAGTTGTAGATGATCCATATGACTCCAAACAAGACATTTGGGAGAATTTCAAAACCAAGGATGATTCTAGACCTAAAAAAGAAGAAGATAAAAAAGAAGAACAAGCTTGTTGATATTTCCAAACTGGAATTTGAAATATTATAGATTCAATTTGATAACTTAGTTTGTTTCTCTCTAGTTTTATTTTCTTATGTTTGGGTTTTCTATTTCTATCTTTTTACGGTTTTGACTATTGTTATGTACCACCTATCAATGCTTGTGTATACACTAAAATAATTGATTTTGGTGGTTGTTTGTTGCATTCCTTCATTGGGATGTTGGCTTCCTTGAGATCCTTTTAAAATTCCTTGCATGAAATGGTTTTTAAGTGTATCTCTTTGTGTCTTATGATGTATTGAGTATATTTTCCTAGTGTTACTCGGATTCTTATATGATTTTGAGTATATATGCCTCAAGAGTACTAGATCTAGGGGTTCCAATAATGATTGTATGAAAGTTTGGTAATAAAAATGATCATGCATGTTTGACCAAAATACTACACTCAATCCATGTATGATGTTGACCAAGAAATCATAATCATATCATTAAGACATCCCATATACCTAATTAATCATATCTTGACAAAAGAATCTACTGGCATGAATGTTTAATCACCCTAAAATAGAGTTAAGACTAATTTTCACTTAGTGCCAATAATGCCCAATATTAAGGTATGTGATTAGGCTAAAGTCATGCTCTCTATCATATTCTAAAGTAGAGGTATCTTTTATGTGGGATTATACATTAGAGTGTAGGTAATAAATGTATGATGCATGTAATCACCTAGATAATTCCCAAAATCTTTATTATTGGATAGGGATTAATTGGAATTGGCTCATTCTTAACCACCAAACTAGGATTTCACAATTTTGATTAAATAGAGAGACAGAGAACATGTCATACCAAGTCCATATATTATGATTATCTACTAGGGTGGCTATTTTGTATTTTTATCTATTGGTAATTATGGAAATGAGTCATAGTACAAAATTAAATATTTTATGTGATATGATTTTGGAAAATCAAATTATACAGTGTTGCAGATCACAATTTTTATTAAAATGGACTATTGGATAAATAATTTTAAAGATTCCTACTAAATTCTATATTTTTTCTAAGTTAATATGATTTCTAATACAAAAAATTGTTTGAGATCACTTGTCGTGAACCCACAGTTGATCTATTTATCCAAGGGTCGGAGTAGATTTTAGGCTTAGACTGGATGAATAAGAGAATAATTGTGATGCATTTTTTAGTTGTGTGAGTTGCTGGTGTGTCTTTATTGAAATGGTCCACCTTAGACTAATTGGTGTCTTGCATGTTGCTTTGCTCGTTGATAGAGAAGAAGTTGTTCTCAACTATGAAAAGGTGATGGAGGGATCATGCCATGCCTTTGTAACTCACTAACAATTCCATAAACTTTGTGAAACCTTTGGGTTGAGACAATTAATTTCCTCCCCACATATCCCTATAAAGCTTCATGCCTCTGTGGTGAGGAGATTAGGTAGATGGAGAAATGAGGTTTCATCTAACCTTTATGCCAAATAGCCAACTGAGGTGTCAAAAAACATCATTGAGTTGGAAGGAAGGGCATGTGGTTTATCTGTGGATGGTGATGTTGGGTCGATCTACTAGTGATTGGGTTGAGGAAAAAGGGGTCATAGGTCGTATAATATGATGCATAGTCACACATGAGAAATTACTACTTGGGATAGACCAAAGGGAGGGTCCCAAAGGCCCTAGGGTTGTTAAATAGGAGTCACAAGGTGTGTTCTAAGAAACCTAAAACCTCCACTCCAATCATGGGAAAGGAGTGGGGATGTGGGAGTCAGTTCTCCTCAATATCAGCATGACACATCATGTGAAAGAACTTTTTGAGATTGTCTCAGTGAGAGGGGATGGGATATCCCATGTCCACAACAAGTTATTGGTTGGTTGTTGCACAAAGAGCTATTGTGAGAGGCTCGTGCCACTATGGTCTTTATCGGGTCTTCTGGAGATTGAAGATGCTAGATTTAAAGGGAGGAATGAGATGGACGTCTAGGATGCATGTTTCATGGATTGCATATGCTCACAGATAGGATATTCCCACGTGAAGAATAATTTTTTTATGGAATCAAGCTTAATCTGTTCAAATTAGGTCTATTTAGAATATTAGTTACATTATTGACCACTACTTTAATTGTTAACAACATTTATATGACAAGTCCAATTAATCAAAAAAATTTGATGATAAGTCCAATTATTATCATACACTTTACTTTTAGAGATGAATTTTTTTTGTAATATAACAAGGATTTTAATAGTTGAGAGTACATGTATGTCACCCGAAATAGTCAATTAGGGTTTCTCAATTCCAATAAATGTGCCTAAAAGAGAATTGTCATATAAAAAGTATTTACTTGACAATATCAAATGAAAAATTTATGAACTTAGTTGACATATTCAATTTCAAAATAGAGTATAAAATATATAAAGATTCATTTTATCACAACACCAAGTGTCATGCTGATTTTAGGCTCCGTGTGAGCTGTTTGATCCACATGGAAAAACCCTTGACTCATCTCCTTCCTTGATTTAATGAGCATCTGGACTCCCTCAATCTAGTTCTTCTCCTTTCCCTCTCATTCTCTCCTTCTCTATCTTATATATCTTTCTCTACACTAACCCTTTCCTTATCTTTCCCTTGATATCATGATTCTTCTAATCCCTAGTTCATTAGGAAATTGACACCTTAGAATCCCAGTCACCCTAGATTTCATGTTCTCATGATTTCAAACTCCACTGGGTATTGTATCCCGTTAATAACTACACAAAGTACAAACAAGTGCCCTCTAAAAATTGCTACATTCCCAAAATTCAACCCAATACGCCAATTGACCCATTTGTACATTGTTTTTGTATCATTTATCTCTGATCTTTTGTCTCGACCAACATGAGGTCGACAACGAAAACCCAACCTTAGATAGAAACCCATATCAAATTTTAGACTCTAGGGCTCCTAGAGAAGGTATTGGAAGTCCCAATTCACCCCATTATGGTCTTTGGTACGTTCCCCTCTTCCTTCCCCTTTCACCTACTTTTCTTTCCGGTGTAGAAATGTGTAGTGGTTCATCTCTATTGGATTAATAGGTTTTGTGCCTTTTCTTCATTGTGCTTCTATGAATTTTTTTAATATGTTGGCTTATTTTGATCTTTATGTTTTTGAGTCTCGTGTATGAAATCCTTTCTACCCTCATGGTGAAAAGTGCAGATGGTTACAGAAGGACCCATAACTAGGGTCGATGAAATTGTCGGAGCATAAGGAACACATTGGTGATGGCATTCTTCTAATTTATCCTAGGGTGTTTGGTTTTGATTCCTTGAAGTGAAGCTTGGAAGCTCTATATTCTTGTAGTGGTGAGGGACAAGTGAAGAGGATGATGCATAATGATTATACAACCTTGCCCTAGTTCTATTTTGATGTTTGTCACGTGTTCCATGGGCATTTAAGTCCTTTTATGTTTAATATGCTAAAAAATCGTTGATTTGATTTATGTTTTTGATTTCATCCAGATTCCCTATCATGCATCAATATGATGATGCATGATGCAAGGTTTGCTTGCCTTTCGAATCAATTTTGCAATTTGAAATTTCATTAAATCATTACATCTTCTAAAATTAGGTCTAAGTCACTAAAAGGTAGGAAAAATAATAGAAAACATGTTTAGGAATAAAAAATCATTATATATCTTTAAATATAGTTTTTTTCACCTATTATAAATTAAATATATGATTTTTGGGGTTTTTCGATTATCCTTTTTTTTAAAGTTCATGTATGATGATTCTAAGTTAGAAACTAATGGATAAAGATGTTTTGAAATTAATCTATATGAATATGTAATTTTCATAACCTAAATCGTTAATGGTAAAGAGGTCAATTTTAGGGTTTGTGTTGTGGGTGTCTAATCTTAACTCGTCTAAAATATTCAATAGGTAGCTACGACCTTGATCTGGATCTAGGTTTGGACCTTTGACTTATTGAAACAAATATTGATCTATGTTTATTCTCCTTATGTGTCATTTTGGACCATGTTTTAAAAATTTTCTCTATGACTTGATTGTGGCATATTTCTCTACATGTCACTTAGTTGTACATGTTTGACCCAATTGGTTTCAATTCACTAAAATTCAACTTATAGATTGTTGATAATACAAATCGAATCTCTTTTATTTGATCTTATTGATACTCATTCAATTTGGAACTCTTATTGCATTCTTTCATCTTATTGTTCCATTTTTTATGGAAACTCTTCATTGATGGATTGATTGGATTAGACTTATCTTGCCTCTCTATTTAATGCATGTTTGATTTATTAGACTATTTTTATCCATTTGTAGCAATTATTGGGTAGGATCCCATTATACATCTTTTCCCATATATGGGATTTTGGTTCTCTCTCCTAAGCCCCAGGTGTTCTCACCTGATATATATACCATTACATAGAGTATTGTAGGTCCTCTAACCTCCTTCCTAGACATGGTATATGGAAGTGTTGTGGTCCTACATTTAAATGAATGTAGTCTATAAGATATCTACATGCAACTAAATTCAATTGAATTTCTTGGATTGGTTTACATTGTTGTTCTCTTTAATTAATAAGGCAAAAATTTTACTATTATACTTGTTATTTATTTGTATAATTCTCTTTTTCTTACTATATGAATTTTTCTTTTGATATCCATTTGGTTGATCTGTGTCCCTCTTCATTGGGAACCATGTTACTTTAATTTTGATATACAATAGACCTGTATGATTGTCCAATACCCATTATAAGGGCATACCAGTTGTTGCTAATCATCTTCCACCTTATATTCTCTTGTGGGGTGTTACCAATGCCTTAGGTGAAGAAGATCTTACCATAGGTGAACTTGAGCTAAATCCTACACATAATAATGTTTTCTTGTAGATAGATAGGAGTAGCCAAGTTTCCCTCTGCAACCTCTTAGTTATAGTCTAGTTTCCATTAGTTTTTATATTCACCCTGCATGGTGATGGAACTATGATAAAAGTGAGAATTGTAATAGTCAGAATTAAATATCCAACACTACACTTTTGATATTTAATAAATTACATACTTGAATTTTAGTGTTCTATTTTTTATAAAAAATTATTATCAAGTTTGGCATAGGATGTCTTTCTATTATTCACTCTGGCTCCCCTATCGGGTCCCACTTGTTACACCACAACTTTGAATTCTAAAGTATTACAAGAATGGGTGTTCTTTCCAAGTGGAATTGATAAGTCAAGAAGGGGTCTAGATATGGGTATGATAGGATCTAGGTAATTGAATGAAATTGGTAGGAGGGGACATGTAACATCCCAGGATTTGAGGCCTCGAATAACAAGATCTTAAAAGGAATGATTGGACTACCCATATCACCAAGGTGCACCTCCTTTTTTGGGAGCCCATCACTAAAGAACTCTATAGTTAAGTGTGCTTAGCTTGGAGTAGTACTGGGATGGGTGATCGGTTGGGAAGTAGATCCTGGCTTGCGTGTGAGTGGATAAAGTGTGTAGTTGAGGCTAGTGGTGATCTGTGGGGCCAGTCGTCATTCCTAAAACCTTGCTAGAGCCTTGGGTGGTGGGCCCATGTGTTACAAATGGTATCAGAGCAAGAAATAGATGGCCACTAAGGCAACAATAAGGATTCATGTAAGTCACCCTAGGATGAAGAAATAGAAGTATAAAACATGATTATGTATTCTAGTATGTCTAAGGAACCCTAAAGATGACTAGAGCCCTCACGTCATTAGAGAAGTACATGTTAGCATGATCATGTAGTTGAAACCAAACCCTAGATAATGACATGTTTCTCCCTGTCTGAATGGTAAGGCGACCCAATTGAGATTTGAGGAAAAAGCCATTTAATGTGACTTTTTATCTGTCTTACCTTCTTAATTGTATGTGTGGTATGGGACACATGTGCAAATAAGTTGGTGAGATGTAGCATAAAAAGATCCAACATTTCTAAATATGTGCTTGATCACCACATATAAAGAGATGAAGGATATATGACCTAAGGTTAGACAACCATGAAGATGTAGTCATGGTAAGTGAGAGATAGATTCCCTAAGTGTAATGAGTTAGGTGTAATGTTAAGGAGTAAGTATGAGACTTAGGAAGGGTATTTAAGTAATTTATGTTGAATAATAATGCTTTGTTTATGTATGCCTCTTTTATAATGAAAATTGTATGGAAAATTTGCAAGTTTATGTGAAACCCTTAAGGTGGGTAGAAACTCTAGGAAATTTTGAGGATGAAATTTATTTAAGGTGGGTAGAATTGTAACTCCCCACTCTTTTTACGCAAATTTTCAAACTATTTTATTCCTTGCATGCTCTTTTTCTAAATAAGATAATTGTTGAGGACCTTCATGTAAATTGCCCATGTTAGTTTTACAATCCATTTTATTATGTTTAATAGCTTTCTTATCCTTGTTTTATTTAAAGAAAATGATTTCATATTTATCTATGCTCTTTTGTTTAAGAAAATGAGAATAAATGCTTTTATGTCAAATTTTCTCTCTCATATGCAAATTAGTGATTTACATGTTTAATTTCTTGCTTAATGGCCACCAACTTGTTAATTGAAAAGAAATAATGTTGAGTTCACATTTTCATATTTTGGAAGTCTTATTTGAAGAATTAATGGCTTTATTTGCATTCATCATGGTCATTTAAGTGCACATGATAATTTTTGCTACCTTAGGCCTAAAACGTGTACAAGCATAAAATATAATTAAATGGGAATATTCTAGACACTCTAATGTACCTATGGTTCAAATTTGAACCCATTATGACGATGTTTGACCCCCCAATTAAATTGAAAGAGATTTATGTATAGATAGGACCAAGGTTTGAATATTCATTTCATTAATGCAAACAATTAACCTATGGTTCGTTTTATTTTGCTGTCACACGTTACTTTTGCTTCTTTCCTCACGTGCATGCACAATGACTATAGGATCTAGATCCAATGGCACGCCTGTCTTCAACTACCTCCGTAGTTCCCCATGAGCAAGAGACGTTTCATAGTAGTTTCTTCGTCGATCTATCTCTCCCTCATTACGCGGCCGTTTCACTTGATTTCTTCGCCAACGCCTCCGGCTCATCACCCCAATCCGAGCAAGCCCTAACTCGCCCCTCTCGCTTACTGTAGGTGAAATGCCCACTATAGGGCTTGCTTCCCCTTGATGCACGGATACCTAGCCGCCACAACAGAGCATCCACCTCCTTTGTTTTGCACCCAAAAGCACCGCCGACCCCCGAGCTCTCCTCCTCCATACCAATTTGGCCCCGAGAGCCCCGAATCTCTTTGACCTACTCGACTTCAGTTTCCGGCGACCTTGAGTCCGCCCGGCCTACTCCACTCACCTCAGCTTAATTGCCCTTACGGTGAGCATCCTCGGAGTCCCTCCTTTGTTTTCCCGACCTTAGTTTGCCCTGCGATTGCCCATATCATTGGGACCTATACTCCACTATCGAGCCTCATAGAAGCTAGTCGCCATGGCGTTTTGGTGCATCCACAACCATGAAAATAGGATGGATGGATTCACCTTGCCTCCATGGTCATTTTTCGATCATCACCTAAAGGTTTCAGATCGCTTTTCTATATCGTGGTTCTCCGATGTGCTTCCCCTGTTTCTTGCCTTGCGAAGAGCAGTCCTGAGCCCCTGTGCACATCAGGGCTCGATCTTAGGCTCAATGGCCTCGCCTTGGTGTCGTGAGTGCAGTGGAGATCCCAAATACAGTGAGTACCTTCTGCCTTCTCATGTTCTGATCAGAGATGAACCTCCAGGTGCTGCTCTCACCATGGAGTAGGCAGGGAGCAATCCAGGTGACAAGATGACATGGGTACCCCTGTCAGCCTTTTTGATGTTTTTCAGCCGCGAGGGTATTTTCGGGTTTTCACGCCCTATTTCTTTGATCGCTGAGGCAAGCCTTGTTGCCAATTTGGCCAAGCTCGATTGGGCCAAATCAGGAGTTGGGCCACTATTTTTGGATTTGGATAAAAATATATGTATACGTGGCTTTAACTCGATTTGTGATTGGTCGATACTTTGGAAATTCGTATTAAATCGCCTAATTATCAGAAAAATCTGCAAAAATATGTTTTGGAAATGGTTTTTTGAGATGAATCCGAATATGTAATTTTTAGAGTATGTTTCTAAATCTCCAAAGGTTGGTTTTATAGGAAATGGAAATTAGGGTTTTATTTGGTGAATAAAATGTATAATAATGTGAGATATGTTGCAAACAGGATAATTAGGACTTCCCTGACCCAGGACATGATTAGGGTTTTACCCAACCTAGGAAGAGAGAGGATTCACTCTCCAAGTGAAAAAGTAAGTGGTCCATGCAATTGAACATATAGTTATTTTGTTTTGAATTAATATGCATGTATGAATTTCAATGAATGCCATGTTTATGTTATTTACTGTTTCTAATTGTTAAAGTCAGTAAGATTAATATATTTTGAGTTTCTTATGATGTATGATATCACCTTCATGAACCATAATGATAATTGTTACCAATAAAGTTTAAAGTAGATATAAGAGCATTAAGAGAAAGAGAATGATAAAAATGAAACTTATATAAGTTCCTCATAAGAGAAGAGGCACTTTGGTGCATACGAGAAGAGGCACCTCAGTGCAACCTAAGAGGCACTTCGGTGCTTAAGAGAAGCGGCACATTTGTGCAAACTCGAGGACACTTATATAGGTTAAGATAAACGAAATTGATCTAAAAAGAAATGCATGTCTTTTAAATGTTCAAATGTATGTTTATTTCAGTTTCAAGTTTTATTAATGTTATAATATGTTCAATCCACTTACCATTGGCTTTATTGCATGGCTGGGGACGAGATGTCTGTAGACGTTGTTGCTAAAGTGAAGGAGACAGCTTGAGGAGATTCTAAGGATCCAAGACCTTATAAGTTGTTGCTTGGTGGGACGTCCATCTATGGAGATCTTATCTTTCATATGTCATGTAGATTATGTGTAGCTTTATAATCATGATGTAGTTTTCTTTCCAAGAACTTATGTATGAATCTATGTTTCAATAATTCCAAGTGTTATTTGTTTCTTGAGATGAGATCATGTATGTGACAATCCCTCCCTGAAATGACAAGTACCCTACATTATGGATAATGTTGGGGATTAGGTTGTGCTTCTGATGGTTTTTGTAAAACTAACATGGGCAATTTACATGAAGGTCCTCAACAATTATCTTATTTAGAAAAAGAGCATGCAAGGAATAAAATAGTTTGAAAATTTGCATAAAAAGAGTGGGATATTACAGGACGAGGTGAAGTGTATTCGTTGAATTTCATCACTAGTGGTATCCCATTCACATCCAGGGTCAGGGATGATGATCCAGATGCATATTATGGCTCCCCTCTCATGCAGATAGCTATGATCAACCAACTCCTCTAGATGAATGAAAATTCCATTTAGTTGTAAATTTTATAAAAGACATTTGATAAACCATTTTGAGTTTATATTTTAATACAACTTTTTATTGCTATCTACCATTTAATAAAAATATGAAGAGAGACCAATATTGTTTCAATCCTCCTCAATACATTATCTTAATTAATTGTTCGATTTGAAGGACCAATATCTAAAATACTTATGTCACTAATTCCAGCGCCAATGATTCACAATTAGGTCAAACTAGCCCAAGGTGGGTCTTGATCTAGTTAGATTTTATAAAAAAGTATGAAGTCAATTTTGCACACAATATGTAAACTTGTAAAGAGTGTTCGAATTTGATTCAAGCCAATCGCAAATTTGAGATTTTCAAGAGGTGGTGAAATATAGTTCAATAATAAAATTAGTGCCAAGTTGCAATATGTTACATAATAAAAGGAAGAAAATTGAGAAGCATGACACTCATGACTATAGAAGAACCCACTCGAAAGACTTTGTCATGAAGAGTTGGATAGAGTTAGATGGATTATGAGCAAATATAAATACCAATGAGTAGTTACTAGTAAATTTCATTGACTTGCAGTTGAGATTAACTTAAAAATTTGTCATCATGCTAAAGCTAGGATTAATTGGAAATATTTCCCTATCTAATATAAAAGTATCACTTCTTTATGGATGCTATGTGATTGTATGCATCATGATTGCATTCACCCTTAAAAAGAACCATGTTGGAGTGAATTTGGGAGTGACATACCAAAACCACATAAATTTAATGGTGCATTTGAAAACCACATCAACCTTAAGATGCAAATATAAATACTACGGAGTAGTTAGTGGTACATTTGATTGACTTGCAACTGATATTAATTTGAAAAAGTATCAACATTCTAAAGCTAGAATTGAATGGAAATATTTCCCTATATAATATATAAATATAAGTTTCTTATAGATGCTATGTGATCATACATCATGATTGCATTTGACACCCTTATAAAGAACCATGTTGGAGTGAATTTGGGAGTGACATGCCAAACCACATCAATCTTCAAATGTTTCTGACCCCAATCCTCAATGGAGGATATAGGGTTGAAAATTTGTCCCACCATGAACAAATAATGTAGCTTAAGTAGTCAACTATAATAGTAATGATCTTAAAAAGGAATATTGTGTTCTTTTTATGATAGTAATGATCTTAAGATCAGGAAGAACACGTTGTGTTTGATAAAGTTACGAATAATTTGGAAAAATGACCTCGACAAAAATAATAATATAGACTAAGAACAAAAATAAACCAAAGAGAAACACATAAGAAAGGGTACATATCTAGGCACCACAAGGAAAGATCTTGAATGGTCTTTTCTTCATCATAAATTCGGTATCTAGAAATCATAAATGACACTGCAAAAAGTAGTACATGGACATAAGTTTCTTGAGTATGCAATGAGCCTTGAAGCATACATTTATGGGGAGGGTTGAACTTAGTAATTGAAATTGTACATTCTCATCATACAATCCATGTATCCATCTATTAGTATATGCCTTGGTATAAATCATAATCCTAGTTCATCTTAAAATGTATGAATTCTGAAATTGAAAACGATCATCTTTTAGGATAATTGCGGGAACTCACTCACTAGTACTAATTTTTTAATTTTTATGGATGTCAATTAATTTGTGAAGATTTGTCATTTTAATACTATTGGCGTGAGTAGAAAGATAGTCAGGGACATGATTCATATTCACAATTTTTTATTCTATGTTGTGTTATATCATAAACAGAGTGGAACAAATATAATTATTATTATAATCATAAATCTGAAGTTTTTTTTATGATGAATCAATTCATGCATAAGAAGACAGACATCTTAATTGTGATGATATGTAAAGAGTACATGATAAAAAAAGGTTAGGTATAAGAGGTACCTACACAAAAGAAAAAAAACTATTTATTGAAATATTTGGAGGCTATTTTTATTTTTTATATCATATGTCCATTATATGAAACTTATCTTTAGTACAAGAGGTGTCTTCAATTACAATTTGATTGTACACTAATATGTGACAATTTCGTTTGGTTTTCGGCATTGTTGGTCGGATATTCTGTGAGCTCATCGCAATGACCAAACCCATCTCATCATTATCCCAATTGAAATTCAACAAAAATTCCCTTCTCACTATCATGACCATTCAATATAAGACTACTAATTTGATCATATTAAGTAATGACTTGAAACATCAAATTTATAAAACCATGAATTCATTGAGTCTAGACCAATGGTTTTATTAAATTGAATTATGATCTGTGTAGATACAATATCTTTATGGGTTATTGTTATTAGAGTTAGCTTCTATAATATGACTGTTATGCAATTAATTTTGAGCTATCAGCTTGTAGATTACAATTAACTGCAAAACACCACTTCCCCAATGTTCTACCCCTTTCTTTCACTACCTCTACCCCCTCCTCCAAAAAAAAAACATTTGGTAAGCCCGGGATATGCACAAAGGACATATCAAGTCTTACCATAGAACACTCTTATATACTATAATAGAAACAAATAATAAACATAATCCAAAACATCACCAGAATGGCCTCCAACTCCAACTCTTTTTTTGTCAATTTGTTAAAGGTCACCGTTGTCTTCTAAGAAAAAGTGATGATTCTAGCCACCAAGACACATAGGCCACAACTGAGTCACGATTATTAGTTGGTTCAAGCTGATAAGTTTAGTTGGTTTATTAGCATTTTGCGAGTTGGATATCTAACTTGAACATCTGACTAATTGTTACTCATGATGGTGAAGATGTTATTGACTGTGAACCTGTATTGGGTTATTTACACAGAGGGATGGAAAAAATTGCAGAAAATCGAACAATTATACAGTCATATAATCGACCCCTCCTCTCTTTTTTGCAGATAGTATGTTACAGATCCAATTAGGATGCCAAAAGAGAAGGATTACTTCTCAATACAATTTCTTTCAAATTCATTAAGATTTCATGTACAGATTCTTCAATACCTGCTACTGTCGAGTCGAGATCTTTTGGCTCAACTTTATCCAAGTTTTGCTGAGGGAGTGACCCCATTTTTTACCTTGAATTGGTCAAAATACGTGGATTTTCTAAGAGAAGATTTATAGTACAACTAAAGACTCTCTTTTCCCCTAAATGCAAATGTTATCTCTAAAGAAAATGCCACAAGTGGATGCCACTGCTTTGGCTGAAAGCTCATTGTTACTATGAGAAGAAAACGAGGTGCTTAGATTAATGAAAACATATTCCTTAGGCTAGGCCGATACCCATAGAAAAACTTTGAACGTGGAAGTATGTGTGTGGTTATTTGCCTGAACATTGCGCCCTAACAATATGTTTGGTTCGCAGGAAAGGATTAAAGTGGGATATGCAAGCAGATGAGATTGAAAAGTATAGATGGAGGATGGGACATTGGGAGATCCCATCTTATGTTTGAATGCAATACATGATATGATTAGTGCTGACGTTGTCTACTCATTTTAGTTGTTCCTCTAACCATGTTTTACGTTCTGTTGATCATTGAGATCTACATATTTTAAGAGAAGTTAATTTTGTAATGATCAAACTTGGTACAGGGGCATTTGCACATGAGAATGCTTGCTGAAAGAACAAAACTGGTTACTTAGTTTTTGCAAAAACATCAACTGTTTTAAAGTCTGCTAGTTGTTCAATCTAAAATAGTATATTGTATACAGAAAATTGTGCACACGTTAGAATGTCATGTCGCCGTGAACTAAATTATAAAAGAATATTTGTTGAGTTGTTTATGAAGTTGTCAATCACAAAGTTAGAAATCACGCTTTAATCAAAAATTACAAAAGGAAAGTTAATCTTTTTCTTCCACCAACAACAACAGCAGAATCTGAGGAAAAGTTTGTCAATTAATGACCGGGACAGGCTCAGATTATGAAAGATTAGCCGTAGGTTCGTATGTGTCGACTAGGATCACACATCATTGCCGATCAAACAAGGCTATTTGAGAAAATATTGATGTCTTTTCTTTGCTGTCATCTCTGTATATAACACGTCTATGAAGATCCGTTAATGGCCATCGCATGCTTCAGGATAGACTCATTTAGATGCCAAGAGTTCAGCGAGAAAGTTTACTTGCACGGTGTTCTGTACACCTCTCAGTTGCTAGGAATGTTTTGGGGTTTGGAGTCGGGGAGTGCAAATACTTATACCACCTAATACCTAGAGGGGGTACGAAACTTAAAACCTCTGTTTAGATGAGACTATTGTTGTCCAGAGATTAATATCCTGATGTCATATGTACGCAAATAAACATAGGATTGGGAGTACTAATGGATTTCTAGTCCTATCTTATCTCTAATATTACAAACCAAACATGCGGTAAGTAGCTTCCAGCCAACTGCAAATGATGTATCCACACTAATTTCGACACATGCCATTGAATTTCTAGGACGTGCCAAGCATTCTCCATCATTGATGCGCTTGACTGGGACGACATTGACCAATGTGTAATAAACCGACACCGACTAGAGAGGAAAGACCGGCAGATATGCAACACCAAATCGTCGAGGGGTTGGCAACTGTGAGGGGGATCAGATGCGGAGTCACCTGTTGGGAAAAAGAATAGGATTCCGGCCCATGCGTAGTTAGATTTGGACTTGGGAGAGGATTGGTTTGAGCTACCAATCCTAATAAGAGTCAAATCTAAGAAAGAAAGATAGATGATTCCCTATGTACAACATGGACTTGAAGTAGGACTTGAACTAGGACTTATACAAGGATTCCTACTTTCAACCACATGCATGGAGACCTATAAATAGAAGCCATGAAGGAGGTCATTGAGACCATCCCACCATCCACCGGTTCAGGTGTGATCCCTCCAGTTGCTTGTTGGTGCCTTCTGTGGTAGAGGGTGTCAGAGAATACGAAAAATTAGAGGAACTCTCTTGGTAAATAAGAGAGGGTCAGCGACTTCACCTTGAAGCGAAGTAGCGGCTGACAGTCGTTGACACATAGGGTGTACTAACAGAGCAGCTCTCTTGGTTGATAAGAGAGGGCCAGCTAGTTTGCCTTGAAGCAAAGTAGTGGTTGGCGGTTGTTACCCGGTTTTAGGGATAATTAAATCTGGAAGGTGTGAGTTGTAGTCTTTATTACATAGTGCTTATTGGCAGGATTGCCCCGTGATTTTTCTCTCCTTGCCTTGGGGAGAGTTTTTCACGTTAAATCTGGGTTTCTTCTTTGGGTTTATACTCTTGTCGGTAATGCTTCCGTAACAACTTTTCATCACGTCCGAGACTGTATCGGTACAACATCCCCAACAAGTAGTATCAGAGCTTTGGCTGTAGATACAAGTCCAGAATGGGAAGGATGAAGATGCGATGATGATAAAGTTGACAAGCTCAAATTGGAAGATTTAAAAACCCATGATTGAGGACATTCTCTATTTGAAAGATTTGTACGATCCAATAGAGGGACAAAAGCTAGAGACTACGTCTGATGCAGATTGGAAGAAGCTAAACTGGAAAATCGTCAGAACAATGTAGAAGTGACTCGACATCTCCGTGTTCCATTACGTCTAAGAAGAGACCAATGCCAATGATCTGTGGGAAAAACTCAAGAAGTTATATGAGCGGAAGACTGCCACAAATAAAGCTTTCTTGATCCGAAAGTTGGTGAACCTCAAGTACCAAGATGGTAGAAGCATCGCCGAGCATATGAATGAATTCGAAAGCCTTGTAAATCAGCTGGGGTCCATGAAGATAGTTCTTGATGTTGAACTCCAGACTCTACTTCTTCTAGGATCGCTACCGGACAGTTGGGAGACACTCATAGTGACAGTCAACAATTCTGCACAGGAAGGTAAGTTGACACTTGACCATGTGAAGAACAGTCTACTGAATGAAGAAACTCGACAACGAGCCTTAGGTGACAGTGGATCAGAGTTACACTACACAAAGGGCAGGAGAGCTGACAAAGCGAGAGACTGTGGCAGATCTCAGACTCACGGTGAGTCCAGGACCACGAGAAGTCTCGTGGTAGATCCAAGTCGAAGAGTAGTAGAGGGTTCTTCTATTGTGGCAAGCCAGGTCATTTTAAAAGAGATTGCAAGGTTTGGAAAAAGAAATACGGGTCTGAAGCCAAAGACAAACAAGATGATGATAAGAACACCGCAGTGACAATATCAGATGACAGGAACGATGAGGACAATGTGGTCTTAACAGTCTAGAAGCAGTGTTTGCATGTTGATGAGGACAATTCAGAGTGGGTGGTGGATACTGCAGCTTCTTACCATGCTTCACCATGTGAGGAGTTCTTTACTTCATACAGGAAGGGGGACTTCGATAGAGTGAACATGAGAAATTCCAGCTTCTCTAGAATTGTCGGGATTGGAGACATTTGTATTCAGACAAGTGTCGGTTGCACGCTCACACTGATGGATGTTCGTCATGTTCCAGATCTGCGGTTGAGTTTGATTTCTGGTTCTTTCTTTGATAGAGAAGGTTTTCATCTTGATTTTAGTGGTGGAAAATGCAAGATCACCAAAGGGGGATTTGGTTATTGTACGGGGCAAACTGTCTCACACATTGTACAAGACCAAGCTTAAAGTGCTTAGAGATAGCACTATACATGCAGTGGAGGATAACCACACAGATCTATGGCAAAAACGGTTAGGACACATGAGTGAGAAGGGCTTGAATATTCTATCCAAGAATAGGTTGATTCCTTATGGCAAGGACAATGTTCTCAGTTCATGTGACGTATGTCATATATGAAAGCATCAACGAGTTTCTTTCAAGGCAAGGTCTGTGGTGAAGTCAAAGCTTCTACAGTTGGTTCATTCAGATGTCTGTGGTCCGTTTGAGGTGGATTGACTGGGTGGCAATAAGTATTTTGTCACATTCATTGATGATGCATGTATGAAGATGTGGGTCTACTTACTGAAGACCAAGAATTAGGTTTTTCAGTGCTTCCAGGAGTTCAATGCCATAGTAGAGCGGGAGACCGATGAAAAGTCAAAGTTTCTTCGGACGGACAATGGAGGAGAGTACACCTCCAGGGAGTTCTAGTCGTATTGCACGCAATGTGGCATACGACATGAGAGGACAGATCCTGGCACACGACAATACAATGGTACAACTGAAAGGATGAACCGTACTATTGTGGTGAAAGTCAGATGCATGTTGAAGACTATACATTTGCCAAAGATATTCTGGGGTGAGTCCGTGAGTACTGCCTGCTATCTGATAAATAGATCTCCATCAGTTCCTTTGGGGTTTGATATACCTGAGAAGGTATAGAAAGGCAATGATGCCTCTTATGCTCATTCGTGAGTATTTGGGTGCAAAACTTATGCACGTGTTTCAAAGGAAAAGAGGTAAAAGTTGGATTATAAAGCAATACCATGTATCTTTCTTGTCTATGGAGATCAGTAGTTTGGGTACATGTTATGAGATCCTGTGAAAAAGACCATGACTAGACTTAGAGATGTGACTTTCGGTGAGAGTCAGAAAGTGACAGAGCCTGAGGTTGATGATGCAGAGGATGCAAGATCCAGTGACAGTTCTTCTGACGTTGAGTATGAGGATGCTTCAACTTCTTCACAGGTGCAATCTTCTGATGACAGAGAAGAAAACATAATCACCATGAGCAGCAGAGTGATAGCACATCGAGTGGTCCAGATCCTGATGCACGATGAGTGATTCAACTTCACAGGCAGAGACTTCTGGGCATGGGAGCAGGATCTGGATCAGACAGAGTCCTTAAAGCAGCAATTGATGATGTCTGACATAGTTTGTCATACTTCATCTAGATATCCACCATCTCAGTATATCTTTCTTACTGATCAAGGAGAGCCAAAGACTTATCATTATGCACAAACTCAAAGACATAAAGTACAATGGCATGAGGAGATGCATGATGAGATGTCTTCTTTGCAGAAGAATGATACCTATGAGCTTGTGGCGATTCCCAAGGCCGGAAAGCACTTAAGTACAAGTGGGTCTACAGGATAAAGAGAGATGACAGTAGCAAGGATCAAACTTTCAATGATAAGCTACATGGAGATGGACAACATTGTCAGAGGATTTCTGAACCTTAGTAAATAAGGTCAGAAATAAGGTTTTCATCCAGGATGGCTCGCCATACCAGTCAGAGGAGGCCGTAAAATTCCAAGTGTGGGCATGGAGAGAGAAGCAACATTGCCATGATACTTCTTCTCAGTTGCTTAGGAACATAGTGAAGTCAGGATTGGACTTCAAGAAGATAGATGAAAATAACAGGATGTTGATATGTTCGAGAAGAGTGGATCCATCACAGGTGGTCATGAGGTCCACAAGCTACTTCAGATAGTTGTTGAAGACAATGCCTCCCTCATGGGCTGGAGGGGGAGATTGTTTGGAAAAGGAAAAGGATTCTGGCCCATGCGTAGTTGGATTTGGACTTGGGAGAGGGTTGGTTTTTGCTACCAATCCTAATAAGAGTCAAATCCGAGAAGAAAAGAGGATGGTTCCCTATGTGCAACATGGAGTTGGAGTAGGACTTAGACTAGGACTAGGACAAGGATTCCTACTTGCAACCACATGCATGGAGGCCTATAAATAGAGGTCATGCGGGAGGCCATTCCATACACCGATTGAGGTGTGATCCCTCCAGTTACTTATTGGTGACTTCTGTGGTAGAGGGTGCCAAAGAACAAGAACAACTAGAGGAGCTCTTTTGATAAATAAGAGATGGTCAGTGACTTCGCCTTGAAGCAAAGTAGCGACTGACAGTCGGTGACACATACAGTGTACTAACAGAGCATCTCTCTTAGTTGATAAGAGAGGGCCAACGGGCGGAGCCAGAACTTTATAGTTGGGGGGGGCTAGTACATATGTTAAAAATGTGATGAATTTTTTTTTGTTGGGATTGGAACTAGCAGCCACCAAATATGACACACACAATGCAGTCTTTGCCAATCCAATAGACTACCTAGAAGTTTGTGTTTATATATATATATATATATATATATATATATATATATATATATATATATATGACTTAATATATAGTTGATACGATACCAGCAGTTATTTGCAACAAATTGACAAAAATACCGCTGGCGGGATTCAAACTTGAGCGCTTGATTTGAATGGCTCTACAATGAAAGCGCCAATCCAATGGGCTACATACGCTTATTTGCTGGAAACAATACTAGATAATATATATATATTAATACTAATATACATATATACATATACATGTACATACATAACAATACTTGATTTTCTTTTTTTTTTTTGGAGGGGGGGGGGGGCGGCCCCCACTTGCCCCCCCCCCCCCCCCCCCGGCTCTGCCCTTGGCCAACGACTTTGTCTTGAAGCAAAGTAGCAGTTGCGGTTGCTACCCGTATTTAGGGGTAATTAAATCTGGGAGGTGTGAGTTGTAATCTTTATTGTATAGTGCTTATTGGCGGGATTGTCCCGTGATTTTTCTTTCCTTGTTTTGAGGAGAGTTTTCCACGTTAAATCTGATGTTTCTTCTTTACATTTATACACTTGTCGGTAACGCTTTCGTAACAACTACATCATCTTCATCTTCAGTAGTATATACTTTCCCATTCAAGGTGTTGAAGCTATCATATTCGACCACCCAGCCATGGGAAACCAGGAAGGGAGTTGTGGGGGACGAAAGATACCGGACAACCAAACGGCGGTGAGGGTTATGGGAGAACTTCTAAAGCAGAGGCGTGTGCAAATTTTAGAAAGGTGGAAGAAGGAGCCCGTCCGGATGCCACCCGTAAGCTTGATTTTCTTTCCTAATGTCGTCGTCTCCGACGGTATACGTCATCAGGAAAATGGACATGCCAACGGCTGGAGGTGGAAAGCCATTGAAGTGCACCTCTCATCTACTCCTCCATATAATTTATGCGTGGAGGATGTAACATCTACGACTACTACATCATACCACTTTCCATACGTAACAGGTGACCCGCTGACACCGACGAGCGATCGGGCCTTCAGCAGTCAGCTAATGATGGGACTCGGGAGGGAGCTTCTTCTTCCACCGTAAAAGAATCACCGACGGCGACCAACCAACTAACTAACCCACTAGCAAGCTATGACATGCACTCATGCATGCAGACGATTATTGGGTCATTTCGTTTTCTTGCTGCTTCATCTTCAACTTTGAACCATTAAACATGGATGTGTGGAAAATAAACCAGCCATGCATGCGTCACATATCATTAGGCCTGCAGGTTCTCGACCAGCTTGACTTCTTTTTATCTTTGTTTTGTTTGAGAGCTGCTGTGGCTTCCCAGACGCCTTGTTTCTTAATTGTTGATACCGGTGTTGTCTTTCTCAAAAAATAAACGAAAGGGATATAATCTTAAACCAGATCAAAGTAAAATTGATGCCGCACATATACGTCGCGGAATTCGGTGTTAGGTAAAGAATCGCTTTTAGGACAGGTAGGGCCATGTATAATCATAATCTCCTGCTTAAATATCGTCAGTCGCTTTATCGTTATGCATTTACACGTATGTGGTGACCGACGGAGGGATATACACAATGTTGGTAGAAGAATTCGACGATTAAAACAATAAAGGGTGGCAGGGGCCGTGGTCATCCTACTATTAGATCATGAAATTGTAACCACCAGTCCCAAAATACATCAGAGCTGAACTTGTTTTACCAATCCAAAATTCTTATTATCCGAAATTTATGTTTGGGCTAAGCTACTGTTAGTTCCAAACTAGATAGCTGTCTGTATATGTTTACAATGAAACCAATGTTGTAGATCTAACTAGTTTTGCGAATGGTGTATACTAATCATACCTTTACACCTTGAATTATTGTTTAGTCTACGACTAAGTTTAGTGAAGCAAAATGTGTTTTTAAAGTAAGAAACACTAGTTTATTTAGAATCAGGGTTTACTTATATTAATTTGTGAAAATGGACAAGTGAGCTCTAATTTGATACGATGTCATAAAGGGTTTAGATAATGATGACATTTAGTGGTTACGGCAAATGATGACACAAGAACCCTAGTTAAAAGTAAAGCGTCCATAAGAGCTGAATCACATCTAAAGAAATAGGCTGTTTTAGATGAGAGGTGATGAAGGGAATGGGTTTCCAAAAATAGTAATTATAAAAAATGGATAAAAATGATGAATTAGTACTTATAGCCTTTCTCCACTCACTATTACAAAATGAGCAACTACAATAGGAAGAATATAATAGGTCAGTCACTAGTGTTGTAGTTCATATATATATTAGAACATTGTTTATGCAGTGTCTATTAAGTATCAATACAACCCAAACTATATACAATGGGTCAGACCTATTTCAGTATGTGTCAAGTTACAATAAATGTACCTATTGTAACAGACTATAATAAACCAACAACTATTAACTCAATATAATACACCATAATGACACAAGAGCTCTAACACATTGTAATAATCACATGTGCTAATCTGTTGTAATAGACTAAAATCACACAATAGACTTGTATTCATTATAATATATCATAATCACACTACATGCTTTAACTTATTATAATAATCACATGTACAAACATGTTGTAGTAGTGTATAATAAAAAAAAATGCTCTAGCTCATTATTATATACCGTAATCACACAACATGATCTAACCGACTAGGACAATTACCTATTGTAGTGGATCATAATCACACAATATGCTCTAACCCGCTACTATATATCAAAATCATACAAACATACTCCATCCCATTGTTACACACTATAATGACCTATTTCTAGATTAACCAAATAATTGGGGTTTACTTGGATGATTGTATATTTAACTAGATTAATCATTAATTTGAGATTATCAATGATGGTAGTCTAACTTGTGATTCTTTGAAATTTATGAGAAACTATTATAGTCTAACTTGTGATTCTTTAAAATTTATGAGAAACTATATATATTATTTTATTTTAAATAATTAGGTTTTGAGAATTTAAAATCCTACTCAGAAAATTTTAGGGTTTTGGTAGCATATGAATATAAAATTTGATAAGTATAGTGATGCACTAAATGATTTTTAAAATTTTATATACAACACTTATTCAGTTAAAATTTGGATATAGTTTGGGTAACTCAAATATAAGAATATAAAGAAAATACCGTAATTGTTTAATATTTTTATGACTTATTTTTTGACCGTGTTTCCCTAGTACAAACTCAACCGACCATGTATTCAGATTGAAATATAACAATCATGTATATGAATTTTATCCTTTTACTAGTACATCCAATTGATCTAAAATTTTAACGGTTGCTGGGAAGCATCATTTTAGACATTTTGTTTAATTTTTATTATTTTTGAATGATGGTTCAATTTTTCAAAGTGTGGTGTCATAGAGTTTTGTATTAATAACAACTCGACAGACTGCAGTATAATAGTGTAGTATTTAATTTTTTTTATTTATTGGTAACTCTAAATGATTTGCAATTTTCACTGGAGCTCTGAAATTACTTACCACACAAAATACTAAATTATGATAATTTTTGTAGTATTTTTGGACTATTAAGTAAACAATCTCTAGTAATATTTGTATGAAAGAAAATTCTGCTGAAATAAAATAAAGTCTAAAGTAGGGTCAATTTGCAATTGACCTAACCACCTTAATTGAAATATATCAGTAGTCAAGCACCCAAGGATATCTCATATTCCATCTTTCATTCCTGTGAAATAAATTTCTAGAGAGAGAGAGAGTGAGAGTTAGGGTTTGAGAGGAGAAAGTGGTGAAAATGATGATCTAAGATTTCACCATTTGAGAAATGATGAAATAAGTTTAGCTTCTTTGTATAGTCTTTCTTGGTGAATCTTCCTCACATGTCAATATTTTGTACCTCCTCTTATTTTATTCAAAATGATATCAAATCACTCCCTTTTCTCACACTCTCTCTCCTATATCAATTTCTAAGATTTTCAAATTGAGAGGGGGAAGAAATGGATTCAGTTGCTAGAGTTTGATATGATTTCTAGAATTTCAAAGTTCATCCTACATTTTTAAGGTGCTTGCCACCTTAGGTGAGTGTTTATCTTTCTCTTAAGCTTTGTTTTCATGTTGAAAGCTTAATTCTATCTGACTAAAATAACTAGAAACCTTGCTCATATTTTTATGTGATTGGGTATGTATTTTAAAAGATATCAGGGAATCAAATTCTATTGATTTTGATTACTATTCATTAAATTGAACTTTCTTAGTTCTTGATATAATTGTTGAGGTTCTATGGAAAATTCAATAGATAGAGGACAATTCTATTTCATGTGAATATTGCTTAAAAATCATCCCAATGCCTAATATGCTGGGGAATTGAATTGACATGTTTATAATCATACTTAGATTGTATTAGAATGAATTATACAAGTGCATTGTTGAATCTTACTAAAATTGAATATGATATATATATATATACATATATATTATGATCAATATGTGGTGGAGATATTCCCTATTTAGGGTTTGTGTTGAGGGATTGAATCAAATGAGTATTTTAATAATTGTATACTTATGATTGATGAATGAAATATCTTAAAATGAAAACTAGGGTTTCCATGTGGGTGAATAGCCATATTGAACCCTTGTTCACCATGATGGAATTACTAAATGATATATATGATGTGTTGAACTAAGAATAAGTTGAAAACCCTATAAGTTCTATTTTAAGATGATTATGAGTGATAAAGCTAGAACTTATATATAATAGTGTAAATTTGATGAAATATTGAATTGTATGTATTAAAACTTTAATTGAAGATGATGAGTCTTATTAATATGAGGTAAGCTTAATGAATCTATTTTAGTATGACTTATGAAATGATGAATAAACCCTCACATGATTGTGGGTCCTTGTAATGTCCTAGGATTTGAGGCCTCGGATATAATGATCTTATAAGGAATGATTAGACTACCCATATCACCAAGATGCACCTCCTTTTCAGGGAGCCCATTCCTAAATAACTCCATAGTTAAGCGTGCTCAACTTGGAGTAGTACTAGGATGGGTGACCAGTCAGGAAGTTTATCCTGACTTGCGTGTGAGTGAGGACAAAGTGCACAATTAAAGCTAGTGGTGGTCTGTGGGGCAAGTCATCATTCCTGAACCCTTGTTAGAGCCTTGGGTAGTGGGACTGGGCATTACAAATGGTATTAGAGCCATAACCCCTCCAGTAGGTGGGGCCCACATGGGCATGTGACACGCTAGTCTTGAGCCGTGCGGTCCTAGCATGTAGGAAAGGGTTGTCCATGGTTGACATAGACACCCTTGTGTTGGTATTATGTGATCAGGAGTTGGATGTCCGTGGGCCATTCTGGGTCTACACTGAAATAGGGCAATGTTATGAGGCCTTATAATTAATCCTTGACGAGGATGTCAAGAGTCTAAGTGGGGGAGATTGTAATGTGCTAGGATTCGAGGCCTCAGATATAATGATCTTATAAGGAATGATTGGACTACCCATATCACCAAGGTGCACCTCCTTTTTAGGGAGCCCATTCCTAAAGAACTCCATAGTTAAGCGTGCTCAACTTGGAGTAGTACTAGGATGGGTGACCAGTCAGCAAGTTTATCTTGACTTGCGTGCGAGTGAGGATAAAACATGCAGTTAAGGCTAGTGGTGGTCTGTGGGGCAAGTCGTCATTCTGAACCCTTGCTAGAGCCTTGGGTAGTGGGACCGGGCATTACAGTCCTTTTTTACAAGATACATAACAATATATTGGGAAGTATGATTAGAGATTATGATGTAAGAATATGCAGCCTAATCCTTTCTTTTAAGATAAGTGAATAGTATTATAAGAGACATAATGATATTTGTTAATTACAACAATGATATTGAAAGTCAATGACATGGTACACTCAACTATTTACAAGAAAGGAGATGGACAAGAATGGTTGAATGGTGATGACAAGTTAAAAATGAAATTAATGAAATGTTTATGGTGAATAATATAGTCTATATATTGGATTAGATGTGTGTTGACCTAAATTGAATAAAATATATGAAAATCAGATTATGAAGGATTTTAATGAGAGAGAAACATTATATATTAAGTAAAATTAGAATGATTTGTTCCTAGAGTAGGATTGAACTTGAAATGAAAGAAGTTGAAACTAACAAATATGAAATGAAGGAAAAATGATGAAAATTAATAGATGGATCTAAGAACCTAACCCTAACTCTAAAACAATGAGCTATGCAACACTAATGAATAATGATCCCAAATGAGTCATTAAGGAATGCATTTGCATATAGTTTAATTAAATTACAAGATGAGGTTCAAGGATATGAATTGAGTTATAGAAATGAGCTCTTGGATTATATTTGTATGTAAGGATACTTGTATTTTGAAAATTTCCTTCTCTGATTAATTTATAATGAGATCACTTATCCAATGAATATATCCTTTATTGAAGAGTGGTATGAGTGAGGAGTTTTAAGTTTTTTATGCACATTAATGCTTTGAGATCAATTTATATTTACAGGAATCAAATGAAATAAGTATATGTTACGTGATGAACCTGTTCTAAGTATGATGAATGACATATGATGTTTATATGCCTACACTACTGCTAGTTTTAATGTTTCTGTGAATATTTGTTGAGAATTGTTATATGGAATAAAGTGATAAGAAATATGTTGAGATTGAATTTAACATGCAGTGATTACATTTGAAAATCCTGATGAGGGTAAATGCTAGACAATGAGATTATGTCTCGAGCTGAAAGCTCACTAATGATGATACAACCATGAAGGAGTAAATGCTAACAATGAGATTATGTCTCAGGCTGAAAGCCCACTGAGGATGACTACTATGAGATGTTGTGGAAATGTAAAGAATACATGTGTTACAAATTATAGATTGTTGTGCTTCTTGTTTTGATCATTGTATTTCTTAATAAGCCTAGTCAATTTCATGTTATTCTAGTTACACGATAATATAAAATATGATACATGATGTTTTGAGTCCTTTTAAGATGAAAAAAAGAGATTAATAATAAGTGAAATGATGACACATCTAGTTAGGCACCTTGAACACCGTGAGTTACCCCAAAGTCCACACTAGGTAGACAAAACATATCACCTTGTAGTAATCAATGAATTATGAGACGGATGTTTGGAGTGTGGATCGATAACTTTAATGTTAGACCACCAAGATTTAAGAATAAGTCATTTGGAGTCGCTCTATCCCTAAATCCTTACTGTGAAAGTCAATGACCATGAGGAATAAAGTTTGATGATATGAAATATGAAAATATGAGAAATGTTATGATATGTGATATATTGTTTTGTTGGTTCCTATCTCAAGTACTCGAGATGAGGACTTGATTCTCTTTAGGCAACCATAAGGTGGCCATGGTTTGAGGTTGATATCATAGGGTGGTCGGCTAAACTCTAAGATAGTTAAGTTGAGTCGTTGACAAGAGAAGTAGGCATGATGACTTCTAATTTGCTAGGTACAAGCCAAGTAGTTTCAGGGTAAATGAATAAAAAATGACAAGTCATGTAGAATATGATTTGAATGTTTGTTACATTCATTATCCTGTTAGCTGATAATTTAGCATTTTTTATTATGTTTATTGTTATGAAAAATAATCATTCTATTATAGAGATTATTTGTTTCGTATTCAGAGTTTTCTTGTTGACAAGTAGTAAATGTTGTGATTTGTATCCACTATGAATATGATTTGGATTTCTTGTCATTTGATAGTTTATTTGATAGACATGTCATATGTGTACTTCAGCTTAAGGACTACATGATGTGTTCCTGGTCTGGCTGGTGAAGTCTCACAAACATGATGTTATTATTACCTATTGATTTTAAATTTTATATCTTGACATGTTACACATACTAATGGATTGTTATTCTAAATTAAGTAACATCTACTTATTTGTTAAAAGACATGCTATAAAAGATGTTTAAAAGTTGTATTTGGTCTAAGTGATTCCCTTATTTGATTTATTAGATTGTTAAAGTAAATTGGATTTACTCAGATTCTAGAACTATCTACTAGACTTTTCATTACCTACAAGTTTCTTTTAAGTTCATTATATCAAATTTGATGTTGATGCATGTACTCATCTTGAGTGGCAGATGTCCACTCACTGAGGCTCTAAATGAGTCTCATGAGGTTGTTCAAGTGTTTTTAGGTATACTGAAATCCAACGAAGAGTTCATGACAAAGGATATATTAATATAATAATCTAGATAGATTAGATTGTCCCTGTACACTCTCTTTCGCAGGATGGGTAATATATTGAGTTTGTTATTTCATGCACATATAATTGATGTAAATTGAACTGTATGTGAGAATTAGTATTTGATTTTGGTTTTGATTGAGTTGAATAAGGTTTGTGATATCTTAATGTGATATCTATGAAGTGACATTAGTTTGCAAAAATTGTGAAGAGCGAAAAAAAATAATTTTTTTTTGATGTTTTTATTGTACTTTGTAAATCACATTTTTATGGAGTTAGTTGTTTTGTTTCATAATTTGGGTTTAATTTTAGGGAATGTATGTAATAGTTGGCATTTATGCTAATCAAAAGAGAGGTCTTGACACATACCATAATCATGCAACTTTTGGGTGTCTGTAAATGATGATAATTCTCTTGTTGGATGCCTTCAACACATAACCAATAGGTACTTTATGATTTCATCTTCTACATTTAATAATTTTGTATTCAACACATAACAAATGGTATAACCTTAAACTCATTTATTATCTACTATGTTCATGCATGTTGAGATCTTGCTACAATGATTCCAAAAAACTTTAGAAGATGGTATCTTTATGCACGTTGTACCTAGTATGTCAAGATTGTAAACTACATTTTATATGTACATACCATGAGTAGTCTTTTTATGTTAAGTACGAGTGTTTAAAATCCTTTGTATAGATTGGTCTTTTGATGACTGATCTAATTTAAAGAAAATTGCTTCTACATGGTAACAACCTATGTGCCTATAGGGTACTATCTATGCACTGATATTTCCATGAGGATACCCTTAAACCTATTTAATAATCATCTCTCTTACTATTTTGTTGCTAAAATTTGTAAAGTTGGCTCCTTTATGAAAGATGGGTGGTCCTAATCATCTATTATATTACCATGTTGTAAACGCCTAGTAACATGTGACTTGATAATGATGTTGCAAATACTTTTATGGAAAATCTCTTAACCTCCATGCCTCTTAAGGATTTAGTTGCATGGAAAGTCTTGACGTTGAGAGGTGTAGAATATGCCATCTTTTGAGAAGTTAGATTTTGATAACTATACATTTTATATCTTTTGAACTTTCCAGAAAAATGATTTGTTGTCTTTCATGGGTGGGTTTAGTTATATATTTAAATCTTGTATAGATTTCTATGATGACTTAATAGCATCTAGTTTGCTGATTGAATTGATTGCATTATTCTTCCCAGGTCATTATAAATTCTACACAAGATGTGTATCATATCTATTTAGGCTGAATTGCTATAGATAAGTTCTCTTGATATGACAAATATCATCATGATTGAAATGTATGCACCACCTAATATTTCTTGCAGGATGGACAAAGATACAAATATGGATGTGTAAGTGTGTACTTCAGAGTACATGAATATTCTTTATATGTCTACATTTTTATCATTTCTTCTATGTGTTTAGTATATGTATAACAATAGATGTCTTAGATGTTATATCTATCGTTCGAACATGGGGTCTCACCACTTGATATCCCCACATCTTTTAGTTGAGTGGAAGAGTTGCTCTGACAGTGGCAAAGAAGATCAACAAGAAGGAAGTCGACCTTAGATAAGAATGTAGGTGATGTTTGTGTGAAGGGATATTAGAGGTAGGTGATGTTTCTATGACCTCCTATAGAGATAAAGCATACAAGGATAGATGTTAAGCCTTGTCCCTATACAATATGGTCTAGGGTGGAAAGTTTTCTCGTATATGTTTTATGGCTTGAGTTTATGCTATACGTGCATGACCTAGAGCCATAGTTATAGGACTATTAGGGCCGGTTTGGTTCATAGTATTACGAATAGGATATGACTTAAATACCATAGATAACTACAATTTTATGTTTATTTGTCCAATAAACGTATCTGAGACATCACTAGCACGGTCAAAATGTCCCAGTTGTGTCAGACTTTGGAGTTCCACACTCCCCCTAGTACTAGCATGAAATAAAGCATCATGACCCCCTCATAGATCTGACCCCTCACTCCCGAGTCCCTACGCACAACTCTCCAACTCCATACTCTGCATCTCATTTCTGATGAATTCCACCTTTCCTATCAGACTCTCCCTCCCACTTATTTCTGATGAGCTTTGCCTGTTGCGTCTAGGAGCATCCTAATCACCCCGGGGATGAATCTCTCTGCTAGGTCCAACTGCTCTGATATCTGCAACCCACCTTCCCAACTATTCCTACCTTCCAACAATAGATTGCCCTCCTCTTCTGTTGGTGTGATTTTGATGAGGGTCTCCAGTTTCTGCACACACAACATGGTTCCTCACATTAGGGCATAACAAACTTAATCAGTTATGGCATTGAGAGCCTTCAAAAGTATGTTGAAGTTTGGTATCCTCTGTGGCTATTCCAACATGTGCTTGCTTGGAATGGTGCTCCAGCTGATCATGGCTTCCTCCACTCTACTAGTACCCAGGGAGGTGTACTGAGAACTTGACTCAATTATCACTTTGTCCAACCTACTCAATTGAAAGACATGAACCTCAAATCATTATCACATTATAAAGCATCAAATTTCTTACATAAGAGAATTTGATCAATGATTGCTTACCCGAGAGAGGTAGATCTGATTTTATTCCAGACCATGGACTGGTCGGGTGCAACTCTGAATTTATCTCTGTGCGCAAGTTTAAGCTTGGACATGACGATCCCGTCTTTGCCCACTGAAATGGTATAACACATTATTTATACAAAATTGGCAGATTATACATACATGGTAGACTATTAAACAAAAATAAAAGATATCTATTTATATTGTGAAGATAAATTGGGAAGAAAGTGTGGTAGTTATTCACTTCTCATAAAAAGTTTCACCGTCTAATACCCACTAATTGGATTGTCATTGTGGTAGCATCTCTGCTTTAAAAGCATGTCAGGAACACTATCTACGTGTGGTGAAGGACCGAGGTGGATAAAGGGTGGAAGGTTAGGAAAAACTAGTTTTTGGTGTGCTTCCAAACATAGGATGGCAAGACAATTAGCCTATCCTATGTTGAAACCATCCTATCCACTTGCATGGCTCATCTAACTCTAGTACATTCCAACGAGCCAAATGGGGCCTTAAGGTCTTATGAGCATGGTCTACAGTAATATTCCTTATATACGGTTCAAATAACATGCATTTTGATGAGATATTGTGTGTCTCATGGGTAGTTTTTGAATGAAAGACTGCTAAGTTGTGGAAAGTTGTAGCATGTTTTGACAAACTCTTGTAAGAGACATATAATTCTATTGAAGTTATATATAGTGTTAGATGAAAGATTTCCCTGTGAACTCAATGTTTCTTATGTTGATAATGAGGAGTGTTGTTTCTAAAAATAGTTTTTTTTAGTAATCTCACTTTTATGGCAATGGATTTTCATAGTCAACACATCTATAATGCATGCAACAAGCCTAGTCATCTTGCCATTTTTGTAGGGGTGGTAAGGGTAATTAGTGCCAAACTCTCTATGCCCCTAAGAATGTAGAAGTGAACATGATTATCATGGGGACTGATTCAGTCCTTTGAAAGGTTAGATACCATCAATAGTCTTATTCTCAATGTTTCCATTTCTTCCCACGATAATTGGTGGATAGAATCTGGATCAATTTCTTGCATTTTCTATGATCATTCTACTTTTTCTACCTATTAGGTAGAAAATAGTCATGTTATTTGTTACAAGTATGGTTTCTCTAAGAAGTAAATCATTGGCTATGGGCTTGTGGACTTGAACATTTTCAAAAGTCTCTAGACTATAATGTATTTTTCATGTGCCTAGTTTGAAGGAAAACCTTATTAGTGTGGTCCTTTTTATGAGATCTGGTGATACTTTGTTGAGTCGGGGAAAAATTTACAATTTATAGATTTAGTTCATACATAGGTGGTGGGTATAATTGTGGAGGACTAATTAATCTTATTTCTTCTACATGTAATGAGACCCATATAATTGATAATTGGAATATTACTATGTACTTGTATGAATTGTAATGTTTGAAATACACATTTAGTACATGTGAACAATAATATTATGAGGGTGTATAACATATTATGTGAAACCTTTTAGACATACAAAACATAATATTATGTTAGATTCAAAATATGCATTAAAGATATATGGCCAATGAAACCTTTTGGATGAGTACAAAGAAATGCATCTTTGCTTGAGTGTGCTCATAGTGATATATGTGGTCTACATATTGCTCTTACTCATGATGGTATGTGGTATTTTGTAACATTTATTTATGATTTAGCAAATATTGTACATTACATTTTGGAAACTAAAGATGAGAAAATATAATAGCATAAAATATATAAGTGATAAGTAGGAAACCAATATAATAAGATCTAAAAGAATATTAGATCTTGTAGAGGAGGTTAATATACCTAAAATGAACTAAAATCATTCTCTGAGAGATATGACCTTATTAATGAAACATTACTGCCCCATACAACATACACTTTAATGGTATAGCCAATAGATTGAAAAAAATATCGATGAATATTATTAATGTAATGTTGTCTAAATCTAATCTACATTAAAGAATGTGGGGAGGACGCTCTTCTAAGTACTAGCTATGTGTAAAGTAGTATTTATTTTAAAAAGAGAGAGAAAAATCCTTATGAACTTTAATTTATAAAGAAATGTATTACGAAGTATCATAAAGTTGTGCTTGGCCAAAGTTAAATTCCCTAAAAACAAGAAGAGAAACATCACTCTCAAAACCATAAATTCCCTTTTCATCGTCTATGTTAAAAATAGAAAAGAAAATATGTGTCTAGTTGTAAAACCAAATATATTGACATTAGATAAAACATAGACTAGAAAGATGGCATTCTATGAAAGCATCTTTCCCTTGGAAATTAGTGGTCCCAAGAAAGTTGGTGAAAGTCGTTAAAAATGTTGAACCTTACAAAATTTCAACATCAACTCAAGATTTAACTCCTATCACAAACATAGATGTAGTTTAACTCAAACTCTTGAACCTTGAAATGGTTCAGTCTCCAAATAACTTTGGTAAGGATGAAAGAGTTGAACTTACAAAGAACTTTAGTCCCTAATTCATTGATGTTAGTTTCTAGATAATAGCTATTAATAGTGAAATATAATCCCTTACATATATTGTTATCAGATTCTAACCATTTCTCCTCTAGTTTCCACAATTGTTGGATGTTGATGGGTCCTTTGAAAGATGTTAAGTGCAGATGGTAGCATCGATAAGGATAAAGACATACTAGTATCTTAAAGTTACAAACAGAAAGGAGTTAATTACTTTTCCATTCAAGTTCATGTAACATAGATAATCTCCAACTCTGTCCTTGTTGCCTTGTCTATTTTTATAATATTGAAATCCATAAAATAAATGTAAAGACTATCTTCCTCCATGCTCACCTTGAGCAAGAGTTCAATGGATCATGAAAAGAGTTTTGTAAGGAAAGGACGGGAACCAAAAACTTTGTACAGATGTAAAATATTTTATGTTCTCAGAAAACACCTACGTTGGAATGAAAAGTTTGATAAAACTATTTTCTTGTATACATTTACTGCAAATTAATCAAATATATGCATTTATTGTAAGATTGTTGAGAATGTAATTGTGATCTTGTGCTTGTATGTTGATTCTATCTTAATATTTGGATCCAATGCTTCTATAATTGATGATACCTAAAGTTTTCTTTCCAATAACTTTGATATGAAAGATTTACAAATTGCTAATGTTATGTTTAATACTAATATGAGTATATCTACTTTTATTTGTTAATTAAATCAATAAAAATATATAGAAAAGGTTCGATGTAAACTTGATATGTACTTTGTGTTCCTATTAGTACTTTCATGATCCCTCTTATATCATAATGCATATAACAATAACCATGTCCCTTCAGATAAAGTTTCCAAGTCATAGGAAGCTTAACATACTTTGCCAACTATTTTCAACCTGATATATCTTAAGTCATTAGAGTGTTAAGTAGGTACACTAGTTGTCGTAATGCTTTTCGTTGAGATGTTTTGGTCAAAGTCATTAGGTAACTTAAGGGTACCTTGAGTTATAGTTTTCACTACACCGGTTTCCCAGGTGAGTTCAATGGATACAAGGATGAAAATTTGATTGCTGACTCAGATGTCAACAACTCAATTAGTGTTTATGTGTTTTTCCTTAGTGGTGTTATCATTTCTTGGAAATTTTCCAAGAAACAAATGTGTGCCAGATCCACTATGGAGGCTGAGTATACATGCTTAGATTAAGCTTATTGTCAGGATGTTTTCCTTTGAATACTTATTGCTTGATTTATCTATAGTTCTAAAGACATTTCCTCCTATCTCAATTCATTGTAATAGTCACTCATCTATAGACAAAGCTAAACAATCTAAGGATAACCTAGAATAGATTTATGTATGAAGAGATGGGAAACTTAATTACCCATGGTTTATATCTCTATAATTTGTTCGAACAATAGAGAATATTGTTGATCCTCTCACAAAAAGGATGAGCTCAAAAGCTAGTACTCACTGTATCTAAGGGGATGCATCTTCTACTCATCCTTTGAACACCACACTGGTAACCCTACTATTTCAAAATGTCCCATGAGCAATCGTATAACAGGAATACAGTATGTATAAGACAATTTCCTTTCCCTATCATTAGTGCCTTTCTTTTGTGTTCAGTGAAATTGAAATCTTGAAGTTTTACTCTAGACCCTTCCATATGGCATTTATGCTTCGGTGCTATCTTGGTAGATAAAGAGATTTGCTCTAAACGAGGCTAACACTATATGTTTTGTAGGGTGTAGTACTTCAATGTGTACCCTTGGGAGATCTCTACATGAATGTAATCCTAGACCGAAGTTTATGTGAGTTGGACATACTAACCATAGGGATCATGAACTAGATTCTTCTGATGGTCACAATGCACATTATGATATGAACATGTCCTCATGCCCTCACAATGTTTATATGTTATATTGAAATCTTAAGAGAGTCAGATTCAAGATGTAACTCTCCACATTTCTCAAAACGTAGATGGAACGTTAATTGCTATTCGAGATTGAAATCGAAATGGTACCTATTTTGAAAGATATAGTTGACTCACCAATTTTACTTTTTAACACTATCATCTTGCTAGCAGAGGGAGATAGTATTTGAGTTAATCTGGGAATTAAACTATTGAGAAGCTCGTGCGTAGATGCAAAGGATTTTGTCTACATGATAATGTACAACTTGAAATACTTGCACACATGCTTATCTAAATCTTGAATCTTTTTTCATTAATTTTGAGAGAATAATGTACTACTTTTGCTTGTAAATATTTGCTAAATCATTAGTCCAAAATTCAATTTTATTTCTTATACTTAGGTTAATGTATTATGTTAGATTCCTCCTAGTACTAGAGCTCAAAGCTTAGATAGAGATTAGTAATCTCATCTGCATGAGCATTGAGTGAAAATAGAATATGACATTTGAAACAGGCACACAAGAGAGAGAGAGAGAGAGAGAGAGAGAGAGAGAGAGAGAGAGAGAGAGAGAGAGAGAGAGAGAGATATATAACGTTTCTATAGATTTATAGGTTCTAGGTTATTCATTAGAATTTTGGTTTCTGGCTGCATTGAGTTTTGTGTGTTAACTCTGGAGCAATGATTAAAATGTGCTTTTCCTTTCCGAATAGATGGTTCTATGAGACATAGGCCAATGGGTATCGTAGGGGAAATGTTATCAACAAAAAATATTCATGTTACTTTTCTCACCCGAAGTGTATGTAATACGGATTTGTTGTTACGGTTTCTATCAGGAGTAGGTTGCTCCTTTTGTGATTCATTTACACATCTCCCTGCTAATTGAATGGTAGGGTGCGGATTTCACTAACTTAACAGGTGTCAACATCTTAAACAAGGTGCAACCTGATTCTTAACAAAACCGTAACAGCAAATCATGAGGGACTAATAAGAAGTTTTCAAGACAAGCGTAACATGACAAGTCACTTTTAGATACCATGCTGACTAAGTAATTCCGTTTTCTAGTTGCCGTCATCTGTAGTTTGAACGGTTATAACATGGATGTGTCAAAAATATACAAGCGATGTTTATATGTGTCATATTCAATAATCGGCATGATCTTGACCAGCCTGACTTTTCTTTTCTCTTTATTTGAGAGCTAATGTGGCTTCCCCGACGCCATGTTTCTTAATTTCATAATTGATGATACCCGGCGTTGTCTTTCTCGAAATAAACAAAAGGGATCTAATATAAAAAACCAGATCAAAAACGAAAGCTGAATTGATTGCATGCGCACATATACGTCGCAGATTCGGGTGTTAGGTAATGAATCGCTTTTACGTCACGTAGTGCCATGTACAATCATAATCTATGAATAAAATCGTTGTTATGCTTTATCGTTAAGCATTTACATATTTGTGGGTACAGCTAAAGCCATCAGGAAAAAGAACCTTCCGAAATAAAGCACTCCCCGAAAAAGAATGGCATCTATGCCTCATCGTCGAGATTCAATGCGAATTCTCTTGACGGACGGTTGGGGTGATACAAGCAATGTTGCTAGAAGAATTCAACGTTTGAAACAATAAAGTGTGGGAGGGGATCATTAATTGTCATCACTACTCCCAAAATAAGAGGTGAACTTGTTTTACTGATCCAAAATTCTGATTACTCAAAATTTATAACTTGACTCACCTAATAATAGCTGTAAAATAGAAATATATTTGCATATGTTTGAACTGAAGCCAATGTTGTTGATTTAACCGGTTTTGCAAATGGTTTGTATACATACTAGGCCTATACCGTGAACTATAGTTGTATATATGATTACGATGTTGAGTGAAGTAATATATGCTTTTCTTGGAATATACCTTAGCTTGTTTATAATTAGGTTTGAGACACATTGAGTTACGTCAAAATGGTAAGTGAGCCCTAATTTATATAAGATGTCACAAAGGTTTTTGACAATGATGACAATTAGTGGATTAAGGCAATTTACCACACAAGAACCCTGTTTAAAAGTAAAGCAGTCATAAAACATAAATCACTGTTCTAGAATAGCAATGATGAAGGGAATGAGTTTCCTAGAATAGTAATTATAGAGATTGGGAAAGAATGATGAAGTAGGTTGAGGTGTGATCCTGGGTTTGGGTTTAACGACAAGATGGTGCTTGATCATCTTGAAGACGACCATATGATTTTTAGGTTAGTTTTAGAATGTTCCTCTTTGACTACCCGAAAGGTTGTCTTCTCTTTGTAGATCAACCTTTTAGGCATGTTGGCCAACTTTGCAAGAATGGTGCTAAGATTGAAATTTGAATTCATATGGTATGAAATATTTAGTTGGAAAGTGGTCTTATTTTTGCAATCAAGGGTTGAGAAGTTGGATATCCCAGACAATTCTAATGATATCTTTTTCTATACATTTCTGAGAATACAAGATGGCATCATCTTGAAAAGTAGATAGCGTCTATATTCCTATTTTCTCTCCACCATTAGATAATTCCTCACATTTAATCATGAAGGGGGCCACGCCAACCATGCTTCTGTTGACTTATGTGAGACACTCCGACTCTAAATACTACTACTTGTGACATTTTCTGACCAATAAAGAACAACAACTAGACTGGATAACCGACCATGAGTCAACTAATTATTGTTGATCATCACACATGAAAAAGTCAAACGGGTCCATGATGGTTGAAGGATTCGAGGGAAGTTCCTTGGTCAACTAGGACGAGGTCAAATAATTGAACTTGCCATGCTAGATTTTCATCATTTATTCATTGTTTTACTAACTGAGTCTTGATGGAAAATGCTTGATACAACTTGCCTTCGGTTGCCATGATTTCAGATTAAGACAATTCAAACTACTCTTTACTGCATAATTGTGATCCATATTAATTTTGTTTCTATTATCTTTTTGGGTGATGAGTATTAATCATAATAAAATTAGTCTAATGCTGTAAATGGATAGAGCGTCCTCTTTCGCCATAAAGGAAGGACAACAGCCACCAAGCAACCATCCCACTAGCTATTCCATGCAGTCATGCCACACGGCCATTCCGTTTTCTTGCTGCCCAAACATGGTCCACGTTCCATAGATGTATTATACATATAGAAGCCATGTATGTGGTACATGTCATCTGACCGGCCTGCTTTAACCAGGTTGACCTATATTTTTGTTTTCATAAGAGCAACTGTGGCCTGCACAATCGACAGATGCTTAGTTTCTTAATTGATAACATCGTGATGAGCTGCCACTCGGGCCTCGACCCGTCTTTCTCAAAATAAAAATAATCAGATTGAGTTTAAAACCCAACCGAAAACTGAAGTCAAATCGATTTCACACAAATACGTCACAGTAATGGCTATTAGGTAAAGAGTCACTTTTACGTCATGTAGGCCCGTAAGCAATCTGTAATCATCAGCTTAAATATTGTTGACGTGCTTTATAGTTATGCATTTCGCACACAAGTAGGTACAAGTAAAGCTAGCAACTAAAGAAGAAGAACACCATCTATTGCTTCTTTGGCTCGAGATGCAGCTGTCTACCGACAACTGAGGCGTGCGAAGATCTTGCTAGGTCTTATATATATAAATTAGTAAACGCACACGTGCACATACACGTGAAATATAAAATTTGTTAGAAACGTGCGGGACGATGACTCGTCCATGAAAGAGTCCCTACCGTAAAAGATATTTGTGTTGATTCTTTGAAAAGAGAGAATCAATGAACCATTTCCGTTAGATGAAGCGAGAAATACAGAATTAAAGATAATAAAAGTTAATAGGAGAGTGTGAGAATAAATATTTATAAGAGCAAATTTCTTTGAAAAAATGAGAGAAGAGAGTGAATCAAGGAGAGCGCAGCATTAAACTCACTCTTTTTATAGTACTAGATACATTTGTAAGACGAAATTAACGAGTGGAATGTTGTGGTGGTGCAGCTTCTTTAACTTCTAGACCACAACCGGTCCGTTTACGAGCGTATCCAGATCCGAACCCAATTAGTTTTGAGGGTATGCAATGTATTTTGATCCACATTATTAACAATCAGACCTGCACTAAATCAAGACCCATATACGCAAGGTATATGAATAAGGCATACTAGTATAATCGTTTTACAACAAAGTATATACGCAACAGTTTCTCGTTTTACATTTTGTTTTAGGTTTTCGCTTTCATGGGATTAAATCGTTGATTAAATATATGGTTAAGTAATCAATACATACATATAATCCCTATCATGATTTCCTATTATTTTCTTTCTTATATTTTTAATTTAATAGTTGTTTTAGTGACGTTAGTTGACTGATATATATATAGATCATTGTAACTTTTTTCTTTATTTTTTCACTGTTAGTGATGTTGAATCTCTCGTTAGTCAATTACTAATTATATTGATATTATAGACATCGTGATTTTTCTTTTGTAAAGTAAGTTATTGTTTGGACAAGATTAGTTTCTAGACTGATTGATAAATGACTTTATCTATTTTTATTTCATTATGCTGTCTTGTTTTGTTCCAATGGCATGGACATATATTAGTTCATTTATTACTATGTAATTCTCTATTCTAAATATCATGATCTATATTTTTTTATTTGTACTATGATAATATTAGTTTGTAATGGTATTGTTGTTTGTTTGACTAATTGATACATTAATTTTTTTGTGACTTGGGTTTGTTCTCGAGTTTTTCCCACAGATAATCATCTAAATTAATAGGTAAAGAGTACACCACTTGTATGTAAAGTACCCTTTGGTAGGGTACAATGGGTAGTACAAATGGTAGAAGATATAGATGACTTCCAAGCAGCTTATAAGAAGCAATCAACTTTGGAAGTCTAGGTCTCAACAAAGAACATACAAAGTAGCGAGAGTCTTAGATGTAAAAAGTACCATAGAGGGGGGTGCTCCATTTTACAAGCTCCTAACCATTAGATAATTAAATAAATAATAGTTGATCAATTCAGATTTTGGAGTTTTCGACAATGTCTTATGGAGCTCATACAAGGGAGGACGATAGACAACCTCCAAAGAGAAGCATGGGGGGACTCTAGATCCTTTTCTTTGACTCTTGAGATGAGCTCATCAAGAAGAAAGGAGAAACAAGGCCCAAATAAGATCATGGAGAATGGAGACTTAAATAAACAACACCACATAACTCAAAACAAATAGTATTTATAGTGTTTGTGGGTGTAGAATAGTTGTTGTTGAAAATTCATTAGTTTCTTTCAAGAAAAATGCACCATAGGAATTTCATGTGCCATATTAATTCCTCTATCCATGATGAGGATGATTACAAGGATATATGACCCATGAATGAAGGTATAGGGTAGGGAAAAGTTGATGTTTGAAGAATCCCATAACAACATGGAAAACTCATAGATGAAAAATATATGCGAATAGTTTTAAAATGGTTCCAACACATGATACATGTGAAAGTCCCACAAATATTTCCTTTGAAGAGACTAAGGCCATTTAGTAGTATGACCACATAAAGGAGACATATGAATACGAGTCTAGTACAAGTAGTGTTTAATGCACGATAATGTGTGTGTGAATACACACACACACAGATATATATATATATATATAGACACACACAGATATAATATATATATATATATATATATATATATATATATATATATATATATATATATATATATAGACACACACAGATATAATATATATATATATATAGACACACACACAAATATATAAATAAATAAATATATATATATATATATATATATATATATAAACACACAGATATATATATATATATATATACATACATATATATACATATATTTATATATACGTATATACATGTATATATGTATATATATGTATATATATATATGAATATATATATATAAAAATAAATAAATATATATATATATGTATATAGATGTATATATATATATATGTATATATATGTATATATCTATATATATATGTATATATATATGTATATATATGTATATTTATATATGTATATATATATGTATATGTATGTATATATATACATTCATTTATATATATACATACATATATCTATCTATATATATATATATATATATATATATATATATATACATATATATACATACATGTATATATATATACATACTTATATATAAATGTATATATATATATATATGTACATATATATATACACATATATATATGTACATATATATATACATATATATATATACACATATATATATATGTATGTATATATATATATATATATCTTCGCTACCTGTGCGGGTAACTAAGATTCGCTACGAGTGCATCAATTTTGTAATAGGAAGGCATACATTTGTAATGAGACGATCCAAATTTGTAAGGAGACAATCAAAATTGTAATATGTATTACAGTAATGTTACAGTCATAAATATATGTTTTACTATTTCCAAACAGAGAATACAAACATCACACTGTATTTATAAAATCAGTCTGTCTATTACGATTTGGACCGTCTCATTAGAAATGTATGTATTTCTATTACAAAATTGATGCATGGGTAGCGAATCTTAGTTAGCCGTATGGATAGCGAAGATATACCCATATATATGTATATATGTATGTATATATATATATATATAATGTATATATATACATATATATATATATACATACATATATATACTTATATATATACATACATATATATATACATACATATATACATATATATATACTTATATATATATACATATATATATTCATATATATACATATATATGTATAAATATGTATACATATATATATACATATACATATAAAGAAACTTTTAGTTGCCCGCGCGGGTAACTTAATTACACTACCTGGAAGTAGTACTCCCGCAAGACGGGGAAGAAAAAAGCATAAAAAAAAGAATTCGAGAGGAGAGAAACCCCAATTCGTCGCCCTCCCCAGCGAAGCAAAACCCCAATTCATCACCCTCCCCAGCGATTTCTCCCGCTGTCGCGCAAACTAACCGGTAAAGACATCACCCAACCACTCCATCACCACCTCCTCCATCATCACCTCCTTCAATCGCTCCTTCATCGACTCGTCAGATACTCAGAGATGACGAGGACGAAGAAAGCCTCGCGAAAATCCTCGACAATACCTCCGTAGAGAAAGAATAGACCGAAAGTGGTTGAAATAGGTGACAAAGATTTTGAAACGCATCAGTTTGAAGCCGACCAGAAGATGGAAAAATAGGTAGAAGAAGGAGGAAAAGTAGCATCGGCCGTAGAAAGGGAATTACAAGAACAGACTACTGCGACAACTCCGAAAGGGGATAAGAAAGAGGCTACCAAGGCCACCGAAGGGGAAGAAGAGGGGAAAGAAGAAGCTGCGGAAATGGATAAAGGGGTTTGCTGCTGAGACTCCTCAGACAATACAGAAAGAGGTCAAAATAGGAGTTGTGATGGCTACTGAAGGAGATAAACAAGCTACTTATTTGACACCTCAGACACAAAAGAAAGGGAAAAAAAGAGGGGTTACAGCTCCCCCATGGATCAAACCTCAATCAAAAAGTACAAAGCGTAGTAAGGTTGCTACTGCTGGTTGTGGAGGCAACTGAGGAATTGAGAAGAAAGAAGTTGTGCACAAAAAAGTGGGAAAAGAAGAACAACAAGGTAATTTGGGTTTTCATGCAGGATACTACTGTTTGAGTAACTGAAATTTATGCTTGAGTAACTATTACAGAATGCTTGAGTAACTGAAAGTAATGTTTGAGCAACTGAAAGTAATGTTTGAGTAACTAAAAGTAATGTTTGAGTAATGCTTAAGTAACTGAAAGTAATGTTTGAGTAACTAAAATTTATGCTTGAGTAACTATTACAGAATGCTTGAGTAACTGAAAAACATGTTTGAGTAATTGAATGTAATGTTTGAGTAACTATTACAGAATTCTTGAGTAACTGAGATTAATGCTTGAGTAACCGAAAATAAAGCTTGAGTAACTATTACAGAATATTTGAGTAACTGAGACTAATGCTTTAGTAACCAAAAATAATGTTTGAGTAACTGAAACAACCATGTTGAGTAACTAAAATTTATGCTTAAGTAACTGAAAAATAATGTTTGTGTAACCGAGATCAATGCTTGAGTAACCGAAAATAATGTTTGAGTAACTGAAACAACCATGTTGAGTAACTGAAATTTATGCTTGAGTAACTATTACAGAATGCTTGAGTAACTAAAAGTAATGTTTGAGTAACTAAAAGTAATGTTTGAGTAACTATTATAGAATGCTTGAGTAACCGAGATTAACGCTTGAGTAACTGAAAATAAAGTTTGAGTAACTATTACAGAATATTTGAATAACTAAAATTAATTCTTGAGTAACTATCACCGAATGCTTGAGTAATTGAAAGTAATGTTTGAGTATTTATTTTTGAAAGTAATTCTTGAGTAACAAAGAGTGTCTCACACACTAGACATATCAATTAAAATAGAAAACAATATTGTTAAGCTAAATACTACATTCTTGGAGTAACTCTATTCGTATGCAGGAGAAGAAAGCAAAGGGGTTGAGGAGAGTACAAATGAAAATTAGAAATAGAAAGAGATAGAAAAGGCTAGCGAGAAAGGTAAGATTGTATGAAATTGTAATTGTTTTAATTTTCAGTTACTTGCAGTTTATTAAATTGCTTTTACAAACTAGACAATGAGCTCTAACGATAAATTTTGATATGTTTGCAGTGGGAGTAAATAGACTGTACCACATGTGCTCCTTAAAGAGCTACATCAACACCAGCAAGATCATGGTGTATACAAAAGAACAACTTATGATGCTGAGCTCAATAGCTTTTGCAAACCTCATAAAGATGCCAAATCTTACAGTTGAAATAGGCTTGTTAGAGGATTTAATAGATAGATATGTCGATGAAGACATATTTCTGCTGGCTAGTAGAGAGGAGAGAAGGATGACAGTAGATGATGTGGGGATAATTTTAGGTATCCCATCAAAGGTATAGAAATAAAACAAAGGAAAGATTCTGACATAGTAAAGTCAATATGGCAAGAGTTTGCCAAGATGACTTGTAAAAATAGAAATGAAGGTGAGACCTCAAAGAGGTTGAGAGAAAAGGATGTCCTACATAAGGACAACTTAACAAAACTTTGGCAAGAATAAGCCAAGACCAACAATCCAGTAGACAATAAAAATATGTGCCGTGTGTGGATGTTGCACCTGTTGGAAACATTCCTAATCCCAGACACCAGCTATTGCACACCAATCTACATTATCCACTACCTAGACGATGTCACTGCCACTGGTCAGATGAATTGAGCAATGCTGCTGCATGGGAGTATCTTCAAGAATATGAAGATGCTGAAGGAGAATGTCCAGCTAAGAAGGAAAGGAGAGAAAGGGGCTAAGAACACCCTGTACAGAACATGCTGTGTCATGTGCCTATGTGTAAGTGAATAAAATCATATTCATCTACATTGATACAATATTGACTATGGGGGGGGCAGTTACATATGCAGTATATTTTCTATATGTTACATGCAGGTTTGGGCATATGAGATGACAAAGATGGCAAAGCCAACATTCCTTGACTCCAAGCCAAGGATAAAGAAGTGGGCTGCGCCGGTCGAGAAATTGATGGAATTAGGGGCAGTGGACCCTAAGGATGTAAGATTATCTAATCTTTGTTACAAAATCTAACATACAACATAATCATACATGTTTCATTTTGTGACAGATTATTTTTATTTATATGTTGGATAGGTTTGTCAAAGGATAGTGGTAGACCAGGGAGATGATTGGCAGGCTGCAAAATCATCAAAGGCCATGCCAACCAAATGTAAGCCAACAACCAATAAGGCACCAGCAAAGCCAATCATCGAAGAGGGAGACACTCCTGACACCTCCACCCTGGAGAAAAGAATCCAAATGTTGGAGGAGCTCAAAATGCATAAGGAGATCTGCACAAGAATAAGTGTTGAGAAATTCACTGAGCTGAAGATGGAGAATAAAAGGCTAGAAGAAAGAATAGACAAGTTAGAAGAAGAAAATAAAAATCTAAAAAGAAAGTGGGAAGATGAGGGTGACAAATCACAGTCACCTGAAAGTGGATTCAAAGAATTTGCAGAGGGTTTTGCCTCGGTGAATGTAGATGAACCGAAAGACACACCGACAAATGATGTCGACCCACCGACGAAGCGAAGAAGGCTGACCCTCAGAAGAAAATATGTGGAATCAGAAGATCACAGTGAGGACTGCAAAAATGCTAATGAAGAGGAGAAGAAAGAAATAAAAGGCGACATTTCTAAACAACCAAAGTCTGCAGAAGATGCAGAATAAAAGAAACAAGAAGAAGGAAGCGAACAATACGAGAAGATAGTAGAAGAAGAAGAAGAAGGGAAGAAGGAGCCCAGAAAAAGATTGAAGAAGAAGAAGAAGATGGAAGAACTAAAGATAGGAAGCATAGAGAAAAATGTGAATAAAATAAGGGAGGAAAAGGTAAGTTTCATCCCCTTTAAAGTATATCATAACTGCAAGTAATGCTTGAGTAACTGAACCTAATGCTTGAGTAACTGAACCTAATGCTTGAGTAACTGCAAGTAAGACTTGAGTAACTGAACCTAATGATTTAGTAACTGAATGTAATGCTTGAGTAACTAAAAGTAAGGATTGAGTAACTGAGAGTAATGATTGAGTAACTGATATTAATGCTTAAGTAACTTGTGCAAAATGAAGATTGATTCTAACATGGATTGCTCTATTGTTGTTGACAGCACAAGATGCCAAATTTCATAGGTTTTAAACATTTCAAAACAAAAGAAGCCAAAGAAATTATCCATCACTTCATGGACAACATAGAAGAAATGTAAGAGAATTGATTATTGTCAAGTGTAAAATGATAAAACATTACTGTTTTAATATCCAACTCGTATGTATAACATCTATACAAATAATTGGCAGGTCAAAACGAGAATGGAAATTCAGTGAAGACACTTGGTGCACGGGGAAGGACCTCGCCGCCCCTATAAAAGGATCAAATGATGCAATCACCTATACGAAACAAGAACGTAGTGTAACTCTTTGAAATAGATAATTTGAATTGCTAAACTAATAAAGCTTTAATTTTTTTTAGGTTCTTGACTGCTTTGTACAGATGCTCAAGGAGAGCACAAGCAAGTGGAGAAAGAAGGGGTTGACGTGGCACTGCATGAGCACTTATGCTCCGGTAAGACAAATAAACTTTGTATACAAATTTATATGAAATTACAATATAGAAACACAAACTGACACTTATGGATGTGAATTTTAAACTCTACATTTGTAGCAAAAGCTATCATTTGATGTTGAGAACATTACCCTGGAGCAGATTGACATGCTATCTCCACAATTCAACGTTCCGTTGAAAGATTGGGACGCAAAGGACTCGATGTTCAAAATGCTAAACAATGAAAATCACTGGCACTTGTATGAAGCAAGTTTCAGGGATGGAGCACATCGGTCTTATAATTCAATGAGTTGGAGTAGCAACTCAAGAAAAGAATTCAATAGATGGGTAAGTGATCTATAAAATTTAACTCTATTAGTAGTGGATTGAAAGGATTAATGTTATTTAATTGATTATGAATAAACATTTTGTTTTTTTAATGCAGGTGGGTATAGTGCATGAATTCTTTAGGGGTGCACCGGAAAAGGGGAGCCATTTGTCGCAGTGGGAACATGAGTACCCGATCTGCCCACAGCAGGAAGAAGATTCACTAGACTGTGGGGTCTTCATCATGAAGTACCAAGACTGCCTAGTCAATGGAAAAAAAATGGACTTCACCTGCAAAGACATATCGGCAGTAAGGGCCGATATTTTTCAGCGAATGATGGCAAGGAGGCAGCTGCAACCTCTAAAAGAGGATGAAAAAGATGAAAGCGAAGACATCAAAGAAGTTAAATCTGATGAGAATAAGGGAGGAGAAGATGAAGCTGAGAAACAACAAGAAACATAGAAGAATGAAGAAACAACAGAAAAAATGCATGAAGAACAGATCCCACAGGAAGAAATAGTTACAAACCTTGATGAATGGCTAAAATCCAACTGAAAAATTGGATTACTGATTTGATTGTAAAATAAGAACAATAGCCTTCTGTTATTCTATTGTATAAGCTATGTGAAAACCTGAATGTATAGCTACTCTTGAATGTAAAACTGTGAAAAGCCTGAATTTTTAACACAAAGATAGATTACAAACACATTGTTGATGTACATCTCATCTTGAACAATATTGATTTTTCCCTTATGTTTTGGCTGAATGTACTGCTGATTAAAATGAATTATTTATTATGACAACAATGCGAGTAACTAAACTGAAAGTAATAGAATGCTTGAGTAACTGAAAAGTAATGCTTGAGTAACTGAAAAGTAATACTTGAGTAACTAAAAAGTAATGTTTGAGTAACTGAAATTATTTCTTGAGTAACTAAGAGTAATGGTTGAGTAACTGAAAAAACCCAGCGAGTAACTGAACAAACCATGGAGTAACTGAAAAAACACTACGAGTAACTGAAAAAGGACTTCGAGTAAATGAAAAAACATTGCGAGTAACTATCACAACTCTGTGAGTAACTGTGACAATAATGCGAGTAACTGAAAAAAGTATGCGAGTAACTGTCACAACCCAGTGAGTAATTGAAAAAACCATGCGAGTAACTGAAAAAATCCTACGAGTAACTGAAACAAGCCTGTGAGTAACTTTCATAACCCTACGAGTAACTGTTACAGCCCAGTGAGTAACTGAAAAAACCACGTGAGTAACTGAAAAAACCCCACGAGTAACTGAAAAAAGCCTACGAGTAACTAAAACAAGCATGCGAGTAACTGTCACAACCGTGTGAGTAACTGAAAAAATAACGCGAGTAACTGTCACAAGCCTGCAAGTAACTGAATAAACACTGCGAGTAACTGTCAAAACCCAGTGAGTAACTGTCACAACCCTGCGAGTAACTAAAAAAACCATGCGAGTAATTATCACAACCCAGTGACTAACTCATTGTGCTCCTACTGTTACTCTTAGTGTTGATACGAGTTACTCTAGACTATTTTATAGTTACTCTTTTTATTCCTATAGTTACTCTTCTATATCAAAGAGTTACTCTTCTATATCAAACGGTTATTTGTTAGTGAGTTTTGATATCATCATCACTCTTTCTCTGAGTTAGTTTATTTTTTCACAGGCTAACTGAAAGTATATATATTCAGACAAAAACACTGAAGCTGTACATTCAAGAATACAACATTCAAAGCATAAAATGTTATATATTATACATACACTTTGGAACAAACAATACATAAAACTACAGCCAAATCAGACATAAGGAGGTCCATCAACTGAACATAGAAATCAAAGAGCTCAGCGGGTCAGATCCATCCCTGGTAAGAGATATCAAACACACAATTCACTCCATTGCAAAGCAGAGACAGCAAACCAAAACAACATATTCAGAATCCTCATAACTTCTGGCCACACAAATTCATATCTGAGCAGTTTATAGGTGTTGTAGATGAGTCAACCTATAAAGGATTTACCCATGAGTCAACTACAACTTTGAGCCCAAGATGGTTGGAGGTGGTATAAGTGGTGACGGGGAAGATTATCGACCAAAAGGCAAGGAGAAAAGGGCGGCGGTGCATACCTATTTATGATAGGAAGGCTGGAAAGAAGAAGAAGAAGCAGTGTCTTTTCCAGATGTTGAGGTGTCAGCTATTGTAGATGAGTCAACCTGTAAAGGATTTACAACTAATCCCAGTGGTGCTTGGTATTTGTCCATAACAAATAGCTGATTTGCAGAGTCATCCGCTCTAGAGAATACTGCTTCACCAGGCATTCTGAAGAGCAAAAGAAGGTTGGTTGGTGTTTCTAAGAAATAATATGTGATCCATGTTGTGATAGTCTAGTGATTGGTTGGCTTGAGGAAGATGATCCAATCTTTATGAATCTTGAGCTGTGCGATCATCCTTTTCCAGCCCCTACCAGTTGAAAGTGATCCATTTTCATTCTGAATAAGGGTAATCTGAAATGTCTGGTTTTCGATATGGAAGGTGGTGTTGCCTGGTTTAATGTGAAAATGGAGATATTTCCATTCTAGAGGAAGTTAAGTGGATTCCATTGTTTTGTCGTCAAGGGTGTAGTTCATGGGCTGGATGAACGGATCCATGGTAGGCTGTGTTGAGGGTTGTGAGAAAACTAGTAATGGTAGAAGAAGGTAGGCTGTGAAAAAGGTAGGTTGTTCGAAAGTGAGTGAAAGGGCGAGATGAGAGCACTGGAACTTAAAAGAAGTTGGCAGCAGTGCTCTGTGCTTTTCATGTTGCAAAGATGGGCAATATAGTTTGCAGACATTCTGCTGTTCTGATGATACAATAGTGCTCTATGTTTTAACAGTACATTTTAGATGATACATTAGTGCTCTGTGCTTTTATGTTGTACAACCTTCTCTTTTCTTCTCTTTTTTGGTTCCTTCTTTAATAGAATCAGTGCATTGTACATATCTTTTCTTCTAATGCATTAAATGGAGCGTGATTCACCAAAAGAGGATAAGAGGCCTCGTGGGGAGGGATGGATTGGTGGTGGAGGGACTGGGGTGTATTTCCACAAGAGATACTTTGCAAAGTATAAAAGTTACTTTTTGAACGCTAGAGTTACTTTTTATATTGTCACAATTACTCTTAGTGTTGTCACTGTTACTCGTTGTGCTCCTACTGTTACTCTTAGTGCTGCTACAATTACCTTTTTATGGAATCAAACACTTGCTCTCATGCTGGTACAATTACTTTACAACATGTTCATGTTACTTGTATTTTCAAAGGTTGCTGAAAAAACCACACGAGTAACTGAAAAAACCACGCGAGTAACTGAAAAAAGCCTGCGAGTAACTGAACAAACACTACGAGTAACTGAAAAAAGTCTGTGAGTAACTATGAAACACTATGAGCAACTATGGAAACAATGTGAGTAACTGAATGAGCACTACAAGTAACTCAAATAGCAGTTAGAGTATCTGTGAAAACAATACGAGTAACTGAAAAAGCACTACGAGTAACTTTCACAACCCTGCGAGTAACTGAACAAACACTGTGACTAACTCTAACAGTAATAAGAGTAACCGTGATAGACTAGAAAAGAAACACTATGATTCAAACTCAATTACTCTTATATTTTGTAAGATTAAATGTGACAACACTAAGAGTATCCATTGTACACAAAGGAAAACACGTATTCTTCAAAAAGAATAACAATTGATCATAACATATTCTTTGTAACATATTCAAAGTATACATACAGCTGATGGAGCACAAGGTAACACAAATATAGATTACAAACACAAGTCAAGTACATATAAGGTTACACAATCACTTTCACAAAACTACACAAAAAGAACAACCCCATTACAAATTTGAACATGCCTCACTGACGCACTGATCAACTATAAACTCCACTAAATAGTAGCAGCAACTCCCAATCAGCAAAACAAGAATGATCTTAACAACAGTAGCAGCAGTACCTCATCACACTAGAAGTAGCAGTAGCACATAACCATCAATAGCACTAGCAGCACCAGATATAGTCGTTGAGCAGTAAACAACAACAACAGATAGTGCAGAAAGAGCATCACTGTCGAATGAACTACTTCTTAGGACAGTTCCTGCTGTCATGGTTAACACCAAACTCTAAGCAATTCTTGCACTGCCTTTCTCTTTTAGACTGGGCAATCTCAACTCCAGATTTAAACCTCGTATCTGTGAATTTGGGTCTCCCCTTAGTTTTGCAAACATTGGGGATATGAACCTTGACAGCAGAAGAAGAAGCTGTACTTGAAGCAGTTACCCCAGCACCTGCATCTGCACCAGTATCAGCGAGATCCAATTCTAACAGCTCCTTGCGCAAGGCTAGCAATTTTTCATGGCAAAGATCTACAACGTTGTTCCTACACACTATGTTCACAATCGAATTGTAGGCAGAAATAAGCTTAAGAGTCCTCCCAATGGATAGATGACTAACTGACGCTTTGCCAAAAATCAAAGGATGCTCTCTGTAGCCTTTGGTCCACCTCTTAATTATGTATGGCTCGGGAAGAGTGCAAAAGTCATGACTCTTCAAATAAGACAGGATGTGCCTGTAAGGGATACCTTTGAATTCCAACATGCAACAGTTGCAAGAAACAATCTCACTCGATGACTTTTTCTTCAAGATGCGGGTAGATCCAAGGGCACCAACACGATACACTTCAAACACACCTTCTTCTTAAGCTTCCTTTACATTGTAGATCATGCTTTGATGAACCTCAATCTGAAAGATCTTATAGATTGACTTGGTGTAGATACCTCTCATCTGCTCCTCCAGAGGCCACAGTGATGACAAAGGGAGATTACTATACTCATCATCAAAGTCTTTGAAATTTTCAATCTCCCGTACATGAGAGTACGCAATCTCCAATGAACATACAAGTTCAAAGAGAGTCTTCTTACTATTCACATGGCTTCTAATGAACGCATTCAAGCTCTCACTCCTCTACATTGTCCTCATGCCCACAAAGAAGGAAGACTGCATATAGCACGAAACCCACTCTAAACACATCACATACATGTCAGACAACCAAGTAATGGACGACATACCATACTCCTCAACAACAGAATCCCACCTATCTTCAAATATACTGACATTATCCACATTCCACATGCAATCATTCAAGGAGCTTATGATCTGGTCCTTGTTAGGAAGAGCACCAAGCTTAGAGGGAAGCTTTTGTAGGATGTGCCAGCTGTAGAAGAGATGCTTGCAATTTGGAAAAATAGTAAGGATAGAAGCATTCATAGCCGGGTCTTGATAGATTATGATGGACATCGGGTCTTTGCAAAAACAAAGTAGATACTGCTTGAAAACCCTACTTTGTTTTCAACTCAATCAGAAATTCTTCTACACATACCAAAATTCTTGGATCGGTTTGCCTCCATTGACTCGTACTTCTCATCAAACATAAGAGATGAAGCAAACAAGACCATCTTACGATGGTGATCAACACCACCAAACATTCCAAAAACCATCGAATACTTGTTGGTGCGGCAGGTGGTGTAAAAAAAAATCACATCGCCAAAAAACCCGCAGTCTTCAACAGAAATAGGATCAGCCCAAAACAAATGAGTCAAGCAACAATCATAATAATTTTGGTATGTGTAGAAGAATTTCTGATTGAGTACCTTGAACTTGGCAAACCGATCCAAGACCATGTCGACGTTGTACTTAGCCGACTCTTTCCTCTTTCTACTGATGTGTCCATGAGCTTTTCTGCTGGTAAATGTCAGATTTTCATAGCCGCCAGACTTGGATGCCATCAATGTAATTTGTCTCGATACATGTCTGTTAGCTTGGCTCTTGGAAGAAAGGATATATTTTTGAGTTTCATCAAGAGATGAGTCAAAATTTAGGTAACTGAGATGTGCATCATCAACAGATCATGGTTGTGTTCCTCAACAAAGGCAATCACAACCCACATGGATGAGGACTTGTCTAGTGTGCATCGGATCATGGCTCCACAACCACACCTCTTCATAGATCGCTTGTGCTTCTTAGACAGATTTTCCTGCAACTTACCCACTTTATCACAAATGGGGCTATGAAGCCCTCTTGACCTCTTGGAATAACCCATTGTACCCTACTTGTCACAAACCAGATCTTTGGCAACGAGAATCTTAGTTCCCCGTTCATACATGTTGTCATCTTTCCTAATACTAAAACCAATCATGCCAGCATAGCTAGAATAGAATGAGATAGCTTCAAATAAACTTTCAAAGTGGAGACCAATTTTAGGAACTACAGCTGGGGGCAGAGTGGAAGCACCAACAGAAGGATAAGAATTAGCATTATCATTATCAAGGCTGACATTTGAATTAGAAGCATCTGTATCAATGTTGGGATCCATTACAACATCTGGGAGTAACTCAGCAGGACAGAGGAGTAACCCTGAAACAACAGATACTAACTCTATCAGGCCAAAGAGTAACCCATCATAATAAATGAGTAACTGCAAGAAGATTTGTATTCCAAATTACAAATCAGAATAAAATAGATTTCCAATTTGGACATACACAGTTGAATTGAAGAAGAAAATACAGAAAGGTAACTTGTACAAATAAGGTTATATGTAGGTTTCCAAGTGAGCTTCACAACAGTAGAAAAAAGAGAAAGGATTTGAAAAAACTACTACATTGGGCACATCTGGTACATGTTGTCGAAGGCATGAAGTAAGAAAACAAGGCCAGGCGAGGTCCAGAGAGACGCAATTCTCAAACAAGCTGACAACTGCAGAAAAAGGGGTAATGACAGAGTACCTTAATAGAGAGAAGAATTGTTCAAAACTACTGCTTAACAAGTTCTGCAGGCATTCACTTGAACTATCCTGGAGCGTTGTCGCTCCTTTGAGGTGCCTAGGGTGTCACTGTAGGTCGTTGGAGGTAGCCAGAGCAAGGCTGAGTAGCGGAGGTCGTCGCGAATAGGCGAGAGAGAAAAAGGACAACGGAGAATGGTTCCCTTCTAAGTCGGGCGCCACTTTCAGATCGGGGCACTACCCTAGGGGAAGGATGGGCAAGATGCAATAGCCGCACCATCAATGTAGCTTAGGAAGCAGTCACTAGGCAGTTGGGGGCGATGCACAATGATTTGTCTTGACGCCGGAATAGCATGGATGGAAGCATCTGTTGCATCGGCCTCTGACAGTCCAGATCGACGACACACACACAGACCGATTGGCATGGACTGGTGTCGAAAAGGAGCGCCACCGGCAGACGGAGATTCAAGGAGACAAGTCCCGCGTGCACCGGGTAGTGAAACTATATTACATGCGCGAGTTATGAATAGATAGTCATATGTATATATATACATATATATATGTATAGAAATATATGTATATATATGTATGTATATATGTATATATATGAATATATGTATATATATGTATATATATATGCATATATAGGTCATTCATTCACTACTCATGCGGGTGACTAACCTTTATTACACATGCATCCGTTTTGTAATAGGAAGATACATATTTGTAATGAGACAAACATTGTTTGTAATGCGATGACCAAATTTGTAATACAGACACTCATTTCCAATTACACGTCTGATTACACTAAAAATGATATTTATGATAGCAGTGTACGCTATATTATAAAATGAGTGTTTGTATTACAATTTTGGTTTTCTCTCTCTCTCTCTCTCTCTCTCTCTCTATATATATATATATATATATATATATGAATGGACCAAAGTGAATGGAAACTTGAAATTCTTTTATAGAAAAGGTATTCATCTGATAACTATTCAAGGCTAGGGTGTTCTTGATGTGAACATGTTTGAAATCAAAATTTTAGAACTAATGTGTTGTGGGAGGGAAATTGTTACCACTCTTTTATAGGAATTTGATCTATTAATTAATAAGATAGATTCTTCTTAAAGGGTCATGCATGGAAATGTGAGATTTGAGATGATTGAGGATGGTGAAATGGTTTCACAATCAAACCTTATGTAAAACTAAAATCATAAGGGATGACAACTATTGACAAGAGTGATGTTTGTCACCTTGAAAAATCTATGATATGTTGCTATATTCTTTTAGATAAGGGATAAATTAAAAAAATTCAACTGACATCCATTGGTCTAGGAATTCATAGCACTTGAATTTGATAGTCTTACACAAAGACATTTTAGGATGTTGAATGAGCACGAGTAAATATTTCAATCCAATGATATTTACCATAGTCTCTAGGTTCCTTAAAACCGCAACCCCATTCGATTTAGGGAGTCTCAATAATCCCAGACTATTGGATGAAGGCTATATATATTTTTAGATATAGTCCCATTTAACTTTATCTAAGTTGTTCTTCATTATTGTTGGTATAGGCACACATCTTAGGAAGAGAGAAAGGAGTTGGGCCAAGACCCAATTTTCTAAGACAATTTGAACCACTAGGGACAAAGATAAGTTGGACCAGACATTAAGCATTTTTTGAAAGGAATCTAAAAATGGGTTCCAAATTGAGCAGGATAGATCCTATGATTATAGAGGTAATGTAAGACCATGACCATACCTTAACTTGAACTTCCATCTAATCTTTATTTATTATCATAATCACGTTCTTGCTTTTATTTTGAGATTAGTTGATTAAGTGAAGTCTCTTATTTAGTACAATTGCACTATATTTTTTTAATTGTACGTTTTCTTACAAGTTGTGGACTTAATTATAAAATTAACATATTCAGAGGACCTAGTTCAAAAATTATGTGAAAAATGTATCAGCTTGTGTTTTCCTCTATATTAATGCTTTATTAATCCCCAAAATCAATTAGGTAAAACATACTTCTAAACTGACTTCAACTACACCATAATTTCCTTGATATTGGAATATCATGAATGTTTGTGTATTAATGTGCAATTTCACCTAAAATGAGGACTTGATGACAATATTTGTGTAAAATGTGTTAGCTCATATTGTTACTCATTATCTTGATTGATTTTTATTGACTTGATGTGGTTGACCTTAGCTAGAATAGGGTTTCAACCATTACTAAAATGGCAATGGTGGTATAAGTTGATGGTTATCAATGGACTCATCATCCAATGATGGTTTGAGTCTCGTCAACTGACAAAATCCCTGTATCTTAGCATTCGATCATATTCCTAGTTTGATAAATTATGACTTGGCATAGATTTCAATTGATGAAAGCCCTTAGTTGACATCCAATGAGTTTTCTAGGATGGAAATGATGGGATTTCTAGTTTACAAACCTATGAATACCACATTGATGCAAATTGATTAGATCACATTGATGAAAACCAATGGAGTTCAAGACATGGAAGCTTTTGATGGATCTGGTTGAGTGAAACTATGCTTAAGCATGTTAACAACCAATGGAATGTCTGGTCATACAACCAATGCAAAGGCATATTTGACAACTAATGAGGTTTCTAAGTTGTCAACTGATGAATCTTTAATGTGCCCAAACTGATGGACTTTCTGACTAATGGAACTTCTAGATTGAAAAAAAATCCAGTGGGGACTTATGCAAATGATGACTAGGTCAATGAAAATTCTAGTATGGTCGATGAGAAGTCTATTGATCAATGAAACACCTACATTAACCAATGGAAATTCTAAACACTAGCTATGGATAGTTATTACATCACTGATTCTATTTTATACAACCCCTCCCCATCTTCCTAGGTGCCCATTTGACACTCCATCTTACTGTTAGAAAATGGAGGAGAACCCAAGACATTGGTGAGAGATCCAAGGAAGTTGATGGACATGGTTGGAGGCTTGCAAGATGATGCATGTGGCTGATCATGTTTCTCTAAGGTGTTTCTACATTTGGTGGATTAGTTTCCAAACCTAACCTTATAAGATCTTAGTTCCATCGTCACTTTCATATTATTTTGCCTCTCTTATTCTACCTTTACAGTAACCCCTTAGATTTCCGTGCTGGAACCTACCCAATGTATCCAAAGAACCCTCCTTTTTCCTCTCTTCTAAGGGAATCTAGATCTTACTTGAAGTCTTAGTTTTAGAGATTTTAGAGGGTTGATCTTGGATGTATAGAATTTTTCGTGGCTCAATTATTTGCAATTGGTGATAATGACCATGAGAGCTGAGTTATATAACTTCTATTAGGCACCTTTTCTTACGTGTACATGTCAATCCCTAAACATGCCCTTAACTAATTTTTTAAGTCCTACATGTTGAAACTTTAAGGTCTACTTTTCTTCTTTGTGATGTGAATTTTGTGTTTCCATGGATTCCTCTACCTTTTAATAGTATTCTATGATTATATATAGCTACTTTATTGTTTGGTTAAGGACGACCAATTCAGAATTTATGCATAGGTGAGATAAAATGACCTAATATCACTATATAATCTCCTTATATGGTAAAAGATAATTCTTCTGAACTATTATGGATAAGTTATCTAGAAATATGCAATTTGATATTCTTAAATATACTCTAAAAGAAATATTTGATTTTATGTCATGGTCACTTAACCATATATGGTATAGAATTAAAAATATGTGGAAATGTTATGAAAGATCATATTTATGGTGTTTTGATATGCTGTGATGTGAAAATTGATATACATGTTATCCTTAATGACTGGGAGATTAGATAGAATGATTTTAAGGCTTATTTATAACTTTCGTGTTGATGGAATTTCATTTGAGATAGATCTATATTCTCAAAGTAGCTGATCTATGAATATAATTGGAATGTACATATACATGTAGGCTTTATGACCTTTAAGTTGACACCTTGAATGAAATGATATGTGTGTCATCACTCAAAATGATGACATCGGCCAATGATTATAGTTAATCCATGTTTGAATATGGATAAAATATTAGTTGATGGGTAATATAGTGAAATAGTTGAGGTGGGAGAGACTATATGGTCTGATGGGTTTGATAGACTTGTCTTTATATTATGTCAAAAAATTTAGTATAACCAAAGTTGACCTGGGAAAAATTAAGAAAGATCATTGTCTTGAATTAAATTTCCTTGAATACATAGAATATGATAATTCTTCAATATAAATGTTACTTCAAAACAATGATGAACAGTCTTATTACATAATAATACCTTGTTGTAGATGATGATAAATAGGAATTTTATATATGGGATAATGTCTTTCTTTTGTCATTCTATATTTCATATTAGAAACTAAACAGTGCAAGGACAATCATCCCATGTTGATGCCTCATTCGAGGATGATGTGCCCTAACATGGGGTTTTAGGCTCTCTTATGTAAATGATTGGTAATTTGGTCTTTGTTTTATCATCAGTTGATAGATTGGTACTTGGTATGACCAAAAATTACTTGTTTCCTACTTTGGATGCATGTTAATGAGAATACATTTAATATGTTTTAATGTTGTTAGAATTGATTAATTCTACAATTACATCATCATACTTGTTTCTAACTTGACCAATGTAAATAAAAAATGAGTAATTGAAGTCAATTAATCAAGTATAACACTAATCATGTAGTGTTGTATGACCATAGAGCTATCATAGCATCAAAATTTTCTACATGGTATAATGAATATCCTTGTAGCAATTTTATATCATGAGAAGGTTCTTGGAGTCCTACATTGTTAATCATATGTGGGATCATGGAGGCTTTTTCCCCTTCATCCTAATTCTAAGTTTTTTAATCAAAATTGAGGTTGTGTCTCATACTTTACGTGATAGAGATTGGATGCTGGAATAACATAGATTTGAGGATTGCATACCATAGTTTTTGGTGTCATGGCTTGTGTACCAAGGAAATAACAAGGTTTATAATGAAGGATATTGTTCCCACACAGTAGTTGTGTCATTTTTCCACTATAATTTTCACTCCTACGAACAGAGCAAAAGAGATATTTAAGTGTTTGGTCATCCTAAGATCTTATATGGGGCTTATTGTAAATTCACAATGGTGAATTACTAATATGTGAGGCGCGGCTCAAACCACCTAGGGATTAATAAAATAAGTAATTAGTTGTGTAGTATATTATCTTAGATTTATTTGATGTCTCACTCTCACTATAGTTAATCCATATCCATGTGGATATCAGTATATTATTTGTATCTCTCTTACAAGACAACAAACTACTAGAATAGTCACATTGGATGTGTCGTTATTTTTCTTTTACTTCCTATAAGTATTATATGTGATTAATGACATGTATCTATATCTACTCTATATATGCCTAATAAATCTTTTTTACTTGTCTAACATATACTATAAAGAGAATTAGCAATTTATGAATAAACCATGCACATAGATGATTACATATTGATTAATATTCCCTTTAATAATAATATAATAATATGATTTTAAGAAATAATTATGTTATATTTTTATGTATCATATGTTTGAGACTTGGGTTTAGACCCATGTTGTTCCTGAAATTATTTCAGAATGATCAAGGAATCGAAAGGATGTGTTGGTAAATATACATAAAGAAATAATGTAGTTATGTCTATCATGTCCATGCACTCTCACTTTCTTGAGTGATGGGCGGGTAGTTGATGATGTATATGTAGGTTTATTTACTTTGTGTTTTCTTACAATTATGAGTTGTTAGACACCTTGCAATTAATATCATCATGGATATGGATAATCTTGTAATAGTATTTGATAAAGTTTATAAAATGTGTTTTAGTTGATGTTCCTATCGCGTCTTCTCTTGGAATTATACTAATGTAAAGTGACACACTTTATATGATGTTGTGTGAGGATTTATCATGGTCTCTGGTAGTCGGATATCCATGTGGATCACCTATTTTGGGATTTTTTGAATTGGTTCTTCATGGTTTATAGTTTTAAGTTGGGTTTTTGTTAGGAAAATGTTCCTAATGATAAATTTGGGTTTGATTTTTGGGATGCGTGCTCACATTTATTCTAAGGCACTTATTTTGGAACTAATCTCATTATATTAGAGGATGTAGGAGTCAAAACGTTTGTCCTCCATAGAAATAGGGTAGCACAACATGGTAGGTTTTGAAGAATTGTTTTTAGGAAAAAAGAGATTCAAAGGTTATAAGGATTCATTTATATTTTAGATGTTTTGGGTGTGGCCTTGATAAATATTATTATTGTTGACTTGAGAGTAAAACATTGTCCATATTTTGATAATGACTTAACCGTTCCATTCATATGTATCTAATATGTTTGTTATGACTGATTTCATGCATTAGTTACATGAAAAGGATCAAATTCACCAAACCCTAGCTTGTCAAAGTTCAAGTCAAAAGCAATGCAAATGTTTTTTGTGGAAAACATTCCAAAATACCTTAGAATTTTTGCAATCATTTTTATTGATGATATGACTTGTATCTAAGACAAGAAAAAATTAGGGACTCTTAATTCCATCATTTGATCACTTAAAATTTATTTTGGAAAATTTGTCACAGAAACTTAATCAGTCGAGTTTGAATCTCAACCAACCAATGATGGATCTTTGGAAATGATTTGATCGGTCAAATTATACACTCATGGAACTCCACTGACCAACTTTCTGACCAAAGTTCATTTTAGTTGATTGATCAAGTTACCCTAGGACAAATTTGACTAATAGTTTTAAAATTGACATTGTCGGATAGTGGATCAGTTGAGTTACCTTTATTGAAACTCGACTGAATGTACCGTACAAAAAATGCAAAAAAGTGATCCCAACTATTATCAAATTGTTACAAATGAAAATAGATCTATTGCAAGTTGTAAAACTGCCATGTTTCATTATTAAGTGATCCCACATTCAAAGGATCACCCCCATCTATAAATAGAACCTCTAGGAGTTCTTTCCAAGGTTGCTCATTCATGCTATCCTTGGTGCTTGCTATATTTGAGTGTGCTAAACCCCTTTGAGCCCCTTTCTCTCTGTCATTTACAAAGTATTTTGTGATTATGAGTGAGTTTGGCATGTTTCAAGAGAGCTACCTCATTGTTACCCCGTAAAGCTCGCTATCTTTAAAGTTCCCAATCCCCTTTCTCAAAGAGTAAAGGATGAAGTGATCTTATCCGAGTGAAGGAGGAGTTGTTGTTCTTATTCAATGCTGCAAAATGTGTGAAGAACTTCTCTAAGTGAAGGACAAGGACAAGGACAAGGAGGAAGATTCAAGGAGCTTGGTGGGTAAATCCTCAAGGATGAAGACTTTTTGCAAGGAGGAGATGTCCTAGGAGATAGAATCGAGCTGATTGAAAGAGTGGGTAAGACATGTTGTGCGGTAGAAGACTATCTATGGGATAGATAAGCCCTTGGATGTAAGGTGGTGTTCCTGTATGTCTTATAATGGAATATAAGTATACATGGATTGCAAAGTGCTACAAGTTGACCTCTCTAGGTAGTGGATTGATGGTATCATAGTTTGGAGATTGGAACAATTCTAAACACCTTTTCCAAGTGTTTGTTTTAATATCTCTCATCCTTATTATGCTTTTTTATATAGGACCTCAAATTCACTTTTATCATTTATTTTCAATTGATATAATTTGAAGGTCTAACTATTCTTGTGCAAATTTTTGAAGATCTATTCACCCCCCCTCTAGAGCCCTAGACCCAAGAATTGGTATCAGAGAAGGGATCTTCTGCAACAAATATCATATGATATGAGTAGATGGGTGAGAGCCTACATGGTTCCCTCAACCTAGAGGGAGGCTTCTCCATGCGCCCCCTGGTCTTTGACGGCACCGACTACCTTTATTGGAAGTGACAGATGCAATTTTACATTCAAGGGATGAACTTTGATATGTCAAAAGTAATGATTGCACCCTACAAGGAGTCGTCTGGATCTATATCTACTGAGGATGAAGTAGTTCTAAAGAATGCATAGCTCAATTCCAAAGTAATTAGCATCCTCGATGCAACCCTCACTCCTTTCGATTTCAACCACATCTCCTCAGGGACACAACCTATAAGATATGGGACAAGTTTCACATCACTTATGAAGGCACCAAGAAATTGAAGGAGGCAAAGATCTACATGTTGGACAACCTCCTAGAGAACTGTAAAATGGGGAAGAAAAAAGGAGTTGCTGAGATGTACTCAGGACTCAACATCATCATCAACTACCTAGCTAGTTTGGGACATACTTTGGATAGAGGAGAAATCAACTCAAAGATCCTAAGGTCTCTTCCAAAGAGATGGGAGTCAAAGGTGACCTCCATTGAAGAAGTAAGAAGTCTTGGTGATCTTCCAACTGAGGAGCTCATTGGCAATTTACAAGCTCATGAGCCAAGACTTGACAACTAAGAAATGGGAGCAAAGAAAAAAGAAAAATAATCAAGGAAGATCAAAGGTAGTGCCTTCAAAGATCAAGTGGAGGCTCTCATTCTTCAACAACAACTTTCTAGTCATACCTCTCCCTCCTCCTCTAGTGAAGATGATGGCCCTAGTGGGCATGAAGCCAACTTCTTCAAGGGAAAGCACTTCAAAGGGAAGCAATCTTCTTCATCTACTCTAAGGTGCTACAAGTGTGGTAAAAAATGACATTACAAGAGTGAATGTCATAAGGCTAGAAAGTCACACCACAAGAGTAGCTCTAAGAAGAAGAAAGAGTACAAGAAATATAGCAAATATAAGAGGAAGGACAAGAAGGAGAGGAGGTACAAAGATATAGCTCATGAAGCTTGGGAAGGATCATCCTCTAGTGACTCAAGCTCCAACAAAGATGGAGAATACCACCTTGCACTCATGGCCTCTAGAAGTGAAGATATGGGTGAGGTAAGTTTGCATGAGTTGGATTAATAAACTCTTATTGAGATGCTTATTACTACTCATTCTTCTTATTCCGAATGTAAATGTAAAAAGAGGAGGTTGGGTAAAATCTTTGATGACATGTATGCTAGAATTGATATTCTTAAGAAAAATGAGAAAATTTATCTTGAGAGCATTACTTGTTTGGAAGGAAAATTTCTTGATCTTGAGCTCCAATATAATGGAGTTGATGTAGAGAATGGTGTCTATCTTAAGAATATTGCTTCTCTTAAGGAAGATAACATAAAGTTCCTTAAGGAGCTTGAGTTACTTAAAACTAAAAATGTTGAACTTAATCTTGTTATAGATGCTCGTTGATATGAGAGAGATGTTTATCTTTAAGAAATTCAATTTCTTAAATATGAAAACTCTAGGCTTATTGCTCAAGTTAATTATATATCTTGTAGACCTATTTTGCCTGGTAATGGTGTTGCTTCTTTTACTCTTGAAAAGGATTCTTATTTGACTAAAGCCCTCTATTTAGAGGTTGACCTTGTTCATGCCAGAGATGATCTTGCTAGTTTGTCTTCCACTATTTTCTCTCTTACTAATGACAATAATAGACTTAAATCCTCTCTGCAAAAAATCCTCCAAGGGAAGAGCTCCCTAAATGAAATCCTTGATCACTCTTCCAAACAAGGTGGTACTAGTGGTTTGGGATTTGTAGGGGGTTATCCTAAGCGAAAGAGTAAGGACAAAGGTAAAAAAAGAGAGTAAGGAATCTCCTTTCTTCCATGGAGACTCTTCTGGCTCAAAGAATCCTATGATTTGTTCTCATTGCAAGAGCGATGATCATTATTCTACTTGTTGTCCATATAGGCCTAAGGGGACCAACCCAAAGATTAAATGGGTCCCTAAGCTAACCCCAGATTCCAATGTTTGAGTCAGGAACAAACATTCTTCTTTCTTATAGAAAAAAGAAAATTGATTGTTGATAGTGGCTGCAAAAAGTACATGACAGGTGATATAAGACATTTCAACAATTTCACAAAGAAGAAAGGAGGATCGATTACTTTCAGGGACAACAAGAAATGTAAGCTAAAAGGTGAGGGTGATGTAGGTGGATCCTTGTGTATCAAGAATGTTCTCTTTTTGGATGGCCTACATCACAATTTAATAAGTTTTAGTCAATTATGTGATAATGGTTACCTTGTGCTATTTACTTCTTTTGAATGCTTGCTCCTAGATTCCCTTACTTACAATGTCATATGTAAGGGAACTAGAAATGGTAATCTTAATGTAATTATGCTTGAATTTATTAAGCCTATTGTTGGTAGATTCCTTATAGTCAATTCAAATGATATTTCTCTTTGGCATCATCAGCTAGGTCATGTAAATATGCATCAATCAAAGAAGTTGTCCAAAAAAGACTTGGTCAAGAGACTTCCCAAATTGGATTTTGAAAAAGCTGAGGAATACCAACCTTGTACCCAAGGAAAGAAAATCAAGTCCTCCTTCAAATCCAAAGGATTCCTTAGCACCAAGATATCTCTTTAACTTCTCCATACTGATCTATTTGGACCTATGAGAACTTAATGGCTTCATGGTTTATTGTCATGATTTCTCTCGATATACTAGGACCTTCTTTCTCATTTCTAAGAGTTCTACTCTTGATGTTTTCTCTAGCTTTTGCAAATGAGTTGAAAATAAAGCTTCTTGCCACACTATTTCTATCCGTATTGATCATGGGGGAGAATTTGAAAAGGATCATTTTTAACAATTTTTGTAAAGAATCTGGATATTCAAATAACTTTTCTTCACCTTGAACACCTCACAAAAATGGGGTTGTATAGAGGAAGAACAGGTCACTAAAAGAAATGGCTAGGAGCATGCTTTTAGAGTATGTCATTCCAAAGAAGTTTTGATCTGAAGCCGTTGGTAACTCATGCTTTATGCAAAATTGGGTTTTCACACATCCCTCATTGAAGAAAACCCCCTATAAGCTATGGCGTGGTATGAATCCTTGTATAGTGTATTTTCACATTTTCAGGTGTCATTGTTTTGTTTTGAACACAAAAGATTCTCTTAAAAAGTTTGATACAAAATCATACAAGTCTTTCTTTGTTGGCTATATAACTACTATCAAGGCTTATAGAGGGTATAATGTTGATCTATCTAAGTAGAAGAATCTATCAATGTCAAATTCATTGAGACTAACCCCTTTGTTTCCAAGTATATTGTTAATGATGATGTTGCAGATGAAGTAATTCCTATCTTAAAATAACTCAACATCACCCCAAAAGGAAAAGAGGTGGTCTCTCAAGAAGAAGAGATAGATGAAGAAAAGAAGGATCCAACCTCCCACTTTACAAAGAAACATCTAAAAGAGCTAATCATAGGCGAACCCTTTGAAAGAGGTAAGATGTGGGCTGCCTACAACAAAGAATAGGCCAACAATGCCTTCATATCACAACTTGAGCCAAAGAATATCAAAGAAAGCTCCTGGGGATGATGAGATCCTAGCCATGCAGGAAGAACTAGATCAATTTAAGAAGAATAAAGTGTGGACTCTAGTGCCAAGACCATGTGATAGAAAGATCATTAGCACAAAGTGGGTCTACTGCAAGAATCTAAATGAAGGAGGTAAGGTGGTAAGAAACAAAGTAAGGTTAGTGGATCAAAGTTACAATAAATAGGAAGGTATATATTTTGTTGAAACATATGCACCTATATCTAGACTTGAGTCCATTCAGAGGTTGCTCACTTTTGCTAGTTACAAAAATTTCCTTCTATATAATATGGATGTAAAAAGTATGCTTTTGAATGGTAAAATTGAGGAGGAAGTGTATGTTATATAACCTTTGGGATTTGAACATAATAGTTTACCTAACCAAATTTATCTATTGCAAAAAGATCTCTGTGGTCTCAAACAATCACCTTGAGCTTAGTATGAGAAACTAAATAACTAATTGTTAGATCATGTCTATATCATGGGAAAAGTAGATTCTACCTTGTTTCTCAAACACACTTCTAATAATTTTCTTATCATTCAAATTTATGTTGATGATATCATTTTTGGCAGAACTAATCTTGATCTTTGTAAGGATTTTAGTGATCTTATGTAGAGTGAGTTTGAGATGAGCATGGTGGGTGATGTTACTTTCTTCCTCAGCTTTCAAATCAAGCAAACTAAAGATGGGAACCAAGGTAAGTACACAAGTTAGCTAATAAAGTACTTTGGGATGGATAACACCAAGACGATGGACACCCCCATGTCAATCATTGCAAAACACGATGGAGATGGAGAAGGTGAGAAAGTGGATGAGAAGCTCTATAGAGGTAAGATTGGAAGTTTACTTTATTTAACTTCCTCTAGACCTGACAAAATGTTTAGTGTTGGCTTGTGTGCTCGCTTTCCATCAAGTCCTAAGAAATCACATGATATTAAGAGGATTTTGAGATACTTAGCCAAAATCCAAACTTTTGGACAATGGTATCCTAAGTTAAGGGACTTTACTCGTACTTCTTATAGTGATTCTGATTACACATGATGTTTGATTGATAGAAAGTGTACAAGTGGCCCTTGCTTCCCCCTAGGACCATGCTTGGTGTCTTGGTTTTCCAAGAAATAGAGGACATTGTCTCTATCAACTATCGAGGATGAATACATTGAATCCGGAAGTTCTTGTACCTAGGTTCCTTGGATGAAGAAAATGCTCCAAGACATTAACAATTATTTTGATGCTTCTCCAATCTTTTGTGACAATACTAGTGCAATTAATTTATCTTACAATCCTATATTGCATAGTAGACCAAGCATATAGAGGTTCATCATCATTTTGTTCATGATCCCATTGCCAAGAAGGATATTTATATCATACATGTGGATAGGTAAAATCAGTTGGCAGACATTTTTACTAAACCTCAAGCTAGAGAGAAATTTAATTTTCTTAGATCTAAACTACTCATAACTGATTTGGATGAATTTGATATGCCTTCTAGTTACTTGTTATTTAACCTATTTGCTTTGCTCATGTCTTGATAACCCTTGCTTGCTAAAAGTGCTAAAATGTTCATGTTTTTATGCCTTGTTTTTTCGCTTGTTTTGGGTATTTTTCACAAATGATGGTTTTATCGCTAAATAGTACCTGATGATGAATGATATGTGCCTAAGTATGTCTAAAATACAAAATGGACTAGAAAAATAAATTTATTAGCACCCAAATGACTAGAAACTAGAATTTTTAAGTTTGGGATAAAACTTCTGTCGGTCGAGTTTCCAACTTGACCGATTGGTGGCCAAGAGCTTTTGTAAAAAAACATCAGTTGAGTTTCTTTCTCTCAGAACTCGACTGATGGCCAGGCTGGACCAATTCTTAAGTAGGTTTTAGACGAGTTTTGTCCCTCTCATCTAGAGAAAATTCAACCGATCCTCACTATACCTCTCTAAAACTCTCAACCCTAGCCCCAACATTCCCTCTCCTTACCCTAGCCAACCTTATTTTGACCTACCTAGAACCCTTTCCTATCTTCCCTAGGTGGTTAGACAAACCTTGGTGGTGTTTCTCTCATCTTACATCTCTAAATCTTCTCCAACTCTTGTTTGATTCCCTTTGATGTCACCTTCTTTATTTCAAAAGAAGCTCTAAATAGGTACAAGGAGCACCTACCTAGGAACCCTTTCCCTTTACATGCCTTGTTTGGGACTCGTCCATGTAAACAAGAGGTGATAGATGAGGTTGCCTAGTTGCTTTATGACCATCACCTTGCAGCCATGAGTGTCGAACGCCGGTGCTTCCACAATTTCATTACAACCACTATGGTGGTTCATGAATTTTACGTCAATATATCATGGAATTATAACACTATTGTACATCCTCCTAATACTCAAGTGATTATCATTTCCATGATTTTTGATAAAGAATTTCACTATCTCAAAAGATATCTTGAATATCTTTCTCAATGGTACTAAGGTAACTGACACATGGAGGAAAGACTATCCTGAGTATTTTGAATTGCTTGACCCTAAGTCCTTCTACAAGCAATATGATTGTACCCTCCCTGATATTCATAAGTTCTTAAAAAAGCCTCAGGCACCCTGTAGGAAGAAATCCACCATCCCATCATCTTCCTTGGGTATAAAAAACAACATACTTGCTATAGTAGTCAAATGCAATATTCACCCCAAGAAGAATCAAACTAAAATCATAGAGAATGTCAAAGTAATTATGTTTTGTCTTTTAAGGAACATAGGAGCCAAGTGGTATAGATACATTATCCACCACATGACCTGCTTTGACTCGGGGAAGAATATCGGAGGCACCCATCCACCCTACCCCGCCTTGATCTACGGTCTCATTACCTTTGCGATTGAGTAGTCTCTTTTTTATGATTTTCATTACAAACCTTCTAAGAATGGAGTTTGTATCAGTGTGGCCACTATTAAGAAAAAAAATTCCTACATCTTCTTCCACCATGCTTGGAGCCTCTACCTCTACCCATGAACCTCCACCTCCATCACCCTCCTGACCTACCCGCACCTCGTTTCATGTATCCATTAAAGCCCTCATGGGTTATATGGTCCATCAGTAGGTGTACAACCTACATGTTTAGGAGCACCTGCATCAGGATCTTTCGCAGATAATGTCAACCATGAATATACCATGTTCCCATCCTTACCCTTCGTATCAACCCTACTTAGGTGGTGATTATGCTACCTGTGCATATAATCACTTCTACATGCCCCCCCACCTACTGCTTTCACTAATACACCTTCCGGTTCTGCAGGACCTGCCCATGCACCTACCCCTAGAGTGCTACCTCTACATGTTAGCCCCATAGCTACCCTAGTTTGATGTGTGTTATGTGGTTGCATGTTTTATCCTATGGTTACATGTTTTGGTTGTACTTAGAGAAGACCTATTTTTGTGCTCTTCTACCCCCCATTACTTTTAGTAATGCCAAAAGGGGGAGAGAAATTTGATGTTTTAGAGCTCAACCATATTTTTTTTACTATCTATGTGATCCTTTTGTTGTCTAAGTATATGTTTTATCATGTGACTTGCTAAAGGATGATGTAGTATACATGTTATATGTATTTGTGAAGAAATACTAACTATGCAGGTAAGAGTAAGCACAGATTGAGGGGAAGCAATCCACATTGTTCAAATTATGAATTCCCTTGCAATCCACAAGGTTAAGGTATAAATGTACATATCCTTTTCAATATGTTGAAGAATGGTTTGTCATTGTCAAAAAGGGGGAGAATGTTAACTTGAGAGTTATACATTGTCCAAATTTTGATAATGACTTAACCATTCCATTCATATTTATCTAATATGTTTGTTTAAGATTGATTTCATGCATTAGGTACATGAAAAGGATCAAATTCACCATTCCCTAGCTTGTCCAAGTTCAAGTCAAAAGCAATGCAAATGCAGTTTTGTGGAAAACACTCCAAACAACCTTAGAATATTTGGTAGTCATTTGTGTTGATGATATGACTTGTAATGAAGATGAAAAAAAAATCAAGGACACTTAATTCCATCATTTGATCACTTAAAAATCATTTTGGAAAATTTATCACAACAACTTAATCGGTCGAGTTTGAAATGATGGACTTTTTGAAATGATTGGATCGGTCAAGTTGTACACTCATAGAACTTGATCGACCAACTTTTTCACCAAATTTTATTTTAGATAATCGGTCGAGTTACCCCAGGACAAACTTGATTGATAGTTTAAAAATTTATTTTGTCAAATAGTGGATCAGTTGAGTTACCTTTACTAAAACTCAACCAAACGTACTATATGGAAAACACGAAAAAAGTGATTCCAACCATTGGAGAGTTGTTATAAACAAAAATAGATCTGCTGCAAGCTGTAAAATGACTATTTTTCATTCCTTGTGACCCTCAAACTCAAAGGAACATCCTAGCTATAAATAGGACCTCTTGGAGTTCATTCCAAGGTTGTTCGTTCATGATATCCTTGGTCCTTTCTATATTTGAGTGTGCTAAACCCCTTTGAGCCCCATTCTCTCTCTCAATTAGGAAGCATTTAATGATTATGCATGAGTTAGGCTTGTTGTAAGAGAGCTACCTCATTGTTACCTTATAAATTTCTCCATCATTCCACTTCCCAATCCCCTTTCTCAAAGATAAAAGGCTCTAGTGATCTTCTCCGAGTGAATGAGGAGTTGTTGTTCTTCTTCAAGGCTAAAGATGGTGTGAAGATCTTATCCAAGTGAAGGATAAGGACAAGGTAAAAGATCCAAGGATCTTGGTGGGTAAATCCTCAAGGATGAAGACTTATTTCAAGGAGGAGATGTCCTAGGAGAAGGAATTGAACTACTTGTAGGAGTGGGTAAGACCTGTTGTGAGGTAGAAGACTAGTTCTTGGATAGGAAAGCCCTTGGATGTAATGTGGTCTTCTTGTATGTATTATAATGGGATATAAGTATACATGGTTTGCAAAGTCCTTGAGGTTGACCTCTCTAGGTAGTAGACTGATGGTCTCTTAGTTTGGATATTGTAACAACTCAAAACTCCTTGTCCAAGTATTTCTTTCAATCTCTCTCATCCTTGCTATGCTTTTTAGATAGGACCTCAACTTCACTTTTAGCATTTGGTTTCCATAGATATAATTTGAAGGTCTAACTTTTCTTGTGCAAGTTTTGAATCTCTATTCACCCCCTCTAGATCTGTAGATCCAATAATTATGTCATCCACAAAATAGATAGATGGGTAATTTCAGCCATGTATATGTGTATGGTATCTAAGATGATGTTATAGGTAGCTAGGTTATAGAAGTAGTTTAGGCATTGCATCACAATGATGATCAATTTTGGTGATAGAGAGTCACACTACTAGAGACCTATCAGTTTCTTGAAAACCCCGTGAGGTGCACAATTTAAAAGAATAGAGAATGATGCCTTGGCGACACAAGCATTAACCCAAACAATTCATTTTAATGAGAAATGTTGAGCTTCCATGAAATTCCAAAGAAAGGGTCATTTGACATGGTTGAAATCTTTTTTGAAATCTACTTTCAGGACAACATGGGGTATTTCTTTAGGATGGAGATAATGTATTATCTTATTTTCATATAGTGAGAAACTTGTATGTCCTAATTTGATAAAATAACATTGGTTTTATCTATATTTTTTTTAAATATTACTAAGAGATAGATTGATCTGGAAAAAAAATTGTGAAAACTTTAATATTGTTAGGGATAATGGAAAGGTGGGGAGGTTTGGGTTTTGATATTAAGTCAAAGGAATAACTATAATAATGTACCTTTCAGAAGATGTTAAGTATAACATGCTCTAGGAGAGTCTTTTGTGCTATATATGTGAAGTTGGAAAAGTTGTAACTTCTTGGGATTTATGCTACTTGATAGAAGAGGTGTCTTTCCAAAATTTGATGGAGGTGAAGGAACAATGAGTGACTATGAACCCCCTATTCTCAAGAATTTAATCATGAATGATTGTATCTCATTGAGTGGATTTATTAGACTAGGGTGTGTTCATTGAGTAGGTTTCTAAAATGTGTGACAACGTGCAGAATGACGTCATCTTTATTTCAGGTGAGACAGATGTTAATGTTTAAAGAGAGGATGGTTTTTCTGTTCTTATTTGAAAAATATTTATTTTCAAGAATGATGTATTTCTATATCCATCTATGAGACCATGAAATGTAGATCTTTCTTTCTAATATATTTCTTAAGGAATCAAGTAGGTTTTGAAGATTGGAATAAACTAAGTTATATATGTGAACTAGATCACGGGAGGTTTGAAACTAGGGGAGGCTACAGACAGGTCATAGGGAGAGATGATCCATGACAGAGGAAGGCAACCTACCCCAAATCCAATCTCTATCTCCCAGTGGTCGAGACTTCCCAAATCAAACAAGAAGGTGAAGGCAATCACTACTACGACCACATCCAAGAAATGAATGTATCTTCTTAGTGATCAAAGAAAAGAGAAGATCACAAAGTTACACTTCTCACTTTTGGAGGTTATAAATGAGGAGTTTCTTAACAAGAGATCAAAATATGTCAAGGTTGCATATAAATGGGAGAATACTGCTTCGAGGTACATCGTCGGTCTCAAACCTCACTGGCCTACCCTCATTCCCCATTTTGAAGTGGACTAAAAACCAAAAGCGGGTTTGGTAATCCCCTATAAGAAGAGATTCTTCATAGTTAAATTTGATAGTCTGGATGATCTAAAGATAGAGGTACAGGGGGGACCCTAGTTTGTGGGAGGTAAACCCTTGATCCCAAAGAAATGGGAGATTGGGGAGCCACTAGATAAGGAAAGACTTATGAATATTCCAGTCTGGTTTTAATTTCTAGGTCTTCTACTCAAATTTTGGCATGATGAGATCCTCAGACTACTCGTGAGCTATATTGGAAAAGTGATTTGTTTTGACTATGCCACTAAAATGATGTGAAGATTAGACTACACCCATAGTCAAGTTCTTATTTTGACAGAACCTACACTTCCTTAAGAGATTGTGATGATGAGTGATTGTGATGATAGGGATGTTATCCTAGTCAAGTATGAATGGATCCTCGAGATTTGTAAGGTGTGAAATTTTTTTGGGTACGGGATAGAGATATGTAGCTTCATGAAGAAAGATAATGGAGCTAAGAAAGAATGGATCCCGACTAAAAATGTTTTGAACAATGAGGGAAATACTTCCAGTGATAATCCAATATTTGTACATGCCGCCACTACTGGGGAAAGTGTTGATAATGATGTTAATAATGGTACCCCATGAGTGTTCTTCAATGGTCGTGCTTCTATGAATATTCCTATCACTAATACCAATTTCTTTGGTCAAATCTCACACAAAAGACTAAATAAGTCCTACTGTGTCCCCAACGATTAAGGAAGACTAGGAGTCAACCCTTTGGCAATGATGTGAGTAGTAACTGGAGTGTCCCTTCTCATATGCAACACATTGTTGATGAAGAAATATGTAAGCTACCATGTGTAAGGATGAGGGACTTCAAATGGTGAAATATAAAAACCATTCTTCTCCTCCAAAACTCATCTCAAAGAGTAATCCTAGTGTTAAGATAAGCTCTTCAAAAATAGCAAATGTGGCTACGAACATGTTTGATAAACTCAATGAAATAGGGGATGATTTTGTTTCAGACACTATGGCTAGTAGGGCTCCAGTCAACATTGGTCCAAATGGATGATTCTCTGGGCATGTTCTCTTGGAATGTCTAAGGTTTAAACATATTTGGATACCACGAGAAAATTAAGGTTAGTCTTGTGAAGATAGGATATCCTATAAACTTCATTATTGAATGAATGATCATATATAAGAAAATGTATAAAGTCATCAACAACATTTGGCCTAAAAAGGTCTGGATTTATAATCATATTTCCCATCCTTTTGGAAGGATTATTGTTCTTTGGGACCATGATGTTGTTGAACTAAAAAATGTGGATGAGATTGATCAATTCATTCATTGTTTGATCTGTTATAAAGACACCCATTTCTATGTTACTGCTATCTATGGGCAGAATGAGGGAAAAATTAGAAGTCTCTTTGGAATGATCTAAGAAGGATATGCCCTGGTAATGATGCTTTGATTTTTTGGGAGATTTTAATGTCATATATTTTTTAGAAGATAGAAAGGGTAAATGTTTCTATCCTTTTACTGTTGTGATAGATTTCAATGATGTTATTTCAGATTTATGTCTAATTGGGCTAGATATGAAAAGACCTATTTTCACTTGGGATAATAGATGGAAGGGTCAAGATATTATCCTATCTAGAATTGACAATGCTTCTATAATGTTGATTTCTATTCTTCTTATAAGAGAGTTTGGGGGGAATTATTAACACCATTGTTAGTGATCATAGATAGCCTATTGTTTCCTTCAGTGGTAAGTTTAGAAGAAGGAAAGATTATTTCAAGTTTATTAATGCTTGTACCCTTTAGGAGGATATACTAGATATTGTTGAAGAAGCTTTGAATCTTGAGGTGAAAGGTAACCCTATGTATAGCGTAATGTCAAAACACAAAAATATCAAATCCAAACTTATCAAATGGAACAAGGATAAGATTGGTAATCTTGTTGATAATGTCAACGATTCATAATTTGATGCGATCAAGGTGCAAAAAGATTTTGATTGTTTGCATAATAATGAGAAGGTTAGGGATATAGCTGATTAAAAAAGGAAAATAGCCATTAGGGGTGCTGAAGCTGAGGAGTCATATGCTATACAAAATTCTAGAATGAATTGGTTGAAGCTTGGTCACAAAAATACAAGTTTCTTTTAAAACTTAGTTAAAGTCAAAGTTAATCGCAATAGTATCAAGGCTCTTATGATTGATAATATTCTATGATATGATGAGAAAGTCATTTACCTGAATAAGTTTGAGTACTACAATCAAATTTTCAACTAGTTAGTAAAGGAAATATTGATCCTATTATCTGGGATGAGGACTGGTCCTTGCCTTCTCTCACTAATGAGAAAGTAAGATCTCTTAGTGATGTTGTCTCTAGTGATGAAATTGAAAAGGTCATCAAATATGCAGATGAGGAAAAAGCTCCTGGCCGAGATGGGTTTAATGGCTATTTCTTCAAGAAGACCTAGAGTATCATTTGACCTAATGTCATGACTGCTCTCCATAACTTATTCAAAAGTGGAAAAATGATTAGAGAACTGAATAAGCCTTATATTAGTCTCATTCATAAGATCAAAGGTTCTACTTATATAAAATACTAAAGGTTGATTGCCCTCTACAATTTTCTATTCAAAATCATTACAAATGTTCTTGGAAACAGGTGGCAACCTCTTCTTGATAGTCTTATCAGAAAAAATCAAGTCACCTTTATCAAAGGTTGACATATTTTCGATGTTCTCCTTCTCTCCAATGAACTAATCAGTGATTTTAAGAAGCCTAGTTTGAAGACTAAGATGTGTACCAAAGATGATTTTTTAAAATCATATGATGTTGTCCGTTGGATTTTGTTCTGGACATTCTAACTATGATGAAGTTTATGAGATATTAGATAAACTAGATTAATACTATTATGACTAAAAGCAGTTATCATGTTATCATTAATGGTCAACCCCCTGATTCTATCTTCCCATCTTAATGGTATTCATCAAGGGGATGCTATTGCCCCATATATCTTCGTGTAGGCCATGGAGTGTCTTACAACTATTATAGATCATGTTGGTAAGAAGAATAATCTTAAAGGCAATCAAGAACTCAAATATGCACATTTTTATCTTCTCTTTACTAATGACGTGATGTTTTTTGGAAGAAAATACCTCTAATGCCTTCTCTACGAAGGACATTATCTTTAATTTTGGGGAATTTCTGGACTTAAAATCAATCCTTTTAAGAGCCATACCTTCTATAGATAGGGAGATGATAGTTGTTTGACTTCTAGCATTTGGAGTATTCCTACATATTGTTTCCCTATGAGGAACCTTGACCTCCCTCTCTCCTATGGAAAACTTTTTAGAGCTCATTGTGTTCCTCTTATAGATAAGATTAAGAATAAATTGAAAGGTTGGAAGCATAAGACCCTTTCTTTTGGAGGCAGAGTCGAGATGATTGTATCTACTCACTTGTCCCTTCCCCTTTTCTAGTCTTCAGCCTTTTGTCTTCATATTTCAATGATGGATGAAATTGAAAGACTATGCAAAAACTTTATAAGTGGGAGAGTGGATATGGAGAAAAAGATACATTTTATAGAATGAAACAAGATGTGTAAACCAAAATCTGAATGCAGTTTGGTATTAGAAGAATCGGAGGTAAGAATGAGGCTGGCATAATTTGTAATGTCTGGAACATTGCTAGTAAGAAGGATCATCTGTGGGTTTTATGGATCAATGGAAAGTATATCAATGGTGATTCTTTTTGGTCTATTCATAATGATCCAAATGGATCATCAGTGTTGCGACAATGTTTGAAATATACATGTCATCATGCCTCACATTTATTATGAGACTGGTAAAGGGATCTCGTTTAAAATATGGAGGGATCCTTGGGTTCCTGGGGGTAAGTTTCTTACTAAAAATTTGGATTCTTGCAACATTCTTAAACTGGGAGTTGATTTATATGAAACTTTGGAGAATTTTATTTTTTAATAAAAGTTAGAATCTTATTAGTTGAAGAATCTTTAGAGATTTCGATGCATTCATTTCAAATCAGAAGCTTGATTTCTATGATAAATATCTGATGCTTTTTGATGGTGTTGAGGCCCCCTCTTTGAAACATTATTGAAACATTACTTGAGAGATTAGTGCCATACTTCCTTGGACTTAGTTCATCTGGAATCATAAAATTCCACGGGTCTTCAATCTCCTGGCATGAGGAATTTTTCTTGATAAAAATGCATTCCAAGATGTGTTGAGAAGCTTTGGTATGGATATTGTTTCTATATGTTTTCTGTGTGAGTTCGACTATGAAGAGAATATTCAAATTTTCCTGAACTGTCAATATATTAAACTATCTGGAGGTATGCCAAAGAAAGGAGCTAAATTCCACATTTAACATGGCCCTAGGATTATTGTTATATGCTCTTGAGAAAGATGAAGTCTTGTATTACATGCCAAGCTATTTTCTACCATGTTTTGCATGAGAGGAACTCTAGATTCTTTGATAACAACAGATGGGAGGTTGATGCTTACTGGAACGTTATTGAGACCGATCTTCATTATTTCTATAGCACGTTGTGCTCATTTTTTGCTATTCTTGATCTCTATGTTCATAAGATGTGTATATAATAGCCGAGGGTGTAGTAGCTCAGGTGGTAGAGGCACGTGCTCCCCAGAGTAGGGACCCAGGTTCGAAACCCCTTGGCGGTGCTGCACCATCCAACCTTATCATGTTGCATAGCTCGACCTCTGCATGATTTAAATGCTCCCCTCATTGTGCGGGTAGGCGAAGGGGAGTCAGGGGTTTACACCGTCAGTGAGGGTCAGAATTGCGCCGCTCATTTGGGGGTGGTTCCCACGTATCAAAAAAAAAGATGTGTATATATTATGGACTCTATTATAGTTACTCTTCAAAAAATCAATAAAAAGAGGAACATGTGTTCCTAAGAAAAAAAAGGTTATATATGTCCAATTGAATTGGGTAAGTGTGATGAAGGTAAACAATATCAAGAGTAAGCAATATTTAATATAAATCATTGATATTATTTGTTAGGGTACCATACATTCTCCTAGGACCATGTTTTATGGGCTCAAGGATGATTTCTTGATTTTAGAGTTGAGGACTGAGGATGCATTACAATGCAATATAACATTGATAGAGAACAATCGAAACAAAAGACCATATATATTTGGAAAGGATTGATGTTTGTACCAAAATCTTTTCAGACGAAAAGGTTTCCCCCCTAATGATAACCTTCATATCTAGGATAATTAGGTTAGGATTATATACAAGTTTTATGGTCATATAAATTTTTGTTATGGGTTAGGAGTTGGACCAAGGCTGGCTACACAAAACATTGTCCACTTTGACTAAATTAGGAGGGTGCTTAATGAGTTTTCATGCCATAAGAATTGGTATCTTATAACACCTAGGTCCAAGTGGTTATATTTGTCAATGATCTTGTATAAAGCAAGTAGTTAGTTACTTAATGTGGATCTAGGATGAGATTTTTCATGCAAGAAATTAGAGACATTACTGCTAATGACCCTAGTCTAATGGAGGTTAATCTCACATAGTTTAAACAACTCTTTGACAAAGAAATCATTGTTGGATTAGGGTTCCTCATAAACCTAAGAGAGGTACCAAAGTGTTTTATGGATGTTATCCAAGAAGAGTAAGTGTGATTGGTAGGTGATAATATTTCTTTTTCAATCAATAATGATTTCTCCACTAAGACAATGGTAGGGCATTAGATCATTAGGTTTATCCTATAGCCACGAAGGGTGTATTGGTGGTTCCATGTGTGGTGTTTTTTTATCTCTTAGATGATAATTGTATCAAAATTTTAAATTTTTAATCAAGTATCTAGGTTTTATTTCTCAATCTCCACAAGAAGTTCATCAATCTTCTAAGAGAAAATTATATTAATACTAAATAAAAAGGATGCACATAGAGGAGTAGAGATGGAAAATAATTTAGCATTATTGATAAAGGATCTTATAACATGGTCATCATCAACCCTATAGAACACTTTAATATTAGATATAATTTCAATGTTGAAATATATTTCATTGAGTCATATATGAAGGGTAAATTAATTTTCTAGTAGAAGGTTGTGACGACCATCTCGCAAAAACAAGATCAACGAATTTAAACTAATGCGTAAGCGTTTCGTTAGCAACAGAATTACTGAAAATCATAAAATTTTAAAACTTTTTACACAAAGGTCCACAAACTGTAGGACTCTTTCATAAAAGAACATGATAAGTTATTTACAAACTGATTCATCATTACATCTCTGTAATTTCTCATCTCGAGAGTCACAACATCAACTGCCATGTTAACTGTATAAGGGAAGATACAAAAATCTCGAGGCATTATGCCAAAAATCTCAGATCTATATTAAACCATCTACTGACTCCTAGGACCTAAGAGTATAGAGATGACACATAGGACATTCTATAAACAAAACCTAACAAACAGTGTCTCCACCTTAGGATCACTGCTGTCCTTGATGTTACTACTGCTATTGTTGTTGCTCACCCGCTGAAGGGTTTCTTCATCCTCGACGTCTACCTAAAAAGTTGAATCCCACGGGGGTGAGACAATTGAATAATTGTCCCAGCAAGAGTTATAACTCTCCGCCAGAAGCATTGTTATTGCAAATAATTGAATAACATAGAGCAGTAGAATTATAAATATTCAACAACAAGTAAAACATTGAATAAGCTAAGTGGAGCAGCATTCTTAAAGCAATCATTTCAATTATAACTTGATTGAGTAACAAGTCATTTAATCATTAAGGAATATGAAGAACATGTATATTACTGGCCCAATTAGGACTAAATAAATAATGCATCATCAATCATTGTTCCTCATAATTCAGCCTAAGCAATCATGCTACACGGCTGATTACAATTTACAAACATACTTATGCCCTGAGGAGATGAGATATACCGCTCATACTCCAACCGACCATTACAAAATCGCAATCAGTACCATACATAGGTCATCATAAGAGCCGGATTCCTATGACCTCATCTTCCTCAGTCAGTGTGAGGTACAACATGCATGACATCTTGTGTCTCTGCTATAATAGCTTTCCTGGGTATTCTGGCAACTTCGCTATTAGAGTTATAGTGGCATGTTGTACTCTCTTTGCCATCGAGGGATTTCTTGTTTATCTCTCATCGATGCAGCATTAACAACATCATTGGAAGATTAGTGATACATCATCCCGGCATAAACATATAATGAAGGATTGAGAGATTTGATGTTTATCTCACATCAATTCCTCCATTAGGACGTAAGGATATTCACGTCCATAACCCCCACATACTCAAAAGTATGCTCTCCAGGATTTCCCTTAGGAAAACCTATTTCACCATCATCTAACTTCTGACGATGATGGATCTATGGTTAGGGCTCTACATGATATCATTATACTTTATTATTTAAGTACATTATGGCATTCTTTTAGCATCATGCATGTTTTTCAAACATAAATCATTAAAGAAATTGCTATAAAGAAAGAGTACTTATTCGTATCAAGTTCATTTCACATCTTGTTAACATTGGGATATCAATCCCTAACCATCTCATCATTATGATTCAATGATTATGGGTGTTCAAACCCTTAGATCATCAAAACACTTGTTATCAAGTAACATATTGCCATCAAGTCATTTAACAATATGAATATAATTGTAGCAATGCAGGTATTTCTCATGGCTCATACAGCCTATCAATCTCATATGTTACATCTCACTAGGCAACATAGCATATCATTACTTTCAAAGCTTATAAAGTGCTTTTAATGAATATGACATCATAGCTCTTACCTGGCTATGTTCACCATTTCATAAAAGAAAAACCTGCATAAATAATACATTTTATAGTAGGCACATTATCTCTATATCAGCATATTGCAAAACAAAGAAAACCTTTCAATTCAAGGGTTGTACCACTATGCCCTTACTAGGGTTAGGGTTTCCCTTTTTAATTCAATTAGGGTTAACCAATCCCTTTAGCTAAATTAGGAATAGTGTTTCCTCATATCATAATTCAATCATAGAGTTTCATGCTTAAAAGCATAACTCAGAATTAGGGTTTATTGTTCTCATCATCATATTACCCTAGATTAGGGTTTACTATTCATATTACATCACAATACCCTAGATTAGGGTTTACTATTCACATTACATCACATTAAGATCATTTCATCATCATGTGTGAGGATTACTTCCATTAATGCCCTTAATTAGGGTTATGATTCATTATCTGTCATAACTAGGGTTTCATGATCTCATTATCATGGATCATACCCTAATTAGGTATCGATCCATATTGGGATTTCATTACTAGATTAGTCATTCATATAAGAAGTCTTCTCTCTCCTCTTTCTATAAATTGATGTTTTCATCACCTTTGATTAGGCTAAGTCAATTCAACATTGACATCATAGGTTATGTCATTACTATTGTGATCATTAAGAGTTACTCATTCAAAGAGTACTAATTACTCCATCCCATCAAGGGTACCTTCATTATAATCACCATTGATCACATCATGTCTCAATCAACTAATTACTTAGTCCTTTAGCCACTTTAAGTATCTATGGGGTTTAGGTTAATCAACCACTAAACCATCTTGACCACTAAGGTATCAAACGATCTTAACCTTTTTAGACCTCAAACGGTCTTGTACACTAAACCCCCAAACGGTCTTAGAAAGACCTTGAAACCATTTGGTGTTGAAGACTGTTTGGTCTTGTTTGACTTTTGAAACCATTTGGTAAAATGCACACTCAAGACCGTTTGCCCAAGATGGGGTGAAGACCCTTTGGTCAAGTTTGACTTTGAAACCACATGGACATAACCGATCTTGAAACCGCATGGGACTAAACGGTTTGGGATCGTTTGGTACAAACGGTCTTGAGACCGTTTCAAATGGTCTTGAGATCATTTGGACTCAAACGGTTTTGAGACCGTTTGGTCCAAATCACCTCAAAACCACAAGGGTCAAAAAATGTCTCAACCTCTTCAATTGAGTTAGGGTTTCCAATGTTGAACCCCTCAATCAATCATATACTTGTTAGCCACTAATAAATTGAGTCAATTAGGTCAACCCTCAACTAATTTGACCCTCAATTGACCCTCAATTGATCATCAATTAGGGCTTGGATCAATTGGATTAGGGCTTGAAATTGATTACCCTTCAACATGTTTCAATGTGGGTCTAATTGATTTGAAACCTTTGAACCATCACTCAATTGATCATCACCTGACCCCAGACGGTCTTGGGATCATTTGTATGACCTCCAAATGGTCTTGAGACCATTTTCTCAAGTCAACATCAAAAGCTAACTCAACCAATTAAGGTTTGACTCCTTGAATTGATCACTAGGTCAACAATCAATTACACTTCAACTTGATACCTTTAGATCTTCAACCACTTGACCAAAGTCAACCCTAGACCTCCAAACGGTCTTGGGTGACCCCAAACGGTCTTGAGACCATTTGGGGGATCCTCAAATGGTTTTGAAACCGTTTGGGCCACTCAACCCAAACTTCAACATAATACTATTATTAAAATCAGCAATTAACCTGATTAGGGTTTAGATGGTTGATGGGCCTTCAATTAGTGAACCAATTGGAATTAATTGATGATTTATTATAGACTTTTGATCTAAATGTTTTTCAATAGACCTCCAAATGGTCAACACCTCCAAATGGTCTTAAACCGTTTGCTTCTATGCGGTTTGGTTGAAACCATTTGCAATCAAACAGTTTGAAACCGTTTGCTCCCAAACGGTTTGGGAAACCATTTGAGCAAGTGTTGGAGACCGTTTGCTAAAGTAGGTTTTTGTATAAACATTGAAGTTAACTTCACCTTCGTCTACCTCAAGAATAGGGGCTGTTCTTCATGGAATTTCTAGCAAGAACACAAGGATAGTAAAGGAAGAAGAATAACTAACAATTTTTCATGGAGATGAAGATGCATAAACAAAGCTCAAGGTTTAGAGTTATAAAACCCACCTTAAGGTCTGATCCAGAGCTCCTAGATCCATAGCTTTAATTGTGGCTTCAACTCCAGCAGTTTTCCAAGGCTCCTTCTTCAAGTTTTTGATGAAGGAGATGGCTAGAAAGAAGAATCGTGTGAAGAAAACTAATAATCCAACCTTGTTTTATGGTTTCCACCATGAATTCGAGATAGGTGATGATCCATACTTACCAAACCAGCTTGGTCATCCTCCTTCTGCTCCAGAGCTATCCTTTGGTCAGCCAAGGCAAAAAGATAAGAAAAAGAACTAAGGGAAACGATCCCTTGCATTGTTGGAAAAAGGTCCCTTATATATTTATGGATTTTTAGGGAAAAAGGAAAAAATGAGTTATCTTCTTTTATTTTCCAACTAAATCCACCAAAGATTGCTCCATCCGTTGGATACGTGGCCAAATTATAATCTCATGCAAACTCCTCCATTATCCAAGATTTAAACGAAAACATCTTAATAAGTTGTATATATATTAAAGGGACATTTGCTTAAATCTTGATTATTTTAATATCAAGATTATCTTTCCTTCTTGATCATTCAAATGAGGCACCCTTCTCATTTTCTTTGCTCTTCTTGATGCCAAGAAACATGAGAGATCCTCTAGAGGATATATGTTACATGTTGGACCCTAGGTTTAGGGTAATTTACACTTTACACCAAAACTAGGTTTTAAAGCACAAGGATTGCTCTACAAGCTATATCTTGGTGCTCAAGCTTGTGGAACTCATATCACCACATCATATACATTCATATGATGTCTCAACATCAGAGGAACATCTTAACATGTGCAATTTGCAATTAAACCCCTCAACTTGGGTAATTTTCACTATAGTCCATAATTAACAAAACAATGTTTCAACATTATGCCAAAGGACTAAAATTGAAATATAAGTTCCTCAAAAGCATTAATTACACTTCAAAGGATAAACATAGGCATCTAATCACTTATTTAAGCAAAACACCTAGGGTTAGTTCATAACCCAGGTCAGGGATGTTACAAAGGTATTGCAGTCATCACTAGTTTTCAAACTAAGGAAGTTATGTTGTTGATGAAAACTACCAGTAATGGTTTGGGAATGAGGTGGAGATGGGAGTTAGGAATGATTGACTTGATAAATTGGGGGAAGAGAGAGAAACTATAAAGAAATGATCTAGCCACAAAGAATAAGAGCCTAAAGCTAGTTGAGAAGGTTATGGAAACTCTTTTTGCTAATTCTCAGTCATTTCTAGGAGCTCTACAAAAGAATGTAAGGAGTCTATAAGAACTAATGATCTAACTTTAAGGAACCCAATTGAACTTGTTGTGTGATGTATGTTTGACAATTTTATATTGATCTTTGCAGAAGATAGAATATGGAGTTTGAAGGGTGTGTTGGATGGATGGTGGTTATTTTTTATGCTAGTTTTGTTGAGGATGTTTTACTAGTCCAAGAAGGAAGGATAAATGTTCTATTATTATACAATATTGCACATGTCCATGAGCTATCTTTATGGATCCAATCAATGGATCTTTTTTTGTGTATGATACAATTTGGGTTCTGTGTTTTTTTCTTCCTAATTTCCATAACATTTTCAAGGGGATTCTTATTTGAATTAGGGATATGGTTCAATGGGGTTGAGTTTTTAAGGATGGGTTTTATATAAATGTAAAAATCTTTCTTTTTTATGTATCCAGGTTGAGGGGGCTTTATCTAAATGTCACGAGTAGTTAGAATTTGTTGTGTTTTGAAGGAGCTGGATGGGGGTAGAATGGAATCTCATAGGTGAAGTTGAAGTCATCATATGGCTCATATATATCCACCACTATAAGAGGTAAGAATGATCACCTACAATTTTGTCTAAGTGGGGTAATAAATGCCTTGCATGTCGATAGTCATGTGGAGAAGAGGTGTCTTCCAAGATATCAATGAGGAATCTTGCCCAAGTACATATAATCTTTTTAAAAGAGACTGTAGAGAAAAAGGTGAGTAGGCATTCTAGAAAGGATGGACTCGTATATGAGTGTACTATAGTTGAGGAGGCACAAAAAAGTGTCCAAATGAATGATGACTTCCTATACATTGTGCGAAGAGGAAGGTGTGACCCTCTACTTTTGTGACTTCCACAATGAGATAAGGATGTTGAGGTGTTCTATGTTTCATATGAGTTTTGAGTAAGGGATAAACAAGATTGGATAGATATATATAATGTGCCTCAAAATGGTCATCATAGGTAAAAATCTATCTCATGAACCATGGCTAACTACTACTTTCCTGTTGAGAATAAGCACTAGTTTGAGACTATAGAAGAGAAAGTCTAGACAAGTGTCAAATTCAAACCCAACATGTTTTTGTGAGAGGGAGTCAATGTTTTTGTCTCAGATAGTTAAGTTACTAGGGATTTTGTCCATGGTGGGATAAGGGTTTGGATAATATGAATTCCTAGGGATGAAAAGTTGAAAGTAATGAGATGAGGAGTTTAAAGGGCCAGGGAATATGGTCAGTGGGATTCATTTTTTCTGGAGGGAGAGGTAAGATGTGGGTGAATTTGTATGAATGGCTTGCAAAACAAGTGTTACTCATAGATGAATTTATACTAATTTCTTGTCATCTTATTATGGAGTGGAATCAGAAAAGGATGATACATAATAAAAGAACTGGTTTTCCCACTTGAAATGACAAGATGATGGAGACGAGGATATGTCAAATCCAAATGTAATTCATGCACTACTTTTTGGTTAGTGTAGTTGAGAAGATGTGGGTAACATATCCCTAAATAAAATTAATGGATACATATATTGTGACATGATGAAGTGGTTTTATAGTATTAATGGGTGTTGGAATTGTGTGTGATTTTTAGTTTCCATGGAAGAAGGAATATAGACACATATACTTGTGATCTTTGAGTGGACTAAATTTTGGACGAAGAATAAAATTGTTTTTTGTAAGGTTGATTTAGATAAGTGCACAACACACCACAAAAAAGCATGCAAAACACAAGTGTGTGCGTCGAGTAGTATAGGCCTATAAGGCCCAACTGTCAAACTCATGGAAACATACTCTAGAAACTACTACAAACTATAACCTAATCAGCTAGGCCAAAGTAAAAAGGTGATTGTTTCTTTGATTAAAACTAGTTGCAAGAATTGAAAATTAAATTAAGTGGATTGTGATAAAAAAATTGATGGATTCCATAGGACTACAATTTCACTATGGCATACATTGCATTTTACTCCATTTCATTTGTAAGAATTTACCGTTAACCTTGAAATAACAACATGTAGCAAGTATAATTTTTTCCTACAATGTAATACACTACATATGCTAAGACAAATCCCAACCCCATAGAGATTTAGGAATTATCTAGGTGCATTAGAGATACCTATGGGTTGTACCCTTCCCAACCATAAGCCCTCTCTTGAGGCACGATATAAGCTATGTAAATCTAAGACCCTTACAACCCTTAATACCTATCCCAAACTAGTTAATGCTTTGAGAATTTATCTACGATGATCATGCATAAGGGATTCATTAAGAAATCATAGATTTAAGTTCCAAATTAAAAGAAATAAGTATATGAAATCATAGAAGTCAATTAAAATGCAATATTTGGCTACTCCCGAGTCCTAAGTAATTGGGGGACTAGCCCCTGATGATCTCTACCAACAAAGACATAGAGGAAGAGAGAGACAAAGAGATAAAAGTCAGGAAATCTAATGAAAAACCCTAGAGGAACCGGTGGGGATGATCCCCTCAAAAAATGTCCTGACCTATAGTGTTTTGACTGCTATTATGCTCTCAGAAGGTGCCTAAATCATTTGTGACATGGTAGTGTCCTTCATATCCTCTTCTCTTGGATATGTGCTCCATTGTAATCAAATATAATGTGATCCCTAAGTCTGGCCAAAATCCCCTGAGGTCATAAATGAGGATTTGTCCATCATTAAGTCGTGATTGTCAAATACAGTTCGATCTTCAATATTCACTCATGACACAAAGTAGATAACATTGACTTCATGGTTAGTGGCACTGAGTTGCCGACAGACACAAACCTTTTGCTGAGCTTCGGTACTACAAACAAGTAGGTCGGTAGTACCGAGATGATATTTTGCGAGTTTGGATTTCTCCTAAATACAAAAGTCCATACTACGAACTCGGGTATCAGTAGCACTGAGTTGATAAACTTCAGATACTGATGCTCTCTGGAACAAAAATTGATTGCACCGACTTAGCATTTTGGTGGACACAAACCATGTATTGGTAGCACTGAGATTTATTCAACCTTCCTATTAGATTTTCACATTAAGTTAGCATCACCAACTATGATGTCGGTAGCACTAAACTGCCTTGTGAGTGCTCAAATTACCTAAAATGTAGAAAAATCAACAGAAGTTCAAACAAAATAAGGTAAATTGACATAATTTGGTGAAAATACTTATTGTTTAATGCAATAATGTTTCCTGAGATACTAATGGTAAAAATGCATAAATAATGTCACAATAATAAATAATTCATGAATTACATAGTAAAATAGTTTGTGACAAAATGAATAGAACTCAGTTCATCAACATCCCAAAGCTTAAATGTTGCTCGCCCTCAAGAAACACTACCTTTGGATATGTTTGAGACAATTTAGCAAGAGGACAAATCATATAACTACATTTCTCAAATACCCCCACTTTACAGTCCCAAACTGGCCCTTACAAACCACTAAACAAATAACTACTCTACAGTTACAAAAAATGTTCATTAAAGACTTCCACCCTTATATCAATCAAACACTATGAATAGAAAAGTTAACATCATAGTCAATAGGGCAGTCACTTGGTGCACGATGTGATTCCCTATCTACATTGCTCTTATCATCCTACCAATCTAATTGGAAGTAGTTTCCCATATAAAAGTGAATGAGGGGAATCATATATGTGGCCTACCATAAAGAGAAATGGGTAGAATGAAGTAGGTGTCTATGAAAAAGAATCGCAAGTAACATCCAAATTGATTATGCAAAAACAAAATATGATGAACTTATAATATCAAAGAAATGAGAAATGCATGAATAACAATGCCTATTATGTGGTGGAATGATGCATGCACTAAAAGTCTCATCTAATTGATGAGTGTGGAATAAAAAAATGCCAACATGTAATGATTTTCAATTCTCCTTTAAGGAAAATTCACATTTAAGTTCAAGGCATCCTTTTCTACCTCTTTATTTGATTCTCTCTCTCTTTTCCACCCTCATATTTTCACATGATTTATGATTTATGCTTAGGTTTTTCTTCAACATCTGATTGCTTTTTCTTTTTTTCTTTTCATTTGGAGGGGTATGGATGTGTATCCTTTCACTTTAGATTTGTAAAGGAAGCTATTTAGATACATGATGTAAAGAGTAATCCAAGGAAAAAATGTAAACTATATGAAATTCGTTATGCAACTACTTACTATGCAAATTTCTATATTTTTGTCAATATTTTTCTAAGTAAAATTCAATCAAAGGATTGGGTATCATGTAGTCTATCATGCTATGAAACACAATCTAGAGGAAACAATTTGGGTTACTTGATCATCTTAAGGTGGTGGATGAAATGTAATGAAAACTGGTTAGAATAACATGATTAAGAGACAATGTCTTTCTTAAACTATGATATGTCCCTCTCCTATCAACCTATATAAAAGGTAACCTTAGTGTTTCTTTTTGAAAATCACATTTAGGGTCTCGTTACATGTTTGGTCAATTTGGGCTCAAACCCCATTGGCATACACAAATCCTAGATAAATTAAGATTTTCATTCATATTGAGTGTCCTCAAGATGACTAACCCATACACATCCTCTAGGTGTTGTTGTCTTAGACTTTACAAATTCAGCTTAAGAAGATTTGATCCGTTAAAAATATGACACATTTCTCTTTGATTATAGAAAAAATCATGACAATTAAGCTCCATAATTACACTGGATAAAATGTGGATCCTATACTTGCATAAATAAAAGAACTAATAGAAAATAGAAAATAAAAAGATAAAGTTGTTCCAACACCCCCCTAATCTTGAACTTGACTATGTCCTCATAGTCAGAATTCAAACAAAGAGGTGGAATAGGGGTACCATGCACTCAGAATGATGGTGGTGGTGGTTGAAACATTCTTGGTTGCATTTCATAGTTAGGGGTGGGAAAGGTGTCGAGGAAAGTGGGTGGGTCTCCTAGCATAGGAGGTGGTTGAGGGTAGCTAGAAAAGTGGATCTAGATCTAATAGTGGTCATAGAGCGGCTTTTGGTAGTGCTTAATGTGTTGCATGCATGTGTGCATGTTCAGCTGGTTCAGCAATAAGAAGTGCTTTTGTCATATATTTCCTGCTATTGGTTTAAAAGCCTATCTTGGACCCCATTTATTTGTGCCAGGATGAATGAATATTGTTATTGTCCCTACTAGAAAGGCCGCCCAATCCCATACATACCTGCCATAAAGAAGGAATCCCCAAGCGGTGGAGATGGTGGAGTTGTAGAGATGGATGTTGTGTATCTACGTGCAACCCTATGTAGATTTTGCCTCTATGTGAAAGGAATGATGTCCTCCTCCTCCTCGTCCTCCTCTTCTTCTTTGTCTTCTTTTGTCTCAGGCTCCTCCTCTACAAACTCCCCCAATGGGACCAATATTTCCCTTTCTACTGGCCATATGAGGAACCACACTCCTCGAAGGCGGAAGATGGGGTTGCGAAGAGCCCTTTCCTTCAACTTCCTATTAATGGTGCAACATGCATATACCTACCCATGATACTTGGGTACGAGATGAGACATCTTGAAATGCTTGAAGTCTAGCATTGAGAATTTTGTGTTGGTAATGACCTTGGAGAGGTCAAGGTGGAGATGGAGAGACACAGGCATGAGAAGTCCTCCAAAGTAAATTGGAGGGTTCCTCTGAGCTTTCCTCTTCACCGCTAGAATGTGCTATAAGAATAAAAAGTTGAGGTTGACTTCTCTCTCTCCAGTGTGAGAAACTCACATATGACATGCATGTCTGCCTTTTGTGACATTCCTTGTCCCTGAGTGGACCTGGAAAGTATCATATTCGTCAAGTAGAAGTATAGGATCTCAATGAAGGGAATCTTGATGTCCATCACTGAGTCTTGGTTCTAGTTGATTAGAATACCTAATGGCTAGGTTTTCATCTACTTGAAAGCCATGGCATAGTCAAAGTCATTGGGCGTGAAGCATTCTGCACCCACTATCCATCCATATATTGTGTCAAAATTTGCCTGTGTGAGGTGGTGGGTGGTGTTGTAGAGTCTAAACTTTATCCATCCTTCTTATGAACCTTCCTCATGCTTGGGGATGCATCATACCTCATATTATGCGAGAAAATCACACGTGATCTCCTCGGAGGTGGTCAAATCATCAAGGAAGGGGTGATCACCCCCCATCTCCTTCCCACTACAAACTTAGAGGAGGCTCTCAGAGAAGCTAATCCCATTGAGGAATGTGTGGTCACCATATTGTGTAAGTATTCTCTCCATCTTCATCATGTTGGCAAAGAGCTTCTTTTGGTCCTTGTTTACCAAAGCCATCCTAGATGGATTTAGTACCATCTTCTCGAATGCTCCTATTGACTATTGATTCCTTCTCAAAGCCATTGATGCTCAAGATAGAAAGAAGATTGAGAACGAAAGATCAATGAATAATCGGGGACATCGGGAGCTCTAGATGCCTTTTAGAGTGCAAGGGAATTCTCTAGGTGTGAAAATTTATCACTCATTGCATCCCTTTAAATTGGAATAGAACATTCCTATCGTTTTTATTCCATGCTACTAAAGACCTGTAGCATCAGTGGTACTGACTTTCCTCTCTATTTGTGGCTTCTCAATGTATTATGTTTATCCAAATGACCTAAAGCTATCAATGTACCGAACTACATATCATTTTGTGTTAGTGGTACCTATAGGAGTTTGGTGGTACTGACTGCTAAGATGTCACTCTAGATCGCTTCCACCGACCGTAGGATGCATATGAGATCAATCATTGATGTTGGTCCCATTAATCTTTTTCTTCAAGTGTTAGTACCACTGATAGGATTTTGGTGGTACAAAGATGTTTCTCATGATCACTATGACTTTTTCTCAGTGCTACCCCATGTAGTCAGTGGTGTCGAGCTGAATTATGCTCACTATTAGAACATTGTGTCGGTTCCATTGACTATTCTATTGGTGGTACCCAACTATTTTTTTTGTGCTTCTTTAGTGCCATCAAATATCCTTTCAATGTATGAACATGGAGCATCACTTTATCTCAATGATTTTGGTGCCACCAATGCAATTTATCGGTAGTACAAAGTTCCTACAGATATTTGGTCCATTCTTTCTGGCAAGGAGTTGGTGTTACATAAATTGTGATGCCATACCTGTTGGATTTGTAAATTTGTTAGTGCCACCGAAATTACTATCAATGGTACCAAGTTTTTCTCTTCCTGCACACCACACATGAATCTTCAAGGTACCTTTGTTAGTTATAAAGACAATTAAAAATACATAAACATAAATTATTCCTAAGAAGTTTAGATGAAAAATAAATAATAGAAATTAAGCCATGAGTTGCCTCCCAGAAGTGTCCTTTTGTTACATCCTAGGCTCAATGATCTTTCATTGCGCAAATGCTGAAGAAAGCTCAATGAGCTTCAAATCCTCCTCCTCATGGTCTAGCTCTCCCCAATAGTAATTCTTGAGGCATTTCCCATTTTTCAAAAAGGATTTAGCAACATCAATAATTTAAACAAGTCCATGAGGAAATGCCTTAATGACCACATAAGGTCTACTCCACCAGGAACTCAATTTCCTAGGATGAAATTTCAACCTAGAATTAAATAGTAAAATTCTTGGTCAGGAAGAAACACACTATGGAGAATATGGTGGTCATGCATTTTCTTAGTCCTATTGTTGCGACCCCTCCCCCTATTATCTCCTAATTAGATGTACCGAGAGGGAAATGACCATAATCATAATTCTGGTATCAATATTAGCAAGTAACCAATAATAAACAATAAATTTCATTTTATGGAAAAGAGTTGATACAAGATAATCTCTCCTAAAGGGTATTACAAGGAATGCATATCTAATGTTTGCAATATAAATAAATTCTATCTAACTATAATCCTCCATTTTTTTATTTTAACTTTCCTTTCTTCCATGTGTCATCTTCTTGCCAGTCCATCTTTCATCAGTAATCACAATTTACTAACATATTAACCTAAAACACCATGAAACAAGACACAATCAGTATAACATGTTATAATGGTATGTGCGGGAAACAAAATACGCACATGTATGAGTAACAACATAGTCAGCCATATTTGCAATTAACAAAATAATCAAAACACCTATTGATTTCTTTAACTTCTTAACCCTTAATGTATGTGGCATACCCACTCACTGGGGGCACCCAATCTTACAATTCTCACTCTCTGGAAGTATTACTTTGATCTACCCAATCTCTAGGGGTGATTTCCATCTGAACCTTCTCATTGGTGGTATCCTAGATGTGAAACTAACTCTCTGGGAGTATATATTATCCAACCCACTCTATGAGGGTGCTTTCCATACCATGCATGCATTTAAATCAGAGATATTATGATGGTATTGAGCAAGTTATTTCTATATATTATGATACTCATATGGGCTTTGCAAATCACAAGAAGTAAATAAACAAGCAAGTAGGTCATTTGCAATCCACTGAGAAAAGCCTGAAGAAAACCATGAATGTCAATTATGTCAAGTAGTCATATGAGTAACCTATACCTTTCTCAGGAGTGACTTGATGTCCAAGAAAAAGGAAAAAAAACACAACCAATCAAGCAACAATCTTGAAAATAAGGCATAACACCCATGTATTATTATTTTCTTTACAAAATTCTCATCAATACTGACTTAAAGTCCAAGTTAGGGTTTTCGGGTCAAATAAGGGTTTTGTCTTCCCAAACCTAGATTATCACTTTAAATTCCCTTTTGGTTTACAAACCCTAATTTTATCATCATATGCATTTTTAACTCAAGAAAACCCTAATTGGTCAATTTATAAATCATTAATCTCATCTTAGATTCAAGATACCATTTTTATCCAAAAAGACCAGTCTTTGAACATTAAAATCATTTCATCACATTATGAGCATCAAAACCTAGAAATTTGGGTTTTACATTTTTAACACAATAAAGTAAGAAACTTTTAACCTCCTTTAGATTTCAAAGTAGATTTATGTATTGAAACCATTTTTAATGAAATTCTTACATTTTTTGATAAAAATTCATATATCAATTATTATCATTGGACCACCCTACAATTTATTATATTTTTTTTAAAACAAAATAGATTTTATTATTTTCAAACCAAACATAAGATGCCACTTAATAACTGACTAGATAATGCTAGCACAGTGGCAAGTCACAATTGATCCTATCATCTCATGCCATGTGGCACCTCTACCTATGTGGCTAAGGCAACAATTAAGTGAAAAGAAAAAGGAAAGGACAAAACTACCCCTCACCTTACAATAGTAGGTTAGAGGCAAATTTGACTTTCTCAATGTCTTCTTCTACCTCCCCTTTGAGAGAAACTCCCCTATATCAGACAAATCACTAGTTGACTCTGGTGTTTTGTCCTCTCGAGCTTCTGATAAGAGTGACTTTGTCTTTGTTGCAAAATCATATACTCGTTGGCATAAATTAATTCCTCGAGGATGGCCGGTACACAGAGGAAGACAAGGTGGATCTTCCAGTTTCACAGAATTAGGTCCAGGAAGAAAAGAGCAGTTATAGCAACAAAATCAGAGGTGAAAAAGTGACACCAAAGTCACATAACACCTTTTGATCACGTTGGTGATTTCATATCAGGTGCACAAAGCTAGACCTTATTGTGTCGATAGATTTAGAATATCCTTCTAGATCCCCCTGATCTAGGAAAAATGTAAGTTAGGTGGGTTTGTGTTTCTCCCACAAAGCTATTGGAATGATTTCCATTCTCACTCATGGACTGAGTTGTGAGAAAAATGATTGAGGAAACCATATATCCTTTACAGTTTTGACTATCCCTATTTTCTACAAGCTAGGAGATGATCTATTGATCATCATATCATGATCCAAGGGTTAGAACCATGCATGCGATTAGAAGGAGTTTGAATATAGTTCAAGAGTGAATAGGAAAATGCGACACTTAATGTATTTCTAATTTCCTTTTCACTTTAGGAATATATGTTAAATTCATATGTCCCTCTTCTCTTATCCTTTTGATCACAAATTTTAAAGGAAAGTTAAAAGTGAGTCTCTCTAAGAGTGGGTAAGATTTGACATGAAAACTCAAAAATAAAAGACACTTCTCTTTATCTCCAAGTATTTTCTTTTATCTCATTATTTAAAGTATCAAAACAACCCTTTTATTTTTCTATCTTTCACATATACTTTATGTTGGTTGGTTTGCTTATTAGGAATGAAAACAACCCATTAGTGTCCTTTGACACCATTTTTCTACAAAATTCCACATGTTCTAAATAGTACATTATTATTTATCCATTATGTTTTATATTTCCCTTATTAATGGATTTTTTTTCCTTTTTCCCCATGTACATTATTGGTTTAGTAAAAATGGTGAGAATCTAAAAACCCAAAGCTATGGTGATTTTGCAAATAAAATCCTCACTTTTATAAACAAGTTATAGAAAGCCTTATTTCCACTATTTAAAATCAAACAAATCTAAAACTTAATAAAAAACCAAGTTATAATATCCTCACCCTTTTATAGGAATTTTGTCCTAAAAATTCAAGTAATCATATAAAGAGTTTAGGATATGACTTTTCCATGTCCGTCTTCAGCTCCCATTTGGGTTAATCCTCTCCATGGTGCTTCCAGGGAACCTTTACCATCTCAGTCTTTTTATTTTTGAGTTCTTTCACCTAGGCATCCAGTACATTCACAGGTGACATAGGATATGCCAGTCTCCCTTAGAGTTCTATAGCTTCAAAATTCAGCACGTGGGCATGATCCTTCATATAGCGCTTCACATTCGTCACATGGAATCCATTATGAATGATAATATATTGTGGTGGTAAGGATAAATGATAAGTGACTTTGCGAATCCATTATAAAATCTCAAACAGACCTAATATTTGGGGACTCAGTTTTCCTCTTTTCTTAACTATAGCTCAGAGGGGTCAGATAGTCAGAAACACATGTTCATCTATAGTAATGTGCAAATCAGTTTGCTTCATCATCAACATATGACTTCTATTGATCATGGTCTCTATTTAGCCTCTTCTTGATCAAAGTGAATTTATCAACATATAATTGTAGTCCTTCTAACCTATGAAAGGTCCTCTCATCGACATCATCCCAGTGAAGCGGTGACCGACACAGCCTCACAAAAAGTGCTTCATATAGAGGCATCCCGATGCTGGCTCGATAGATATTATTGTAAGCAAACTCAGCTAAGGGTAGGCACCACTCCCATAATCCACCCCAATCGATCACACATGCTCTCAATAGATCTTCTAATGTATGATCATCCTTTTTGATCGACCATTTATTTGGGGTTGTACTGAATTTTAGTCTCATACCAAGTTCCTATTGAACTTGTTTCCACGACTTTGAAGTGAGCTTATTGTCATGATTAGAGATAATTGAACTCAAGAGACCATGCAAACATACTATTTATCTGATATACAACTCATCTAGGTCTGACACCTAAACAGTAACTTTTGGGTGATCCACCACACCCCATGTATCATCATGCACTCTTCCTATCTTAGGAAGATCCACTACAAAATCTATAGAGATCTTATCTGCTATCCACTCAAGAATCTCAATAAATTGCAATAATCCACTGGTTCACGGGTGTTTATTCTTCACCATTTGGCATGTGAGAATGTTATGTCTCTCATCATTCCTGGCCACCAAAAGTATCGATGCATGTCTTTAAACATATTTGAGGTGTCGAGGCATAATGTATACTTAGATATATGAGTCTCTTACAAGATATGAGTCCTTAAAAGTGAATCCTAATGAACCCACAATCGACTTTTGTACTGGATTCTCCCATTAACACCCACTGAGAGATGTGTTTGAGTCTTCTCCATTAAACCTTTCATCTTTTCTAGCTCTGGGCTGGCTAGCTAGCTGGGCAGCTAACAACTTAGTCAACATGTATTTTAATTCCGAATGTTACCCAAACGGATTTGATCTTCTAGTTGGTATAGAGTCCATCTAGGACTCCTCCAACTCTCTCCATTTAGTGGATAAGAAGTAGCAAATCTAAGTTTTTTTAGAATGAGGGAATCAACCACCACATTAGCTTTTCTTGGGTGATAGACAATGGTGAAATCATAGTTATGTTGGTATGAATGCCCAGAGAGCCAATCATATGATGATTAGATTGTCATATGTTCTGATTGATTTGATAAATATCAAAGGCAAGCTTCTAATTTATTATAGCTCAATTGATTATGAGATAAATGATGGAGCAGAATGAATGTCTAAAGAATGACAATACTCAATGACGTATGTCTTCAGGTTGAGGACCTGCACAATGAAAACACATGGACGCTAAGAGTATGTACAACCTTGTTATGTCCCTATTAGGATGTCATTATGGAAGGTTGATACACAACAATGATGCATAAAGACTAGAGTGTGTGTTGGTTGATGATAGTGTCTCATTAGTCAAGATATATGATATTAAACCAAGCACATAGATACATGTTAGAGAATAGTGTATCACACAGACCCACCATGCGAGTGACACATGGAACCATGGCATGGTAGTCAAAGTCATCTCTCATAGTGATGGTGGTGATTGTGATTCTTAGACCTAAAATCAATGCACTTGTCGAATGTGATTGGGTAAACTTTGACATCATCAAACACAGTCCTGAAACATGGGTTGTTATAATGGTGATGATTGGGTGGCTTTGACTCATGAGATGGATTGTGAGTAATAGATATGGGATTAGTCCCCCCGTAAGGAAGTATGAAGTCCAGGCCACTTGATAAGTGAAAAAAGAAAGGCATGGACTTGAACATGTGAATCAATATATGATATTGTTGTCACACATATCTCAGACAATCTTCTCTAGTTCAAGAAACATGAATGAAAATTGAACGGATGACAATTCTATGCCTTGATTTCATTCAAGATATCAAAGACAAAGGAATTATGCATTCACTGAAACACCAATCACAAACTGTAGGATTGAAAGTTTTTCTCCAACTTTCCTTTTCACTTGGGTAGCACTGATGTGTAACTAGGCACCACTCTTTGCTTGTGATGTCATAAGCTAGTTATGGACATTTACTGCCAATGTGAAATGGGATCTATAGGGTCACACACAAAGGATTAACCTGGAGGAGGAGTTTGTCTATGAATGACACTTGGATTGATTACTAAAGTGTTTAGGTACTCAATCAAACATTCAATCAATAAACTTAACTCAAAATCACAAAGTTCAAGTGTTGAACCAACTAATTAGAGTATCAGATTGATTGAGAACCGAATTGACTATGTTATGCACAACCTGGACCACCAACCGACTGGTTCACTGGGTGAACCGATCGGCTCATTGCCTATGAGATGATCGGTTCACTTTTGGTGTGCCGATCGGTTCACTTATCCAAACGAGAAGTGTTGGGTTGTCCCGATTGGTAAGAAAAAGTTTTCCATTTCACTTGTTCAATTCGATTGGGACAAGATCTTTGCATTAATTAGAAACAAATAAGGAAAGCCAATTATGTGCAAGTTTGGGAAGTGAAACGACCGGTTCACTAAGTGAATCGACTGATTCACTAAGTGAACCGACCGATTCACACTCCCAACTTACCGATTCACAAGTGAACCGATCGGTTCACCTTGACAAATGATCGTTTTGGTTATGAAATGACCAGTTTGCCTACTGCAGTGCAAATTGTTCATGGAAATTTTGGGCCCTTGTACTCCCGTACAGACTGGGAACCTTGACCCTATCATGTACTAAAATAGAGGGGTACAGGGGGCTTCTCTAGACACACAACTCAGAACATCAGTTGCTCAGCAAAGTTGTTGTCCTCTTTGGTTTGGTAACCGAGAGAGAGCCCAAGCAAGTTCTACCCATCTAGGGTGGAATAACGAGGGAAAGACAACTACAAAAAGGAAAATGGTTGTAGGAGAGTGTTTTGGTGACTAGTACGTCAACATAAGGGGACAAATCCTTCTAGTCTATTCTTTAGGGTGACTAGAGTTCCTGGTAGTCCGTGTGGACTATATATAGAGGTGGGAGACTTCTTCCACTCAGGAGGATGACAATCAACTGCATTTTGGGTCAAGACCAGGAGTTGCATAGATGCCTTCAAAGACATGTGGTTGAAGACTGCACTAGTTTTGAGGCATTTGCATTGATCAAGCCTCAGGACCAGGTATGATTCTCCAAAACCATCCTTCCCATTACATAGATATTGATGCAATCTATTGGTTATGGGTTTATGGTCAAGTAAATTTTTGTTTCCACTGCCTACTTTGACCATGTAAAACCCAATAGTGGTATCAGAGCCACACAATACTCTTTTTTTTGGGAGAATTGATATGATCATATTTTGGTTTTACCATCTTTTATTTATTTTATACTATGCACATATTTAAATGACTAATGTGAATATCTGATTAATACCACATGATCACAAACTAATGTATACATATATGATATGATATATATGCCATCGATATGCATCACCCAAAAATGGATTTGATGGTAGATGTGTAGCATGGCTATGGCCTATAAACCTATGTGCATGGGTGTGGTTGGTTATGGTTGTTTGCATTTCAGTCTGCACATCAATCCCTCTATTTCTATTCTGAATGTAACTCGAGATAACTTGATATTCTCTTCTACCTTTTCTCCCCTCGATTGTAACTCGAGGTTTCATAAAGATTATGTAAAATAGGATTAGCTTTATTGCTTGTTATGATGAAGACTCAAGATGACCGCTTGATGGACCGAGATGACTAATTGAGGAGTAGGTGGTGGCCTGATGAGGAGCCCAACGACATGACAAACTGACTGTCTAGAGGAGCCAACTGATCGGTTGGTAACAACCAACTGACTGGCCAGGAGGTGAGCCGATCAGTCATATGATGAGATTATCAACCCAGAATGACCTAAGCACAAATATTTATCAACAACAGGTTGCATGTGATGTAGACCTTAGATGACCGTAGTTTCTTGTGGCTCCAAGGAACTACAATAGGATGGCCATAATCATCACTTTATCGTTATTATATGTTTTCATTTGTGGGATATAGCATGTATATGATACATACTATATATGTGGTGATTGGATACATATATGCATATATAAGCATGTTCAAACCCCTCAATGTAATATTAAGTCTTAGATGCCTTCCATAAGAAGCACACATGAAAAGCTTGATCGACAAGTGTGGGCATCCCAAGGGTGGTGTGATGTCTATCTCGTGAAAGTGTGATGATAGTTGTGTGGGCCCTCCAAGTGGGGTGCACTCCTATTGTGTTGGATTTTGGGTAAGGCTTAACTAAGTGGTCTTAATGAGATTAAGCACTTAGAGGCACACAAATGACTATGAAAATGAGTTGTGCATATCATCTATCCAAGAATTTCATATGATGGAATTGTAAAATGTTACCTACCTTAATAATTGATTATGGATGTTGGCGTTGGTTGGGTAATAACTCAATTGTTTTGGATCTTGGCTCACTAGAAGGTTGTACATTACAATCTTCTGAATTGATGGTGAGGGCTATAAATTTGATCAAAATAATGGGATCAATAATTAATTAAAGATCTAATTATATCATCAATCTTCAAATCAGATCAAATCAAAAGAGTTTTGGACTAAAATTGCAAATTTCCTTTTTGTAGAATAAATGGCTACCAACAACAATCACTTTTCATTGCGATCAGTCCTTGATAAGGACATGCTAAATGGAAATAACTTCCATGACTGGTTTAGGATGTCAAGAATTGTTCTCACTCAAGAGAGAAAGATCTATGTCCTAGATACACCAGAGCCATATAAACCTACTTCCACTGCACCAAAGGCTGAAAGGGATGCTTACAAGAAGCATATTGAGGATGCCATTGATGTGAAGTGCTTGATGTTGTGCTCAATGAAGTATGAGAACATGGATGTCATTGATATGATTCAACATCTCAAGAACATGTATCAAGACCAAGCACAACAAGAGAGATATGATGTTTCCAAGGCATTGTTCAAGTGTGTCATGACAGAATGAGATCTAGTAGGCCCTCACACACTCAAGATGATTGGGTATGTGGAGAACCTAACTTGACTAGGATTCCCTCTGAGCCAAGAGTTGGCTACTTATGTGATATTGCAATCATTTCCTTAATCCTACAATCAGTTTGTGATGAACTACAACATGAACAAATTTTATAGGTCACTGATAGAGTTGTTGGGAAAGTGAAGGACAACTGAGGCACATATAAAGAAAGACAAACCCAAATTTGTGATAATGATCAATAGAAAGAAGGGAAAGTCTAAAGGCAAGGGAAATGCAAAGAAAGGTTTTGATACTAGCCACCAAACCAATTCATCTTCAACTCTCAAAGCCAAGGGAGGGGTGAACAAGGGAGGCAAATGTCACCACTGTCATGAGCTAGGACATTGGAAAAAAAATTTCCTGTCTACATAGATGAACTAATGAAGAAGGAGGGGATGGAAGTCTCCACCTCAGGTATCATGAAATAAACTTAAAATTCTTCTTTAACTTAGGTATATGATACCTAGATATAGATCTGACATATATGATGTGCACAATCTGAAAAGAAGTGATGACCTTTATGAAAGAACTAAGAAGGAACACTCATCAACATTGGAGCAAATGTTGCTACCATATATAGAAGTACATGTTAGTTTATTTCAGCCCAAATGGCTTGTAATAGAGTTATGAACTGCTATTTCATTTTGCCAATAAATAGAAACACTTTATTTATGCATCTTGTAATGACAAGGATGTCTATCAATAAAGTTCATGTTTCAATTTCAAAGATATGATCTTTTATGGAAAATGCCTTATTTATCTTGTGGTATTGGATATGCATGAGATAAATAAATAATACCTAAAAGTTATTGATGACTCAAACAATAAATTAACATTATCATATAAACAAATGAATGACAAATTCATCTCTAGGTTCCATGTTGATGGATAAACTAGACTCTCTTGGTTAATAAACCATTAAGAGATATGAATGTCTTGTTTATTGGGCATGATGACAAGTTAATTTTCACTAGATGTAGTGGGAGAATGAGTATTCTATTATGTATAATACATATTGATGTATATACATACCTATTGGAATAAATGCTAATACTTCAAATATGGTACTTAATGAAATACCAATATGAATATCTTGAAATGTTCAAGAATATCATAAATGAAGAACAAACTTGGTAAAACTATTGACTCCTTGATATGATCATTGAATTAGATACTTAAATAAAATGTTTGAGGATCTTGTGAGTAACTATGATAGTATATCATAGAGAACTCATGACTAAGGAATAATGATGTCTAAATCAAAGAAGGAATCATACTCTAAACAGTAAGAGCATGATACTCAAACAAATAACTAATCTTCTAGAATTCTTCTAAAGAACATGCTTTACACTAAATAAAGGTATGAAAGGAGATTATGAAACATGAGTGTTGTGGAATCTCAAATTCTTATATATCGGATACACCTCATATATCTCGTAGAAACACCTTGATCTTGATGGATAATGATGTCCTACAAACTCAAAGGTGATTGATTGGTCATATGTTATGAGCCAATAATCTATGTAGATGATGTTGAGGAACCAAATTTTGAGTTATGGCTTGAAGCCATAAGATCCAAAATGACTTCTGTGTGAACGAAATAAAGTATGACCTTAATGGTAGCACTTATAGGGATAAAACCCATAAGTGAAATTGGGTCTTAAGAGTTACGAATGACATTGATGACATTTGAAGAGCTAATTGGTTGAGATAAATTGAAGTGAGTTCAAGGTGTTGAACCTGATGAATTTATTTAACCAATTGCAGTGTCTATAGGCCATAAATGATCATGCTTGCTATTGGAACTTGAAGATTATGAAATTTGGCATATGGATATTAAGACCTCATTCCTAGTAGGAATAACATGAGGATGTGTATGTGACACAACCTGAAGGGTTTTATAATTCCATTAATGCAAATGCAATATATAAGTTATAAGAGATTAATCATTATGATTGATTAAACACAAGCACATAAGAATTGGAATCTTTACTTTGATTATATAGTCAAAAAGTTCGACTGATATATCAAAATAAAGAAGGGATCTGAGATTAAAAAGATTTAGTGGGAGCATATTCATATTCCACATGATGATGAGGAATAAAACAAAATTGGTGTGGAAAATACCTTCTTTAAGGAATAAAGAGACATGTCCTATGTGATAGGAATAGAGATCTATAGATATAGTTCTCGAAAGTCTCTTGACCTGACAAAGAGATAGCATACATTGGCAGTCTATATTGAAGGGTTCAGTATGCAAAGATTTTGTGGGAGAAAACTTATCCATATTACATGGAGTTAGTCTCTCAAGATGCCAAGTGTCCCAAATTCTTATGAAGCATAGGAACACATAGATAGATGCCTTATGCATTCTCAATTGGATCTATCATGTATGTAATCATCCCATTAACTTGTATGTGTTGGACATGATAAGAAAATGTATATGCATAGATCATCTTGTAGTATTGGACATGACAATATGATATGCTCATCCATTTATCTCGTATGTATTGGACATGACAAGTCGATGTCTATCTACTTCCAGTGAGAGTCACTGGAATACCATAAAGAACTCATTCAAGTACTTATGAAGTATTAAAGGATTAGTTCTGTGGTAATAAAAGGAAGAGTTGTGTATAAATGAGTTACACTGGTGCAAGCTTCCAAAATGATAGAAAAATGATCACAAAATGGAAAATATAAAAGTTATATTCAAGATATAAAAGTGAATATATGTTGTTTAATGGAAACGTTCTGAGTAAAATTAAAATCCATTTAATTCTAAAAGGGAATGTCGAGTGTCCTTGTGTTATGAACAACAGAGGATATTATATGGATCTAGAAGTTCTTACAGATGAACTTATAGATATTTCAACCATTGATGATAGAGTAGAAATACTAAGTCAAACTATGGAGCTAATTGTTAGGAAAGAAATAAAAGATAGCATATTATGAGAAATCCATCTCATATAAAATGTCGTTTAGTGAGGAGATGTGAAACATGTAATATACCGACTAAAGCAAAATGTTTCTAACTCACTGGATTAGCACTAGCACAATAGAAACATGTGGAACATGTTTAAAGATCACTAAGAATATGATTCAAAGGTGATTGGCTCTAAGTGGAAGTGGGAGTCTATTGGTATGTATGCCCAGAGAGCTAATTATATGATGATTGGATTGGAATATGTTCTGATTGATTTAATAAATATCAAAGGCAAGCTTCCAATTTATTCTAGCTCAATTGATTATGAGATAAATGATGGAGAAGAACGAATGTCTAAAGAATGACAATACTCAATGACACATGACTTCAGGTTGAGGACCTGAGCAATGAGATCATACAGATGCTAAGAGTATGTACATTCTTGTTATGTCCCTAGTCAGATGTCATTGTGGATGGTTGATAGACAACAATGACACATCAAGACTATAGTGTGTGTTGGTTGATGACAATGTCCCTTTAGCCATGATATATGATATCAAACCAAGCACATAGATACATGTTAGAGAACGGTGTATCTGACAGACCCACAATGAGAGTGATACATGGAACCATGACATGGTAGTCAGAGTCATCTCTCATAGTGATGGTGGTGATTGTGATTCTTAGACCTAAAATCACTACGCTTGTTGAATGTGATTGGGTACACTTTGACATCATCAAATGCAGTCTTGAAACATGGGTTGTTATAGCGGTGATGATTGGGTGGCTTTGACGCATGAAATGGACTATGAGTGATAGATATGGGATTTATGCCTCCTAAGGGAGTATGATGTCCATGCCACTTGTTAAGAGAGACTGAGAAAGGCATGCACATGCACATGGGAATTAATATATGATATTGATGTCACACATATCTCAGATAGTTTGTTGTAGTTAGAGAAACATGAATGGACATTGAAAGGAAGACAACTCCATGCCTTGAGTTCATTCAAGATATTAGAGACAAAGGAATTATACATTCACTGAAACACCAATCATAGATTGTAAGATTGAAGGTTTTTCTCCAACTTTCCTTTTCACTTGGGTAGCACTGATGTGTGACTAGGCACCACTATTTTCTTGTGATGTCATAAGCTAGTTATGGAGATTCACTACCAACGGGAAATGGGACCTATTGGGTCACACACAAAGGATTAACCTAGAAGATGAGTTTATCCATGAATAATTTTTGGATTGATTACTAAAGTGTTTAGGCACTCAATCAAACATTCAATCAATAGACTTGACTTAGAATCATCAAGTTCAAGTGTTGAACCAACTGATTAGAGTGTCAAATTGATTGAGAACCCAATTGACTGTGTTCTACACAACATGGACCACCAACTCACTAGTTCATTGGGTGAACCAATCAGCTAATGGCCAGTGAGACGACTCGTTCACTTTGGTGAACTAATCAGTTCACTTGTCCAAACCAGCAGTGTTGGGTTGTCCCAGTTTGTGAGAAAAAGTTTTCAATTTCACTTGTTCAATTTGATTGGGACAAAAAAATAATCTTTGCATTAATTAGAAACAAATAAGAAAAATCAATTGTGGGCAAGTCTGGGAAATGAAATGACTGATTCACTGAGTGAACCAACTGGTTCACACTCCCAACTGACCAATTCACTAGTGAACCGATTGGTTCACCTTGCCAAATGACCATTTTAGTTATTAAATGACCGATTCGTCAGTCGTAGTGCAAATTGTTCATGGAAATTCCAAACCCTTCTACACCCTCATAGACTGGGAACTCTGACCCTGCCCTCTACTATAAATAGAGGGGTACATGGGGCTTCTCCAGACATACAACTCAGAACATCATTTGCTCTACAAAGTTGCTGTCCTCTCTAGTTGTGGTAACTAAAAGAGAGCCCAAGCAAGTTCTACCTGTCCAGGGAGAAACAACCAGGGAAAGACAACTATAGAAAAGCAATTGGTTGTGGGAGAGTGTGTCAGTGACTAGTACAACAACAGAAGGGGATGACTCATTCTAGGTCGTTCTTCAGGATGACTAGAGTTTCTGATAGTCCGTGTAGACTATCTATAGAGGTTGGAGACTTCTGCCGCTCAAGAGGATGAAAGTTAACCACAGTCTGCATAGACACTGCCGAAGATAGGTGGTTGAAGATCATACTAGTTGTGAGGCATTGTCACTGAGCAAGCCTCAAGACTAGGTATGACTTGCCACAACCATCCTTCTCACTACATAGATATTGATGCAATCTTCTAGTTATGGGTTTATGGTCAAGTAAATTTTTGTTTCCTCTGCCTACTCCGTCCATGTAAATCCCAACCAGTTATTCATGTACTCCATCCATCATCTTTTTCTTATGTTTAGGTCCTTCTGAGTTAGGAAGTACTTTAAATTTTTACAGTCAATGAGGATTTCAAAGGTCTCTCCATATAGATAATGTCACTAGATCTTTAGGGCATGAATAATTATTGCTAACTCTAGATCATGTGTGGTGTAGTTCACTTCATCCGGCTTGAGCTATTTTAGGACATGTGAGACAACATGTTTATTCTTCTCTAGAACACATCCAAGTCCCATCTTATATCAGTCAGTGAAGATTATAAGTCCTTCATTTCCTGAAGGTAGAGTGAATGCCGGAGCGAAGGTTAGGTTCTCCTTCAAATCTTGAAATCGTTCTTCACATAGGTAAGCAACATGAACTTCTCCCCCTTTCAGGAAAGTTTGGTAAGGGGAAAAATAGTCTTTACGAAATCCTTGATGAATTGTCGGTAGTACCCATCCATTCCTAGGAAGTTGTTAATATCAGAAAGGTTCTTTTGTGGTAGCCAATCACGTATGGCTGACACCTTGCTAGGATCCAATGAGATGGTCCCTTCGAATATAATTTGTCCAAGGAACATGGCACCATCTATAAAAAACTTGCACTTCAAAAAATTCCCGTAGAACTTCTATTTTCTCAGGATATCAAGGACTCTAGAAAGGTGATCACAATGTTGTTCTAGGTCATCAGAGTAAACTAGGATGTCATATATGAAAACCATGAAAAAGGAGTCAAGGAAGGACTGGATCACACTCTTCATGAGATTCATAAACACATTCAGGGTATTGGACAACCCAAAAGGCATGTCCAGAAACTCATAATCCCTTACACTACTACAGAAAATGTCTTTGGCGTCGATTGTTTATGCCCTTTTAGCAACGGTTCTCAAGCGATGCCTATGTGGGCGCCGCTAAAGGTCGAACTCTTCGGTGCCACTTTTATAACCGATACCAAAAGGTTTCGCGCCATTGAAAATATGCCAGCAGGGCACCGATAGGCGTCGGTTATGTATAATAAGCCAACGCCAAAAGGGTTCGCACCACACTTTCTGCGTGAGTTTGCAACTAAAAAACCGACGCCATATTCCAAGATGCCATGGTCGTGCTCCCCTTCTCGGCCGTGTTTAGTATTATAGGCATCAGTGTTGTACTAATAACCAACACTTTTTCCGCCACGACTGTGCTTTCCTATACAGTCGGGTTGTTTGTCATATTAGGCAGCAATATTTATCCAATAACCGACGCTGTAAGCCTTTGATGACGGTGTTCTATAAATAACCGACGCCTATGTTTTTTTTCTTATCAGTTTGCAGGCCTGTTGTGGCTGGTCAGCAGGATCAGAACCTGTAGTTCAGTTTTCTGAACTGCAGGTTTATGACATCCATTGATATCAGCCTACAAACAGGCCAAAAACCTACAAAATCAGGAAATATACTTTTCACACAAGTAGATACATTCAGACATCAATTCAATTCTCACATTCACACATGTAGAAACATTCAAATACATGTAGAAACATTTACACATGTATAAACATTCAGAAATATTCATTTACAAAATATCATTCAACATCGCTATCAACATCCCAATTATATCTTACAATCACCACTGCTTGTATCGCTCTTGCCCATTTTCTCTTACTTCATTTAATACTTCCATCGTATATGGAGCATGTACATCTTTTAAGCGTTTACCTATAGTGTGGTCAGTTTTAAACACTTGCAAAGAGAATGATGTATATATATGTAATAATATAAAAATAAGATTGATATATTTCATACTAACTAATGAGACTATATATAATACCTCATGTATGGTATCGATGTCCAATGCGGCATATTGGATAATCATCTGCATAAATCACATCACATAGTATGTGCATGCCCAACTGTTGTCTTGTGTAGCGCACTATAAATTGAAACATACAAAATATTAAAAAATACAACGAAGCACAATTCAAATAAATAATATATACATTGTAGTCGGGAACTTACTTTAACGTTCTCCCAAAATATTGGCTAGTTCTTTTACCTTGGGACCTTTCCTCCAGCCTTTTTGAATGCATCTAAACCCCTACATGTTAATGTAACACAGTAAATTGCATAATTAAATAGTAATGTAATAACAGATGTTAACGGATATAAAAATGAAATATTTCTCACCAGAATGATGGCAATCTCATTATGTGTCCAATTTTAGTATTCAATGTACTCCCCGCAGGATCTAGATAATAAACAGTGAAAATTAATAACTCAAAATCAACAATAAAAATGTAATTTTCTTAAGTCCAAATTATAAGTAAAGTAAACTTACTTGACATTGAATGGATCTATTATTATCATCTTCTTTTACTGACCAAAAATTGTAAAATCATCTATACAGTATTGTTGAACACTATCAGGGTCTTTAGCTACCATACTAGTCAATGATGGAATCAAAAATCCCACATGGTCAAATGCAAATTGTTTGCATTGATTTTGGACTAAGTAGCTGCAAAACATGTATTACGTATGCATTAATATATAAGAAACCAGATCACCAGATCTTACACAAGGTATATGGATGTATAAACAAGATTTCACCTTATCCATGTCTCTATCATTGATGTGTTTAGCCAATCATATATAAACAACTCAATAATATCTTGTATAAATAAAGAGCTTTCGTATGATTGACCTGCATAATTCACTTCTAAAGAAACAATTATAGGGAAATGTATATTATGTGCCCGTAACCAACATGCCATTCCCCTACAAGCAGGACCTAATGGGTATTTTAGGTCAGTTGGAACCCAACTTGGTAATGCAGAAAGTGGAGGTGGAGGCCTAGGTGCTCTGGGTGTCTTCTTTTTAACATGTATATATAATTTCAGATCAATTAACCTCATATATACACATTAATAATCTAAAGTAATGTAAATTTATCTTACAATTTTAGTAGTGTAGACGACATCTGCTTTGGGCCACAATATCACCCCGCCTTCTGCCTCAGCAAGTGTATCAATATCCGAGTGTGCATATGGCAATGTAGCTTCCCTCCAATCGGGTAATACACATATCGGGCTCACACAAACATAGCCCTGTGGCATTGGAGTCTCGTGAAACGTTACCCCAGGAAGGGACGGGTAAGCCTGCGCCTTTGCAACAACATAGTCTTGCATTCTTAAGAGGCATGGCTTCAACACCTACAAATTTACATAAAAAATGTTATACATATATACATATCATCTTGAAAACATATCATCTTGAAAAGGATAGCTACAATGTCATAAAAATACTTACAACAGACATGTTAGGAGGTGGGTCTACATGATTACTCTCAGTCTGTGCATCAGGAGAAGAGTGGGTCGCCATAGTCTGATTGGAAGCCTGAGATGTCTACCACCACACTATTTCTTCCTTGACCTTCTCAGCAACTATATCATTGACCTTCTTAGCAACTATATCCTCGATTCTCTTATTCTCCTATACATGGATAAAAGAAACATTAGTTTCTTATTATTGAATTTCCTTTTGCAGTAACATTCTAAAAAAAGAATATGTTACCTCTTCTTGTAAAAGTCCCACTCTGGGTTTGAGCTGGGATGGCCCAAAGAATGCTTTGATGCCCACACCAGTACCTGCACCCCTAACACGTCCTGGATGCTCTGGGTTACCCAGAGAAACTGTCAATTCATCCCTTGTGCCCTAAGGGATGAACGTGCCTTGTTTCCTCTTCTCGTGCAGCTCCCGCTAATCACCATCAACATAAATTGGTAAGTTAACACCACAAATAATCAATATTCAAACGATTTCTCTAAGAGTTGTATTTTACCATTTTCACAGCTGCCTCAGTAGTTACGGGCTTCTTTATTTCACCATTCTTGTTTTGCCTCCCAGCTATCTAGACATCATGGCGAGGCATGGGTGTGGCACATGTAGTAGACGACTCCTGAGTAGCAGCAGACTCCGCCTGTAGTCTTTGGTGAATGCTTGCATAGCCCTTTGGACCCATAGTGTGGTCATGCACATTCAGTGCACGCCTTGCTTTTTACGCCTCACTGAGGGCCTAGTTAGTATGCACATTAATAATTTGGTTAGTAGCACTAAATGTAGGTCTTGAATAAGTGAATACAACATATATTAATTAAATTGGGAGTGACGCCTAATACCTTAAATTCTTAAAATTTTCTTGAAGCAACAAACGTGTCCCAATCTTCTTTGTCTAAGAAGTTCCACTGTTCAAGGGCTGACTTCTTCTTCTTATCACCATCTTTTATGTATTCTCTATTGAGATTTGTCCTATAATTCCTTAGCATCTTTCCAGCACATTGTATCACGCTTTTACGATGTAGTTTCTCATCCAATGCAAACAGATTCTGTAAAATAGAATTGTTATTAAGTAGTATCCAAAAATAGAATTGCAAATAATAGAATTTGTAATCTACAAAATAGAATTGCAAATAATAATAAATCATGCATAAATCCTTCCATATCATGTCTTTCTTTGCCTAAGGAACTTTATGACAATTATCATACTTAATACCACAATGGCTTCGAGTGACAACCCCAAGATAATTTACAAAATTATTGTGGTTCACTCCAATTGCATTTCCTCCATTATCAAACTCCACAACCAATCTAGATCCACTACCACTTAGTGCTATTAACTTCTTCAACATAGTGATGCCCCTTTTCTTGTTAAGTGTTTGGTGATGCGCATCAAGTTCCTCCAATGCTTCAGTGGGTACATGTGCATCATCAACCTAAAATTTGACAAAAATAAACACAATGAAATAGCCCAATATAGAAATATGGGATATATGACATAACTAGAAGATAATGAATTTTATAGAAATACAAGATATGTTTTTAGAACTTACATTGGTATCCTTGCCATGCTCATCGTGGACAACATGCTCATCATGGACTTCATGCTCATCATGGACATCATGCTCATCATGATCAACCATCTAAAAATGTCATTAAGAAGGCAAACATTTAGAATTTGTATTAACTAGTAGATAATGAAACATAAAATTTGAAAATGATATTGATATTAAAAAAGCAAACATTTAGCTTCAATAAAAAAATATAAACATGCATGCCTCTAAAATTGTGATCTTTTATGAATTAACAATCCTTCATTGTGATCTCCGCGCACATATAAGTCATCATTAGCTTCAATATTTTGTGGCCAACAAACACACATGATATCAATCTTATATATAATAAATGTGTACCACCTATCCCATCCTTGAACACCTAATCTCACTAGTAAGTGTGTAATGTGTATTTGGTTTTTGAGAAAATTTTGGCAACATTTCCCCGATGTTCTCTAAGTATATATGTACTTAGAGAACAAACGGGGAAATGCTACCAAAATTTTGTCAAAAACCCAATACACATTATACACTTACATCCTAAGTGAGATTAGGTGTTCAAGAACAGTCCCAAACTGGGGACTATCCAAGATTTACTCCTAAATGGGTTTCTAGGCCAACAAACACAATAATAGATATGTACATGTTAGAGTTTCATCACAGTTAATGTTAGGGTTTCATCACAATTGATGTTAGGGTTTCATCAATGTTAGGTTTAATCAAATCAAATTAGGATGCTAGAATGGACAAGTTTAAATCTTATTTCAACATGCATCAAAATTTACTGAATTAGGTCAAACATTAGGATTAGAAGCACAAATATATGCAAGCAAAAGATTTGTTCGTATCCAAAGATTTACATAAAGCATTACATAAAGATTTGTTCATATCATTACCAACATCAAGCACGGCCGTGGCTGTGTTGGCCTACCACGATCATGCTGGACTGCCACGGTCATGGTAGGCCAACACAGCCACGGCTGTGCTTGTTGTTCGTAAGGAGCTAGGGAGAAGGAGCTAGGGTAAGGAGCTAGGGCTACCTGGAGCTAGCGTGGAGTAGAGTAGCAGCGAGCGACGGCAACAGTGGCGGCGAATAGGTGAAAAGTAGAGCAGAGCAGCGCTTGCAGTGGCACCAGGAGAAGAGTAGAGAAGCAGTGGTGGCGAGCGGCGGCAGTAGTAGAAAGAGGATGCGGCGGAGGCGGCGGTGAGCAGAGGCGCACAAGCAGTAGTGGCGACGAGTAGCAGCAGGGGTCGTCGGATGATTTTAGGCGAGAGCGGTGAGCATAGGAGAAGTATCGTGATGAAACAGGAAGAAAGGGGGAGGAGCCAGGTGATCGGGTCTATTAAGTTGGTCAATAGCGTCAGTTATCTACAAAACTAATGCCTATTACTCTCAAGCTTCGGTTGATAGTAAAAAACTAACGTCCAATTAGACAATCTTTACCCTAAATTATTTGGTGGGAACCATTATCAGCATCGGTTATCCAAGGATATCCGACACCGAAAGTGGAACTTTTCACACAAATTTTCATCTTAAATAGGCATCGGTTAATAGTTAAACAACCACCGCTGTATGTGACACTTTGGGGCCAAATTTTTTTTTCGCTCAAAAATTGAATTTCATGGGCGATTTTAGGTGTCAGTTTGTTATACCCAAATGACGTTGAATACAAAGCAGTACCCATGTCTGGCTGGTCTTCGAATATAGACGTCGGTTTTCCTAAATAACAGACATTGATTATTATAGGCAAAAACGGACGCCCATAAAAGTGATATTGAAGGCTATTTCTGTAGTAGTGTTAGTGGTCGTTTGCGTTCGCCCTATTAAGTCGGTCCTAGCTCTGGCGGTCTCCATCCAAGGCTATCTCGGTGCCTAGGGCTTGAAGTGACCACGACTCTCCTTCCCTCTTTTCTTTTTATATTTTGTTTTCTCCTCTGTCTCTGTTTCTTTGTGTTCGTTGTTGCGCTTCCTGAGTTCATGTTGTCAGCCCTCAACTTCAGCTAGGTGTGTGGTCTTGTAAAAGGAGGTCGCCGATGACCTCTTTTTTCTGGTTAGTTTTTTGGGGTTTCCCCCTTTCTTCGGTCAGTGTTGGGGTTCCCCTCTGCTTAGTTTTTGGGTTCCTGTGGCTCTGGTTTTCCTACTTCCTTTCTTTTCATCTTGTTGTTTCTGCTTTGTGTCATTTGTAGGTCTAGGTGGTTGGGGTCTTCCTTTTTTGTGTCTTGTCTATGTCAGTTCTGTCATCTGAGGTTTGGTGGGTGTCCCCTTAGTTTCTTTATTGTCTTGCTGGGGTAGGGGATAATCAGGGGTCTTGGGTTTGGAGGCGTTGCTTCTGTTCCTCTCTCGATTGCGATCGAGTTAGGATTCTCGGTGAGTGGTGGTGGGGTTCTACTATGTTTTCTATCCCCCATCCTTGTTCTTCCTCTGGCCTTTTCTGCTCCTTTGCTTGTCCTTGAAAGGTATCCGTAGTGGCTTTTCTACTGGTGCCGTAGTGTGGCCTGTCATCTATTACCTTTCTCTCTATTTGTAGTTTTCTTTAGTGACTTATAGGTCCTATGTTGTCTTGTGGTTTGTGTTCTCCTTTCATGTTAGGTCTTTTTTGTTTCTTTGTTATATGGCAGCAAGTGCAAAGGTGATCCCTTCTTCGGTCACTGGTTTGGAGCATATAATTTATATTAGATATAATCTCAGGTTGAAGGAATCTCTCATAAAATGTTGTTTTGGTCAGCGATATAGACGAGAGATCAATACATCATTGTACTTATCACGTTCTGATATGAGTTTTTGGTTATTGTATCTGCTCTTTACTTTTTTGTGTTTGGTTGGTGTATCTCCCTTTACATGTAGATGTTGTATGGCTTTAATGTAATGAATGTGGTGTCTTTAAAAAAAAAGTAGTTTTTGGAATATCTTCTTTCTTGACTCATAATCGGTGCTCTCCTGATCTTAAATCAATCTTTGAGAAGACACAAGCTGTTTTGATTTGGTCAAACATGTCATATATACATAGTAGAGGACACTTGTTCTTAATGGTAACCTAATTTATCATTCTATAGTATATGCATATATGGAGCAATATGTCCTTCTTCACAAAGAGGACTGGTTCTCCCTAAGGAAAAGCACTACATTTGATGAAGCCTTTATCTAGCAGTTCATATAGTTGCATTTTTAGCTCAAGTCTCTCAACAGGGGCCATCAAATAAGGTGCCCTAGAAATGGGATTTGTCCTGGGAGAAAATTATATTGAGAAGTCCAATTCTCTTTTTGTAGGTATGCCATTCAAATCACCTAGGAACACATTTACATTGTCCCTACCACCTTTATTTCCTTTAAGAACCACACCTTAGGCCCCAACCTAATGACTACTCCTAGGAAATCCTGACAAACTTTGGTTATCATCTGTTTTTCCTTCATGGCCGACACATGTATTCTAGTTTTAGCATCCTTCCTAACTCTAATGGTAAACTGTGGGTGAGTTGGTCTCTCTATCCATATTTTATTTTCCCTAGAGTCTATTTTTTCATTATAAATGTAAATCTAATCCATGTAAATTATTACATTAAAGTCATTCATATCGAGGAGGATGAAATTTGTAGTGAGTTCTTTCAATAGGTATGATCTGTGACCTCAAGAGAGACGAAAATATTCAACCACTATGAGTAGCTACTTTTAAAAATATCTGAAATCCTTGAAATCCAGACAAAGCATACTTGCAAGATTTCTCAAAATGAAAGTATTGGTAGAACCAGAGTCAAACAAAGCTTTTACATTCTGTCCAATGATATCAAGCATGCCTAGATAGGATTCATGACAGTGAAACTATTATTCATTTCATATTAATGGAAAAGTGCTATATGGAGGGTTAACCTCTATTAGACAGTTAGCATTCACCTGATCCTCTTAATTACCAATTTGCAAAGACTCGGGCTTTCCAATGCTCTCATGTAGCTGGAGTCATTCCTAGTGGAGTGGCATATACTGATTGTGCTACTGCTACTGGGGGGTAGCCACTGGTTGTGCCGCCATTAGTTCCTGACCTGGTGGAGGAGGGAGGGGACAAGTGGACACATAGTGTCCATCCTAATTACAATGCAAGCACACTCTCTTTCCATAGTGACACTTGTCAGAGTGACTCTTCTTGCAAGTACAGAACTCAGGATGATAGTTCTCTTGATGGGGATTTCCCTTGCCTCCATTCCTTCCTTTGTCATTGTTTTGTCCTTGCCCTTTTTTGTGATCATTCCTTAGGATATAGACACCTTTAGTGAACCCTAGGTATACTTTATGTGGGCTTTGTCTAGGTATGACCATCTTCTCCATGTCTAGACCGAACTTAAGGGCCTCGGGGAAGCCTGTAGGTTTACTTGTCATCACAGAAGGCTTGATCGAGTATGCATGTGCTCTACAAAATGTCTGACTCGGTGTTCATCAGTCATCATGTATCCAAAATTCTCCAAGTGGCAAAACTTACGAGTGAAATATGTAACTGACATGTTGCCTCGGTAAAGGAACATGCATTACTTTTCCTTTTCTTTCTTGGTAAAGTTGGGTATGAATCTTGCAGATAAGATAGCACATAAGTCGCTCCAGGACATTGGTTCCTCATTCATATCTTAGCCCATGATAGGATTCTCCCACCATATCTCTGCTACTCCTTCAAGAAGATGAGTGGCAAAGAGAACCTTCTTTCCTGCTTGCACCTCCAAAATACGGAAGCCATTCTTCACTTCCAGCAGTTAGGCATCTGCTTTGTCAACCATCTCAGTCTTGTATTCTCCCTAGAACTTTTTTATATTTATCTTGATGAAATATAAATGGTGGCTTCTAGATGAGGGTGGATGGGTAGATGATCTATGTTCTCATCTCTGGTGATATCCTTGAGGGCCAAGGCACTAATGGTCTTAGTGAGCTTCTTTTTTTTGCTCCATCCAGACTTCATTAGGGGTGTGCACCACCACTTGCCCACTTGTGGGTTCAAGAATAGCATTAGGGTCCTCCATGGTTTTGGCCTCATCTTCTAACATAGGTTCACCTTTCTGGTCATTCTCCAGGTTCGCGATATCAAAGGGGACATGGTTAGGCTCAAGCCCATTCTCCTTGGAGGCCTCTTCTGACCTCTTTCACTTCTTGGAGGACTCTTCCTCCATAGCTTTCCTCATCTTCTATGAGGACCTCCTCTTCCTATGGGAGGGATTACTCTTTGGGTGATCTTGGGAGTGTTAAAGGGAATGGAAGTGGTCTTGGTACATGCCATGTTGGTTTGCATAACCAGATAATTACTCTCAATCTAATCTTTAGGGCATTTAAGAATTATAAATTATGTCCATGACATCTTCATTACATGCATTTTATGATTTGACAGAGGATTCCTTAGCATTAATAACCATAACCCTAATTTCTTAGAAAGAGAAGTAGAAATAGCTTTAAGGTCCCTAAGGTTTTTAAATGAAGTAAGGGGGTAGAGAAGGTATGAATTTAGATGAGATCAAATCCTAGAAGTATTTTATTTCATGTAAAATACTGACTTTACCCATGTAATATGCAAGTGTCCGGATGTCCACATAAGCCCACTAACGGTGTAGAGGAAAGTTTTGTTGGCCCACATATTGTAGTCCCTTATAGACACCATCATCTATATAAAGTACTTTTAATAATTCCATTAGGAACTACATAGTTTTATGAAATTAATTATCTATTAAAGTTTAAATGGTAATCATGATCTATGATACCAAATGTTATGATCCCCTCTCCCTGTTATCCCCTAAAAATGAGGACCGAGAGGCAAGGACCATAATCACAACTATGGGATCAAGATTAACAAGTAACCAATAATAATCAACAAATTTATTATAAGGAAAAGAGTTGATAACAAGATAATCTCTCCTAAAGGGAGTTTACATGTAATGCATATCTAATGTTTGCAACAAGAATAAATTTCCTTTGTTCTTGGTGTGATATTCTTGCTAGTCCCTATTTTTTTTTGGAGTAAGGTTAATATATTAAACCAAAATGGGTGTATAGTAAACTATACAACAGAGCAAGGCACCCTGAGACAGGTCCTAAAAGCAATACATGGGGACTAACTAAAAAAACCCAGTAGAGGCGTGTGTTGACCTCGAGATTGTGCAAAATCTCAGGATTACAAAAAATGCGCCATTTTAGTTCTTTAGCCAAATGGTCAAACAGATCTTCTGGGTTGTTCTTCTTATGCCCATGAATCCTATTGTTCTTTTCATACCACATGAGGTAGCTGGTACCAGTAAGACACAGGTTTGTGAAGCTTGTTCTCATCTTTGTCCAATTGGTTATGCCTATATTCCACTAAACAAACTGTTCTAAGGAAGATGGTACATCCCGCCCCCACCCATTTCTAAGGCAGACAATCCTCCACAATCGTTTGGTCCAACTACATTTGAAGAGAAAATGTGATCTTGTTTCAGTGGCCACCTTACACAACATGCATTTTTCATTGACATCTAAGCCCCATTTGATCATTCTATCATTCATCGACAGTCTATCTAGAATGGCCCTGAAGCAAAGAATGCTCCATTTAGGGCTATCAGAAAAGCTCCATAGGATGCCGGTCCATCGAGGGGTAAGGTTGGTGCCTATACTGGTGTTGATCAATGTTGAACAATCACGTATGGACCAGTTACCATTAGGATCAACAAAATATTGGTCCTGATTTTCCTGAACCAACTTGCACATTGCCCTCCAGACCCGAGATGGCCTCGTGTTCTCCTCGTTTTTCAAGCACCGCCGATACATGGAGTGGCTCTTTCATGAACTTCTCAACTCTCTTCCTGGTCCCCATGTACATGAGTTCCTCGGGTCCCAACATCTGTAGGCCTCCCTCCACATACGGTCATGCAATCTTATGCTAAGAAATGGAGTGGCTCTTCCCTATCCAAATGAAGTTCACAGTAATTTCCCTTATGGTCTGTGTCACTGGCATCCACATCTCCCATATACTTGCATAAAATTTGATAGTAGCCTGGAGCATGGATCGTACAAGAACCAACCAACCTGCCATAGATATATGCAACACATTCTAGTTGTCAACTTTGTGTTTAACACTTTGTAGGAAATCTTTATAGTCTGATGTTGTGCCCCTACCCTCCATGAGGAGGTATCCCAAATATTTCATCGGGAAGACCCCACTCTCCATGTCAATGGACCCCTTAAGCTTGCCCCTTCTATTGTCACATGATTTAGAGAAGAAGGTTGATTTAATGGCGCTGATGTACAACCCCGTGATCATGCCAAACTTGTGTAGGACACTGTTATATTCTTGGAGTCTCTTCACATTGCCCACTGAGAACAATATGACATCATTGACAAACACAATATGTGTCATAACCTTCACTCCCTTTACTTTGTAAGCTTTGATGTGCCCACTATCTTTCACTTGTTTAATAAGACTTGTCAGCCCCTCCATAACCAGGGGGATAAAGGGTCGCCCTGGCGCAACCCATTGGAAGAAGGGAATAGACCTGCAGGAGAGCCATTCACCAACACCAAAAAAGTGCATGTTGTGACACACTGTTTGATCACTGAGATCCAACCATGGTTGAAACCCATGGTCTCCATGATTTTCTAAAGGTAGTCCTAGTTCACATGGTCATATGCTTTACTAATATCGACCTTCATGAATGGTTTGGCTGTAGAGTCTTTCCTGTTTAAGTCATTTAAGAACTTCATGGATAATAGGGAGCAGTAATCCATCTTCCTTCCTTTGACAAAGGCATTCTGGTTTGGGGATATGATGTGGGGTAAAATACCACTCAATCGTTTGGCCAGGAGCTTGCAATGACCTTATAGAGTACAAAACAACAAGCGATTGGCCTATAATTAGTTATCTCTATTGCATTGCTAGTCTTGGGTATCAAATTGATAAAGGAGTGATTCACAACACTAACCATGGCCCCTCCCTAAAGAAACCATCTCACTGCCTTGCATACATCCTTTTTTATTGTTGTCTACATCATTTGGAAGAATCGAAAATCAAAGTCGTGCTGCCCTGGGGCCTTGGATTAGTGGATCAAGAAGGTGGCCTCATTGATTTCCTCGTTAGTGGCCTCTTTGCACAAGGATTCATTCATGTCTTCAGTTAGTTTTCTACTCATGTTCCCATCTTCAATGTCAAAGGTATCTGGTTGTTGTAGTCTTTATTGTATAGACTATTGAAGAAGAGGGTAGCCTGATATGCAATCTCCTTCCAACTGTCGACCACTTCCCCATTGTCATCAATCAGCTCATAAATAGTGTCCTACAATTCTTTGTTCCTAATGGAAACATGGTACACCTTGGTGTTGCGATCACCATCTGTGATCCACTTTAGCCTACTCCTCTGCCAGCGTAGAAGTTCCTCTGCTTTCTCAAGATTATTTACTCTATCCTCCATCTTCATCTCTGCTTCCATGGTCATCTAGGATGTTGGGTTTAGCCTTATATCCAACATAGCCTTGTCATCATTGCCTCTGGATTTATGGAGAACATTGGGAAGGTTGACTTTATCTTTTGACCATGTCTTGATGGCTTTCTTCGTGCACTGGAGCTTTTTCAGCACCACATAAAGAGTATTGCTCTCAATGTGTGTTTTCCAATGTTCCTCCATCATTTCTTTGAAGCCATCCTATTCACACCACAAGTTGAGGAACCTGAAAGGGTGAGTAGGTTGGAGGGAGTTTTTAATATGTACCTACATCTAGGCATGGTCACTGAAGTAGTGTGAACTGAGCTTGATGGCAACATTAGGAAACATGTCCAACCAAGCAGTGTTCACAAGACCTTTGTCCAACAAGCTTGATATTCGTCCTCGTGGTTTTTTCTTATTAGACCAGGTTGTTAATCCTCCAATGGTGTTGAGTTGGTGAAGTCCCACCTTTTCCATGGTGTAGTTTAATTTGTTTCGGATTTTTTCAGGAACGCACTTGCCTCCCATCTTTTCTTTAGCACTCCTTGTGGTGTTGAAATTCCCCAAGACCAACCATGGAACTTCATCTTGTGTCGTGGCCTCAATAGCAGGCCAAAGCCTATCATGGTCCTTCTCTAGGTTTTCACAATATACTGTAGACAGTATACAAGAAAACCCCCCATTATTGAAGCATCTCACTGTGATGATTTGGTTTGTGGCATTGATCAAATCGATCTGCCATAGGTTAGCATCCCAACCTATGACAATCCTTCCTCCATCCTCTTTGTCCAGATTAGACACATAGTTCCATTGGTTAGGGAATATGGAACTAACTCTCTCCATCGTCTTCCTTCTTATTCTGGTCTTAAAAAAACCCACAATCTCTACTTTGATGCTATTGAGAATTTTCCTTAGCTGGCTTTGCGAACCTGGAAAGGAAGCTCCTCTCACATTCCAAGCAAGAATGGTCATCTTTAACTTACTTGGTTGGTCGACCCTCCTCCAACAACTTTGGATTTGGGTCTATCCTTGGGCTTGGTTGTCGAGCTTCTGGTTCTTTTGGGGCTATGGATGTGAGTACTCCCTATGCCACCCTCAACTTCAATATCTTGGTCCTGGTTAAGAGCTTTGAATTAGTTTTCAACCCTTAACTTTGTAGTTGTCTTAACACTTGGCATACTCGATGAATCATTTGTCACTACAACCTACTTTACTACCAGTTTGTCAGTAGAACCATCGCCTGAGTCTGCCGCAATTACTTTTAATCCATTGGGTTTTGCCTCGTCATATGGAATTTCACCATCCTCGATGACCACAAGAACTTCTTTGTTCTTAATGGTGGCGAACATCTTCTCTGCTCACCTCTCAAGGTTTGTCTATTCCCTTTGGTGGATGGAATTCCTCTTAGGGGGTTGTTGTCTCCATTTATGTGGTTGTCTTGTTTCAAGGGCGATTATGGGAGGTGACAGGAGCGGTGTGGTACACCTCTCCCCTGGGCATCCCCCATTGTTGTGCCTGCATATCTTGCAAGTATCACAACGATCCGACATGGCCTCATATCTAACTTTAACCTCCCATTCACCACTGTCAGGTAATTCAACCATAATCTCGGGTGGTGGCTCCTCATCAGTAGAGATATCAACACAGAACATGGCACATCCGAGTAGCACACCGTCCACCCACCTCTCTATGGCTCGTGGTTTTCTAATGAAATGCCCAATGACATTGATTGCCCGTGCCGACCAGTGTTTCCCCACATCTGGAAATGAAACCCAGACAAAAGCCATCTTCCAAGTTGTCTGCCAAATAGCTTCCCCAGGGGTCCAGGGTCTGACCAACACCAATTAGTCATCGAAGAACCATGGTCCCTTGCTCATAGCAGCTTGGAGATTCTTCCCATTAGCAAACCTGGAGAGAATGAGCCCATCAGTTAGAGTGAACACCTCTAGCTCACCCCTTGGTCGCCATGACCTGATCATCTAGCGTTTGAGTTGCATCACATTCACAGAGGTCCCCACAATATGAACAATTGCGGAAAACTTTTGATACTCATCCATCTCATTCATGATCGGTTGCGTGTACCTAGTCCACCTTCACTTATTGCCCTCTTTATTGAACAATTTCTTAGGGTCAACGGCGACACTTCAACAGATTAGCATCGTAGGTCCTTCTACAACCTTTTCCCAATCCCTAGCCACTGTGACATCAGCTCTGGGAGCGCTCCATTTATCTATCACAGCTCCTCCTGTCTCCATGCTAGGAGGAATGGCGGCCGCCATCCCTCCCCCCACCATGCCTGCTTTGTTTAGAGAAAGATCAAGAGAGAGAGATAGTTTTCCCTAGTGTTTGCAATATTGAATCATATAATGGTAGTCCATATTTCATCATTAATTGTAGGTTACTAGAAGTTTAACCTAAAATGTTGTGAAAACAACACAGTCACTATAACAAGTTATACCGGTATGTAGAGGAAAATAAATATGCACATGTATGAGTAAAAACATAGTTAGACATATTTGCAATTAAAAAAATAATCAAAACACCTATTTATTTCTTTAACTTCTCATCCCTTAAATCTCTATGTCATACCCACTCATAGTGGGCACCCAATGTTACCATACCTACTCTCTGGATGTATTACTTGATCTACCCACTCACTGGAGGTGACTTCCATTTATGCCCACTCACTTGGGATATCCATGATCTCATACTCACTCTCTAGGAGTATTTATTTGTCAACCCACTCACTAGGCGTTCTTTACATAAATACAATGCATGCATTCAAATTAGAGATATTACTGTGGGATTGAGCAAGTTATTTCCTTATATTGTGAACTCCTTAGGGCTTGATTGATTGTAGGAAATAAATTAACAAGAAAGCAATTAATTTACAATCCACTCAGAAAAGCCTCAAGAAAACTAAAAAAGTTAGTTAAGTTGAGTAGTCATAGGCGTAACAACATACCTTTCTCAAGAGTAACTTGATGTCGAAGCAAAAGGAAACAAAAACAATCAATCAAGCAACTATCCTAAAAATAAGGCATAACAACCATGTATTATTATTTTGTTCACAAAATTCTCACTAATACTATGTTGGGGTCCAAGTTAGAATTTTGGGGTCAAATTACAATTTCATTATGGTTTTGGCTTCCTAAACCCAAATCATCACTTTTAGTGTCCTTTTGGTTTACAAACCCTAATTTTATCATCATATGCATTTTTAACTCAAGAAAACCCTAATTCGTCAATTTATGAATCATAAATCTCAACATAGATTCAAGATACCCTTTTTATCCAAAAATATGAGTCTTTGAACATTAAAATTATTTTAGCACATTGTGATCATCAAAACCTAGGAATTAAGGTTTGTACACTTTTTAACACATTATAGTTTGCAAGTTTTTAACATGTTTAGATTTCAAAGTAGATCTAGGTCTGGAAACCATTTTTAATGAAATCCTAGCATTTTTCTAATAAAAACACATTTATTAATTGTTATTATTGGACCACTGTACGATTTATTATGATTCGTGAAAACAAAATATATTATATTATTTTCCAACCAATTGGAAGTTGCCACTAAGAAGCTGACCAAATAATGCCAACACAGTTTGGGACCCCATCCTAGCTTATCAGCTCATGTTGCATTGGGGCCAGTTCCCACATGACCAGGGTGATGATTAAGAAAAAATAAAATGGAAAGGACAAAACTACCCAACACCTTACAATAGTGAATCAGGGGTGAAGGCGAGTTTTCCCTCAGTGCCTTCTTTGACCACGTGTTGATGAGAAACTCCCCTATTTGAGTTAGCTCACTAGTTGACTATGGAGTTTTGTCCTCCTAAGCGGAAGCCAAGAGTGCATTTGTCTTCACCACATCGCCACATACTCACTCAAGTTGGTTAATTCCTAGGGATGGTCGGTAAGTAGAGGACGATGAGATGAATCGTCAAGTTGTACAGAAGCAAATAGAGGAAGAAAATAACAGGGCTAGTTGTAAAATTGGAGGTGGAAAAGTGATTCCTAGGTCACACATCACCTTGCAATTGTGTTGGTAATTTTGTATCGGGTGCACATGCCGTAATATAGCCCTGGGATCAGGGGCCAGTCCTTATTGTGTTGTTGAATTTAGGCAATTCTGCTAGAGTCACATAATCTAGGCAAAACCTAGGGTTGGTAGGTTTGTATTGCTCTCGCAAAGCTATTAGAAAGATTTCCAGTCTCACTCATGTATTGGGTTGTGAGAAAAATGATTGAGTAAATGAGCCTTTATTGTTCTGAATTTCCCTATTTGTTGCAAGATAGGAGATAATTTGTTGATCATCAGACCCTGATCCAAGAGTCAGAACTATACACACCAATTAAAAGGGTCTGAGTATAGTTCAAGAGTAAATAGGACAATGTGGTATAATGTTTTCTGATTTCACTTTCACTTTAGGATTATTTCTTAAATTCAAATCTCGCTCTTCTTTTAAATAAAAGTTCCTAATGATTTATTCTAAGCATGGGTAAGATTTTAAACCAAAATTCAAAATAAAAGACACTTTTTTTAATCTCCATGTTTTCTCTTTTATCTCATTATTTAAAGTATCAAACCAACCCTTTTCTATTTCTATCTTTTCCATATCCTTTATTTTGATTACTTTTCTTATTTGGAATGCAAATAACCCATTGATGGCCTTTAACACCACTTTTCTAGAAAATTCCACATAATTCTAAAAAGTACATTATTATTTATCCATTATATTTTATATTTCCCTTATTAATGGATTTTCTTTCTTCCTTTTTCCCCACGTACGATACTGGCTTATTAAAAATAGTGAGAATGAGAAAATCTACAAAGGGGGATTTTGCATATCAAATCCACACTTTTACAAACAAGGAAACAAAGTACCCATTATTTCACTATTTAAAATGAAACAAGTGTAAAAATTTATGAAAAACCAGGTTATAACACCTATTCTTGTATATTCTAAAGCTCTCATAGGCATTCAATATAATCTCATCTAATCGTTGTGCTCTAGTCTTTGATTTTTCCATGTCCTAGTAAGATCAGAATTCAATTTTGACAAAGCCTAGTTGGCTTTGTGCTTTAGATCTAAAGGAAAATTACATGCTCACCCGTAGACTAGCCTATAAGGAGTTGTGTATATTGGTGTTATGAATGCCATTCTATAATCCCATACAACATCATATAGTTGTATGCTCCCATTAGTCCTATTGGTGGAGATAAACTTGTCTAGTATCATCTTAATTTCTCTATTAGACACATCAAGTTAGCCTTGAGTTTGGGTATGGTATGGGGTCCCTACTTTGTGCCTCACTCCATACTTACTTAATAAAGTACAAAACTTCATGCTTGTGAAATAAGATCCCCCATCACTGATAACCATTCTAGGCATCCCAAACCTACAGAAAATATGATCCTTCACAAACTTACGCTTAACTTGTGCATCATTGGTTCAGGTTGGATTCACTTCCACCCATTTAGACACATACTCCATAGCAAGAAAGATGTATAAATTAGAATTTGAAGACACAAAATGTCCCAGGAAATCTATTCCCCATTATTAAAAGAGCTCTACCTCGTAAAAGATATTAAGATACATTTTGTTCCACCTAGATATGTTACATGTCCACTTACATGCATCACACCTTTGGACATAGTTGGAAGCATCTTCAAATAAAGATGACCAATAAAAACCACTTTCTAAAACCTTAGTTGTCATACTGGAACTAGCATGGTGTCCCCCAATAGATAAAGAATGACAATGAGCAAGTATGCTCTTGAACTCATACTCTGGCACACACTTCCTCAAAATACAACCCATTCACTATTTAAGCAAGATGGGGTCATCACATATATAAAATATCAAAGAATGAATGAATCTTTTGTTCTCTTAATAACTACAAGAATCATGTATCTCTCTGCAAGCCAAATAGTTAACTATGTGCGCAAACCAGTGATCCTTATTCCTCACGAAAAAAAATTGATCATCAGGAAACTTCTCAATAATGGGTACCACTAGCCAAGATTTCATCCACTCTCTCTAACCTAGACAAGTGATCCACTACCACATTTCCTACTCAAACCTTGTCTTTAATTCTATATCATATTCATGTAGTAGCAAAATCCATCTAAGTAGCCTTGGTTTAGCATCCTTCTTCTACAAGAGATACTTAATAGTTGCATGATCAGTCCACACTATCACTTTTACCCCTATAAAATATTTTTAAAATTTATCAAAGGCAAATACTACAACAGAATAGTCATATACTCTCACTCTTTCTAATTGGGAGTCCCTATATATAAATAGGAGTAGACCTCATTGGAATACAGTGCGCAAATGTGGGGGGGTTCCAACGTGTGGTAACTTTAGGTGTGACAAAGTGGGACAACTTTGAGCATCAAAATGGGAAGCCAAAAGAGATAGACAAAGAGGGGAGAGAATAAGAGTGGATTACAAGATTCTATTGTGGACACATGATTGTGAGGGAGTGACAATCTTTGTAATCTTTTTGATGTTGCTTAATGGAATTCTGCAGTCTTCTTTGCCAACCATGTACTCTGTGTGATTATTTTTTTTATGGTTATTGACTTTGTCTACGTGGGAAGTCATAGATTTTTGTTTGCATGCTTGGGTTGTATCTCGTATGGTGTTTTCTTGGGCTTGAAGCTTCTCCAAATCTCCTCAAGTGGTATTAGAGCAGGGCTCATGCAATACGATCAAAAAGCATGTGAGGCACAGAAAAATAGGACGACGTCGACAACTACCATTGGTGGTCATCCGATAGGAAATCTTGATGACAACATTATCATGAAATTAGGAGGGTGTGAATCCAATAGTTGAGAAATATCAACACGAGGTAGAGTCATGTTATCTACTTGCATGGGGCAATGGGCCACCGGGACTAGTTGGTTCTATGGACTGGTTGGATTTTTTCTAACTAAAAGATGAGTAGCTAAAGAGAGATCTACCATCACGGGAGGCATGTATATGAAGTAGTAGCTTGGGTGGTGGGTGTCATGAACCTAAAGAGTTCTACATGTATTCAACTCTCACAAACAATCTAGTGTAAAATTGCAAACTCGGCTACAAATTTCAACTGATGCGGAGGTGAAGCTGTCAACTGTTGGAAGGAGGAATTTGTGGAAGGACCAACCACTCTGTGAAATTGTATGAGTGTGGATCAGAGAAGGCACAACCCTATGGCATGGGTTCCAAGGGTGTGAAGGATGTGGTTCTTCCAACTGTAGGCGGAGACGGTATTGTTTCGCAAACTATACAACACTAGTAGCTCTCACATGAAGGGTCTGGACAGTCATATATGGACACATACTCCATGCTGGCATGCATGGTGATAAAGTTCTGGGAACGGAAGCATCTTCCTTGGGCGGAAGCATAGAAGAAGAATGAGAATACACTTCTTGGAGGAGAAAGTTCATAGGATAAGATACAAGGTGGAGACTGTTAAGATTTGCCTCTTATCCTAATTGGATAAGAAATAATATCTAATACTATTAGGAAATTGGAAATTAATGTTAGACTTGGAGTCCAAGCCATTATTTCCTTATCCTTTTTTATTGTCATTTCCTAATCTCTATAAAGTAGTTGTATTCTCTCATACTTTCTAACTAGGAGTCCCTATTTATAAATAGGGGTAGACACCATTGGAATACGATGCACTGATGTGTGGGGGTTCCAATATATGGTAACTTTGGGCATGCCAACTTGGACAACATTGTGCGCCAAAATGGGAAGCCACAAAAGATAGACAAAGAGGGGAGACAACGAGAGTGGGTTACATGATTCTATTTTGGGTACAAGATTGTGAGGGAGCAACAATTTTTTTAATCTTCTTGAGGTTGCTTAATACAATTCATTAGTCTTCTTCACCAACTACATTCTCTGCTTGGTTATTTATTTGGTGATTATTGACTCTGTCGATGTGTGCATTCATAGCTTTGTGTGTGCATGCTTGGGTTATAGCTCGTGTGACATTTTCTTTGGTCTTGAAGTGAGCGTACCCTATCCTAGGACCTTTGGACACTAATGTCACATGTGACCCTACATATAAGGATCACAAAAATTCTAAGAGTGGGCAATGTTGAACAAAAATTCTTTACCATTTGCACTAGACACAAAACTACATTTGTCCCATGTACTACCTGCATTACATTGGACTTAACCCATGCTATATACATCACTTATACAACCATATATATAACACATAAACTTTGGATTTTTCAAGACCACACACTACCATATAACTTCTACTATCCATTCACCCTTAACTTTTGATATCCATTAACCCTTAAGTGGATCTCCTAACTTCACTTTTATGGAGCTATAAAGTCAATATATATCAATATATTTTATAAATATAAAAAACAATGATAGAAAATTGTGTTGTATGCATCATTTTCAAATATTATTAGACCAACAACAAGAAAACTAGTACAACTCGATCATGTCATCACTTCCTAGAGTCCATCTTCAAGGCCTCCCTCCACTATCAAAGACTGGATCGTTAACAACAAAGGTAATGATACTTTAATGTTGATGTTGTTACTACTATAGTTAATGATGGTAAATTTATTTTGTTATCATTAATGACATTCTTTTTACCATAAAATCTACCAAAAAATAATAGGACCAAAGGCAGAGATGCAATCCCCAACTTTTTTCATCACCCGCACAATGGGGCACCATCTGTGGTCCTCACCCTCTTCTCCCACTCTTCCCCCACTCCCACAAAACTCGCAACCATGAGTCCCTCATTCCCTAATTTTATACCTAGTTTCACTATTGGCCATCGATTACTACTGGAGGAGTTTCTAGGCGATCCACATATACTCAGTGGTAGAAGGGAGGAAGAGTCTGCATCTCCAGTAGTATGCGAAGGCATCTTCTGATCAAAGTCATCCTTAGTGGATTGGCATCTCCACACTAAGGTCAGCGGGCATCTTCAGACCAAGATAGACAGTGGCCACGCCTCCAGAGGAAGGTCGTTTGCGTGGTCATCTTCCCCATGAACAATCAATAACTCCACCCCATTATAATACCAGTTCCCCCCTTCTTCAGTGATGGCCCTATATCATTTTATTGTTTAATTTTGTTATGTTTCTTATAAAGTTTAACACTGGAAAATCCACATTAGAAGCATTGGAGCCTCATCCCACACTATCCTTGATTTCTTAATTGAATTTCATTTTTTGCAGTACCTATTAATCAACCGAAATCAAGTAACTGCGACTAAAAGTGCAGCAACCCTACCACAAGCGGAAAATGCTTTCTTCTATATCAGTTAATTTATATATGTCACCTCAACTTGCAAACAATTTATCTATTATGTTACATGTCCAACAAATACTTGGAGAAATGGAGTAGGAAAAAGTTTGATAAAAATTGATCTATTAATATTAAATATATATATATATATATATATATATATATATATATATATATATTACATTAACTTCTTATTCATTCCTTACTCTAGGATAATAATCGAAGGTAATAAATTCATGCTAACGTTTTACCCACAATAATACAATGAGAAAATCCAACTTGATATGGAAAAAACACAAACTGTTGGTTTGTATGTTTAATGAAACTATGTTATGTTTGGAATGTGAGAAAAGGAAGGGAGGTGAAGGAAAGTATAGGACGGGGAAAGGAAGTGAGAATATGCAACATAAGATCAATTACTTCACAACATATTGTTAGCAGTTACTAGTTAGTACCTAGAGGGGAAGTGAAGACATGAAAATGAAAAGTTTTGTATTTTTATCATGTAAATGAAAGGTTAGTTTGTAAAGAAGATATCATTGTCCTCTTTTCTTCTTTGTTTCCATGCCAAAATGGTGGGAAGAGAAGTATATGAAGATATCCATTCATTTTCCGTTCATCATTTTCTCCTCCTCTCCTATCAGCATATGGAGAAATGTAAAAGTCAAGAACACAAGTCATTTTGTCAATTTATTGACAAGACACCATGTATGAAGTCACCTTTAATTAATATACAACATACCTTCCAAGTAAGGCATCTTTAAATTACTATTTTCATATTGGCTTGCCCTTCTACATGACGTTTTTTTATTGGTTGTTTATTTAGTTAAATGTCATTATAAGACAAAATCATATTTTCTTTTAGCTTAGCAATTTTTTTATATGTTATTAGTAATTACATTACAACTCATCTTATCAAATTTTTTAACCCTTGAATGACCAACAATATGATTTACACTTGAAGCATCTCTATGTGAATTAGCAATGTCTTCTAGAAGGTACATTAATGCCATTATCTAGAAGAATATTTTATGAATTGATTTAAAATCTAACTTTGGATGAGTCATCTACATATTACATGTGATTATACATACCATATTGCACGAGGAAGGCAAGAAATAAGATCACTTCTTAGATCCATTAAAAAAGTGATCATACATGCATTGGTTGCTAAAATTGACCACTATAATGTTGTGACCATATCTAACTAAAAATATGAGACCCAAGTATTTTGTTACAATATGAATTCAATATTTTCAATTCTAAACTTTGGTTTTGGATGTTAGGCGTGGGGACAATCTAGTAGGTGTGGTGAACCTATTCACAGTGAGAAAAGAAGCATCTGATCTTTAAATCATATCTCCACATAATATTTTTGGGTGTTATCCTCTCTCTCTTAACTTAATAGCAACAACCCATTATGAATTTTTGAAAAATACAATACAGAGACATAATATATGATTTCTAGAGCTATTTTTTCTCAACTTGTCTAATCCATCTACAACTGCAATAGAGTAGTTCCTCATGACATCCACAATACCATTGATCATTTTCTTCACATAAAGATAAAGGAATATTGGCCACTGCACTACAAATAATCACTATAGAAATAAAGTTATATCCTAATCAAGGGAATACTTAATTCCTGAAGTTGAAGACATGTTTGCTCTTATAATCTCTTTCACACTGAAGGAGAACCATAGTCTAAATTAGCATAAGACCACATGGAAAGAACTAGTATCCCTCTCTGGTCAACACCTATCATAATGACTATCTAACTAAAATAAATGTTGCTCACAAAAAAGTGTCATCTAAAAGGAATAAGTGATTGGGGTATCATTGTCTATCTTAATAAGTTTCATATCCAAGTGTCAATCTTTAATTTCATCTGTTTTGGAATCTCGTTCTATGTAGATAAAAAAAGAAATAAGGTAATAGTGGTTTTCCTTTTCTACCTCCACCAATAGGTAATATATGATTAAAACTCCCCAACTCAAAGAATATGAGAAAATTATTATCTTTTTGAGTTATCATAAATAGTTTAGCACAATGTACATGTAATCATATATCACACAAAATGTCCTCAAAAAAATCCCAACAAATCTGATTGATTCATTTTTAAGAGGGAATTCCAAAGAACTGATGCATTTGGCTATTAGTTATTTTTGTATTAATGACAACTTCAATAACAATTGTATTAAAAAACTTGATTGTTGTTCAGAAAGGTAAATTGAGATCTGAAGATGATCTTTGGAAGCAAGGTCATAACCTTATTAGAAATAACATTTATGGTATCTTATACACCACATTACATAAGATGATTTGTAGTTTTTGATAGCTCATTCAAGATTATTTTTGATAGCTCATTCAAGATAGTTTTTGATAGCTCATTCAAGATTATTTACTTTTAAAAGAATACTATTTTAGAGGATGCACTACACTTTTTATTGGAAGCATTATGAAAATTATTTGTAGATACTCAAATTGTTGCATTCCAACAATCTCATATGGGGTGTGGAAGTTGATGCAAAGTAATCATCATGGCTTAATGGCTCCCGTATTAGATACAACGTCCTTGACTTAAAAAAAAGCAGTTAGATTAACTATGTTAGAAAGGTGTCAACTATCTACCTTATTAGATCCTATCCTCATTATAAAGGAAAAAGGACATACACAAATTTAGCAGAAAAAATATTCTTAAAGTAGGTAGTCATGAAAATCCTTAATAATAAATCATCAAACGTACAAATGTTATGTCATCCATATGAACTACCTTTCCTAACTCGGAAAAATTTCATATTTTCATATTTTTTATGATTTGTGATAACATTTCCACCCTCAAGCATATAGACTTTATAGTAACTTATATAGTTATCAATGTAAGAACAGTTTGTCCCTAATATACATAAGACAATGGTATGACACCATAATAAAATTATATTTATAATATTTTATATTAGCATTAGTGTCAAAAATAGTGAGAAAATGACTCTAAACAACGTCGTGAGCTAGATAATCAATAAATATCTGAGTTAATTCCATAGCTTTGTTTTTTCAAGAAGTTGACTACTACTTCCTCCCCAAAAGAAAAACTAGTTTTGGACATAACAATATAGATCAAGAAACATCCATTAAGAGAATTAAGTTTGTAACAAAATTTATAATTGGAATATTATTTAGATTATTATATCTAAAGTGAACTCTAAGATATACAAAAGAATATTTATAGTTATTACCATGATAAAGCCCCCCCCCAAAGAAATGACCCCAGGTGGTAATGCAAACCTTTTAGGGTTGCCTAGCGCCTAGGTCTACCTTAACAAATATGATGAATCGGTAGAATAATCTGGCACATGTGAAGAAATAATTGTGCCTTGTCACCTAGGCACATGGCTTTAAAGGTGTGATGAATACGTAGAATAACATGGCGAACGATGAGGAACTATTCAAAACCACGAGATAACGAATTGATTACTGATTGATTCAAGCAATATATTTATTCATTATTTGCATAATTATAAACCCATAGTCATCTAGGGGCCTTCGGTGCCTCAAACTAGGTTCCCAACCTATTATGTATTAATTGGGCTTGTAAGGCTTTTAGGCCCAAATTAAACCATTTACAAGCTAAATTAGCATGAACTAGTTTTGAATTTAGTCAAATTAAATCATATTGAAGCATTTTATGGTTGAAATAGGTCTCGTTTAGGCCAAATCATGCCATCTTTTGGCAAATTAGGTATGATTTGGGGGAAACTAGTTTTTCTTGGGGAAAAGGCATTTGATTTAGGGAAAGTATGATTAAATTGGCCAATTTGGGTCTGATTCAAATTAGTTTAGGTTATATTAGGGGCTATGAATCACTGGTACTCCAAAGCAGGTGTCGTACCTGTATATGATACATATCAAATACTGGTACTCTGTGGATACTCCTAGATACATATTAGATACTCTTACGTTGTATCCATGTCATATCCAAGTTGTATCCAACTGGTAAAAACTTGAAAAAAAAACTAGATTTGGGATGTCTCAATAAGAATCTGACAATAGTTCATGTCTCAACCCTCTCTACTAAGTAGCATCTAGAAAGAAAGTTGTCATAGTTGTTACCTTGATGCCAGTTTATTTTAAATGAATTTCCATGTGTAATCATGGATTTTTACTTGTTCTTTATTCCAAACAAGTTCACTAACCTTTACATGGTACTTGTGGATGCTTTGTATAGTTTAGGTGCAAGTTTTATGAACGTTGATGTCATCCACATTCTATGAAGGGCTACAATTTAGTATATTGTTGGTTAACGTGCCTCTTGTTTTGGTGACTAAATCCAATGTGATATATTCTCCATTTCCATCCAGATAATATATACTTATCTCATATTAAGATAAACATTGCATCCACAACCTTCAATCTACCCCTATGAAGCATCAATATTGTAATATAGGTTCCCTACATGTACTTAATACAAATATGATGATTAGGCCAAATTAGGTCAAATTTGGGGAAACTAGGTCTGATTTGGGGAAACTTGGTATGGTTCGGGGGTATACGTTTGATTTAGAGAAATTAGGTATGATTATGCCAAACACAGATTTCATTTAGGTCGAAAGAGGATAAATTATAGGAAGTAAGGCTTGTTTAAGTCATTGAATGCAAAATTAGCTTTAATTTAGGTCAAACTAGGTTTGGCTTATGGAAAACATGTTTTATTTGCGGGAAAAAAGTCTTCTATGGGGAAACATGGTCTGATTTGGCCAAATTTGGCCTCATTTAGGTAAATATAGGGTAAATTAGGGGATTTTAAGGCATGACAAGTTTATCAATGCAAAAATAGGTTCGGTCAATGTCAAATAATGTCAGGTTAGGTCCAATTTAAATGAGGATAGGTCAGATTAGGGTCCATCTGATCTAGTTGAATTGATGTTATGTGTGATTTAGCTCTAATACAATTATCACAAACATAGTTATAATGATTTGAGATATACAATTTAATGTACCGATTTGAATATATCTAAACAAATAAATGTAAATGCTACTATAAATACAATTATTCATAGCAAAAATTCCTAGGCACCTAGGCTAGATAGGTGTCCCTTGGAAAAAAGGGACTTCCTAGACACGTTTATAACTACAGTTAAACAATTAAAAGCAAAAAATCTAAAATGTCAATTTCATTTATAGATGCTTATATTTTTGGAAATAATAATTGTGTGATTTTTCTTGTAGACAATGGTACCAAATAAGAAATGGATTAGTCCTTTTGGTGGGTGGCTTAATGATCAAACATATGAAACTGGTGTTGATGAGTCTTTGGTTTATGCCTATCGGAAAATAGGTGGAAATGAAATTAGGCATCCATGTGTTCGTTGTATTATTACTTATTCTATTTCTCATGATTTGGTGAAAACACATTTATTTGTTTGTGGAATGGTGAGGAGTTGTAACTTCTGGTATCATCATGATGATAAGACATCATTCTGATTTAGATTCTCAAAATGATGACAATCAAGAAGATAATGAAAATGATGATGAGATGTTAGATCTTCTTCAAGATATGCACCTAAGATACCACAATATTTAGAGAAATGTGGAAGACATGGGATTTAACAACCATGATGGCAATGAAGACGAACCTAAGAATGAGGCTCAAAGATTTTTTAGGTTGTTAGATGACCTCAATCAACCTCTACATAAGGGATAAAAGGGTTCAAAATTATCTTCCTTAGTAAAGTTACTACACATAAAGAGTCTTGGGAAATGGGGCAATCATTTTTTCACAATGCTACTTGATTTTTTGAAAGATGAGTTATTCCCTGACGACTCAACCTCGCCCAACTCTTATTACGAAGCAAAGAAAACAATCAAAGATCAAGGTTGCTCATATGATAAGATTGATGCATGTGTGAATGATTGTATGTTGTTTTGGAAGGAAGATCGTGTTCTTGAGGAATGTAGGTTTTGCCATACTTCAAGATGGAAATGTAACAAGTGTAGCGGAGAAAAGAAATTAAAGGCAAACAGAAAGAAAGTACCATTAAAGATATTGTGTTACTTCCCACTAAAGCCACATCAACAAATGTTGTTTATGTCCACAAAAATATCTGTGCTAATGGGATGGCATCATGATAAGTGTGATGATGGGGATTTGCAGCATCCAACTGATTGCTTAGCATGTAAAAAAATTAATGAACTTCATCAAGATTTTTGTGACAATTCAAGGAATGTTAGTGTAACGACCCCGCCTCCCGGTAACCCCAACTTAAGGGAGACCAAGAGGTCAGAGCCTTTATCCCAATAAACAAGATCAAAAGTTCGACAAATAATCAGTAATAATTATGAAATTCTACCAAACTAAACTAAAATCTGGTATAAAATAAAACTTTGTATACCTTTTTCAAAAACTTGGATATCTAACTTCTATCCACATCGGGAATCTATTCTAACTAATCCTCCTTGCACTTTATTTCTTAATTGCATAATATGCCACTTTAGTGTTTGTCCTTTTCAATTTGTACCTAAAATGCCGACAAACAAAATGTCGGTCAGCATATTGGAATATGCCGATACGTAGGGACAACCAAAATTTCAAAAATATGGCTAACAATCTAAATATCACAATGAAGTTAATTAACAAGCCAAATTATGCTTTTTGTGTGACAATATCCACTGATTTTTCCCTAACCCTGGCATACCCACCATAGGGTTTCTCTTATGCCAATGACTTAAGGCCACCTTCTCAATCCCGATCTTGGTGCCTGGGGTCACCTCTCATAGTGCCAATTAGTCATTCAATAAAGACCACCTTCTCAATCTCGATCTTGGTGTCTAGGGTCACCACTCATGGTTCCTATGGGTCTTCCCTCCTGGGCTTGACCTTTTTGCATCATCCATCAGGGTGGCATGTAGGTGCCAGAATACACACTTTTATTATTATTGTGATAATCATAGTGAATTTATGTTTTGCAAGTATGAACATCCAAATTGATATGTTGCATTCAATGCGATGAATCATTCGGAAAAACCTTCGTGAAACTAATGCGATTAACCATAATTAACCACATACTTGTCAGGCTGACTTGAGTGCAGAAATAATCCAACTAAGCAAGAAATCCAGTAAACAACCAAGCACACAAGATGATCCTGAAACATGCATCCAATTTTCCTATCATTGATCACGCCATCAAGGTCTATTAAACCTAGCTCGCTTCCTAGGGTTTCTAGTCCACTATTAGGGTTTCCATTGCAATTAGAGTTTCACTTCATTTTTACTATTGTAACCCTAATTTTATACAATGACTCACAAACCCTAATTATCTCATCTACTCCTCATGAAAGACATTAAGGTTACCTTTTAACAACATATAACCCTAATTTTAGATTAAAGGCACAATTAAAAGTCAAATTAGTCTATTATGCCCCTTTTACATAAAAACTACCATTTTTATCCTTTTAATTCATGATACGATCTTTAGGCCCAATTATCATCTTTGGTTACTTCCAGATTAACAACTCATAGTTCATTATGGTCTAATTCACATATGAACTCTTTTATCATTAATTCCACCTTTATCCATTAAAAAACCTTAATTACCATATTAAGTGTATTTATCCACAATTAGAAACTTTTATACTCAAAATAGCTTTGAACTATCATATCTCAACCTTATTAATGAATTTGAAGAATTAAAGTCATTAAGAGTCATAATTACTAACAATAGGGTTTCAAGGCCCATTAAATCTCATTTATGCACATGGAACCCTAAATTAATCCAATTATAGGTAAATTTCATCCTTTTTTATCTTAATGCATCTTTTTATAATTAACAGGTTAATATCAACTTTAATCATCCATAAAACCCCTCTTAATACATTAATCATCTCAAAAGAGGGTTTCTTAATCATTAATACATTAAAGTTGATAACTTTCACTATTTTTCGAATTACAAGAGGAATTAACTTCTAAATCTATTTTTAATCGATTCCTCACATTTTTTTGAGCAATATTCATATTTTATACGCATTCATTCAAGCTACCAATAAAAAGATACAAATTTTGCAATATTTACTTACTTGGGCCAATCATTGAGCGCCACGTCATCTCCTTCCATGCAACGTAGCTCAATTAGAAACCTAACAAAAAGGCAAGTTTTCCCTCACGTAAGTCATTGTTTCTTCAGTACCCGGAGGGGTATTTTCTTCCAACGACGCCTCCTTCCTTCTTCCACCTCGTGCAACCCTACGCTACCACCCTAGCCACGATTGGCACAACTCCTCCCACCTTCCCAAGGTCTGAGGGACACCGGTGACCGTCATCCAGCCTCCGCCGCCCTCTGCCGTGGCCAACAACGCCCCAAACCATGGCCAAGGTGGTGCAGTTCAAAAGAACTCGACCTGTGACTTGCGGCCGGTTAGCAGACCTCCTGCAAGCATTGCGTAGGGGTCTGGGTGAGTAGATGATGGTCGAGACATGGCGGTGTGGGAGCGTCGTGCTTCCTTCCTACTCCTGTCTACGGCTCCTCGTCACACCCGGGGTCACTTTACCCCTCCTTGGTTAGGGATTGAATGAAGAAGAAGATGGGGAAGAGAGATGGATGCGTCAGATCTCTCTTGAACTCAAACATGAGGTTCTACCCCTTATATAGGGCAGGGTATCCACACACTAAGATGACCATCCACGAGTTAATAAGTCCTTTTCCCAATAGGAACCCAAGTTCCTTCATTAGGAAGCAAACTTCTCTCTCCTAATTATCTTCTTAATAAACCATGTTCATTGGATAGTTAGGAATTCAAAAATTCTCTTTCTTATCCTCTTTATGCTTGACTTTTAATCCATTGGTATGAATTTATATTTTCTTTTAGTAGAAAATACCTCCTTTTCAACAATGCCACAAAATTCATTAATTATGCATCACATTATCCTCTTATTTTGTATTATTTTGTATTTTCTCTTTCTTTTTCTCCATTGGGGCTCCTTGGACCCCCATGAAACTCTAATATTTCGAAGTCTGTTTTAGTGTATACTCAGTATCCTTCTAGATGCATCTATATCCATTATTTTTCATTATTTTACTTATTTATTTATTAAAATATCTCTTTTCAAGGATTTCTCTTTATCTCTCTTTTTATTTTCCTTATTAGAATTCCTTCTAACATTAGAAACCTTATGGATACGAAAATCCACCAAAGATGACTCAATCATACCTCTTTCCACTTATTTCCCACATTTTATCGTTGTTTTCAATTTCTTTCTTAATAAAGAAATATTTAATTGATCTTTTATTTTCTTGTTGCATTATCTTTTCAACTTTGGACTCCTTGGAACCCAGGAGGCACGAAATCCACCTTTGGATAATATTCCTTTTCCTTCTTGAGGTTTCCACATCTTTCTTTTCTCCATGTCTTTAATAATGGAGTTTCCTTTGTCTTTTCCTTGTTATTGGGCCCAATAGCCAATAAAGCCCACAAAACAACCAACAAGGCTATTGTAAACGAAATCCTTTTATTCAAAACAAATTATGTCATTATTTGTTCAAATATATTTAATAGGAAAATTTACATTTCTCACCAAAGGAACCCAAAATTTGGGGTTGTAACATCCTTCCCCTCTTATAGGAATTTTTCCCCCAAAATTCCACTAGGAACACAAACAAACAAGAAAAGCCTTTCTTATGTCCATCATGGCTCCCATGTGTCCTTACCCTTTCCATGGTGCTTCCCAAGAACCTTCATCATCTCATATTATTTCATCTGAGTTCTCTCTCACCTTGGTATATCATACCCTCATAGGTGACTTAGGACATTTCAGCCTCTCATAAACATGAATAGGTTCATGGCTCATCACATGGCTTGGGTATATCACATAGTGCTCTAGATCAGACTCATGGAACACATTATACATCATGTTATTCTAAGGGGTAAGGCTAAACATAACCATCTCCACTAATCCATCTCAAATGGACCCACGCAGTCGGGACTCAGCTCTCTTAGCTATAACTTAGAGGGGTCCGAATTCACACACATACTCTCCCATAGTGAATTGTATGTCAGTCTGCTTTGCATTAGCTCACGACTCATGTCGTCCATGGGCTCTCTTTCAGCCATTGCACGATCAAAGTGACTTCATCTGCACACATTGTGGTCCTTTTCTGACCTTTGTGAGGTCCCTTCACCAACATCATCTTAATGAAGTGGTGACCGACACAACCTCCCTTACAGAGCTCCTTTACATCCTAATACTGGCTATGGTTGTTATCATCACATCTTGTAAAGGATAAGAATTGTCTCTATGTATCACCCTGAACAAGAACACATGCTCTTATCAGACCCTCTAGTCTGGATTATACTAACCATTAGTTATGGGTGATAAACTGTACTAACATCAAGTTCTTCATGTACCTACTTTCACTGCATGGAAGTGAATCTTTAGGTTATACTCAAGAACTTTCAGACTTGAATCATGGTGTAGTTGAACCATCTCTTTCTCCTATGTAGTTCAACTGGATCCATCCCGTGACAACATTCTATCTTTCTCATGTCATCTATGTAAGGTGATCTACCATAACCCATATTGCATCTTAACCTTCCTTGGTCTAGGGGAGACTTACCACAACAACCATTGTGATGAACTCCCATTTCCTCTTGGGGACTCCTTATCCACTATACCAACTCATTGGGTTACTAGTGTAATTCGTCCTTCACCTCCTGGCTTGGATGGCAACAAGCCACGTGCAACTTCATCTTAAGCATCAAAAGTACTATTGTCACTTACTATCTTAGTAGTACTGTGGTGTATGATGATCTAAAAATCATGATCTCCTGTATGTCATGATTCCTCAAGATTGATTCCTCAGAAACCCTAAACCACTCTAGTCGGGTTTCATCAGCTTCTTTTCCAAAGAAGTACATTTGAGGTTCTACAACCATCCTTTTATTGCATCAAGGCCTAGGCTGGCTAACCAAACAACTACTAACTTAATCAACAATCTCGTTATATATAAGTGTTCGCCAAACGTATCTCCTTTTTCCAACTTAGGGTTAACCTAACAACCTCTTCTAGCCTCTAGTAAAACTAGGCAGTTGTATCTCAACCAAAGCATCCATTACTACCTCACATCCTTAGGTGTTACGTAATGTTGAAGACACACACCTCCATGTATTCCACTTGTCATCTCATCTCAGACTCAACAAGAAAACTTATAGCTCATCTTCTTGGTTATCAAACTCAACCTTGTATGACTCACAAATTCCACATAGCTCATGATACAAGCATCCTCATAAGATGACTACCTTAGTTCTCATGGTGTTTGTAAACCATCCACATATTGGTTACTCCACAAGGGTATGTTATCATCTCTGTCCTCATACCTCATAGAAACGTTCCAACTCCCATCATCTTTAACCTTGGTATATGGCATGCGTACTATCCTATCTCTCACTCCCATAACAAGAGGAAATAAGCATTTGGTGGCCGTCCAAATATTGAGTTCTTCCTGTTCCAAAAGTAGAGATGGTACAACCCACCTTGCCAGTACACCTTCAAATCTAAGTTGAAACATGCAACATATGTCTCTACATCATGATCATCTTGATATCAAGGTTACTTCCATGGAAAATTGGTCTCGAACCTACTTGGGTCACCACACAATCCTTGGTCATCTCCTCTAGGTCTGTAGGGTGCGGACACTTTTGGGGTTATCCCTCTTCCCTTATGCATCTAGTGAGTGCCCTCCTCATCTTCCCTTTGGGTCCCATGAGTTCATGAAGGTGATCAATCTCCTAACCCATGGCCCTCAAACAATGATAGTTGTTACCTCCCAACCCTATGGTCATGTGCAACAAGGGAATTAGGCAACTCCTACTTCCATTGGTCTTATCCCTACCTGACCCTAGGATAGACTTAGGATTCTAACATAGTACATGTACAACTTAGAACCTTACCCAAGACTTCATCATCTCTCTCTGTATTCGTGGGTAGACTTTCATCCTTTCATAGGGGTCATGGAAACCTACCTAGCTTGGTCAGGCCCCATACTGGTTACCTCCATGGTAACACATCCACATGCACTTAGAGATGGTTATCTATGGGTCTACATGTTCATTCTCATACTATTTACTTTTCACAAGCTTATCAAGATCCTATGAAACCTCTTTAAGTTACCTCAAAACCAACAAAACTGGTATACACCCTATAAAAGGGTCCCTTTCCCAGTATGAGAGGAAATTATCTCTTGATAGTAACAAAGGTCACAAACATCCTTATGTCTAGGGTTTACATCCACATGAGCATGCTTAACCCTAGAACGCTACTAAGGCACAAGAAGACCACCTACTAAACCATGCTAGGTCATACTTGTTCTCATTCCTCAACATTGGATCAAGATCATACCTTCCCATGTCACCAACTTAGCTGTGAGGGGTTCACCAAACATACCTTAGACTTAAGGGGTTTCCCTTTCCTCTAAACATGAGGAGTGCCATGCTTGAATCTATAGAAACTCAAATCTCATCATGAGCATCAGGTACACCACTTCCCATCTTAGGTCTAAGAACCCTAGGTTCACTTTTTGGATGCCCAACTGCATGCTCAACCTTTTTATCCACGAACCAAGCATGTACAAGGTATGACATGCGCTTCCCATGATCCTTCTACTTGAACAACATTTCAGAGTGGAGTCCTCCTCAAGGACAACCAACTAGGTAAAATGCCTCACAACTTGCTACTAAACCTCTCTATGGTCTAAGGAACTCTTTTTCCCATCTCAGAAGGTAAACACCTATACCATAGGCACATAGGTACCAGAAGCCTCATCCTCTCTCTAGGGTTTGGTGCCTCTAAAGGCAACCAAGATATCATCAGCCTCCTGGGATGAAGCATGAGGCAACCACTATCATCCACTTAGGTCGCATCATCCTTAACTCCCCATTGTTCCTCATATCTCACAGTCTAAGCTTCCAACCTTCTTGCTTGGGTCCTGCTCTCTCTCTCTCTAGAGCTAACCCTATAAACAATCTTACTACTAGAGGTCCTCTCTCCATGAAGGATCAAGCTCACAAGTGTACCCCTACATGGGTGAAGCCTATGTTAAAACTTATGTTTGCTCAAGATTATCCATAGCCCTTTATGCTTATCTCATAAGCTATCCAACATACTCTCCTAGCCAGGGTTTCAACCTACTACCTGCACTACTGACGTACTCTGGGTGCATGTTATGCCCTACTCGCATAAGCCCATAGAGTTTCTATAGGTTCTTCACTAACCTCATCATTGAACGAGGTATCCTTCACTCTAACATGCACGACCCTTTCCCGGGTTGGGTCGTGAAAGGTACTAGGTCGTCCAACCTCACATGGCTCATATTGTCATGGGCATCCGAAAGCATGTCCACCCACACATCCGGTCTATCATGACATATAACTCATTGTGTCATCTCTCTCTCTAACCACCACTTAGGGTTAGGGTTAGCATCATCCTCAGAGGATGTGCCAAGTCTCTACTTATAATGGAGGTCTCTACTTCCAAGACTAACTTCCTCTACTCATCCTCCTAGCAAGAAGGTCTAGCCTCTAGTCTCTCCTTAGGGCATGACAACATATGCCATACAACCTAAGCATGTATCTATTCTTTAGTTTACGCTTAAACTGTTAAGCTTATGTCCATGACATCTTATTTACATGCTTTTCATTCATTTAGTGGAGGATTCCTTGAACCTTATCAACTTTACCCATACCTCAAGAGGGTGAGGAAAAGAGATAAAACCCTAATCCTTAAAATCCTTAACAACATTTGAGTTGAGAAGGGATGAACAAGATGAGAGAGTCCTAAAGGTATCTTATATCAAATCAAATCCTGAGACATTGGTCAGGCAGTCACACAAATCTAGGAGTCCTCGTATTCTGACTAGCGGTGCCGAAGAAAATATTGCCAGCCCCCAGACGTGATACTTTTCTAGACACCTCTGTCTTTCGGAAAATCCTCTAATAACTCCCTTGGTTCTATGGAATTTGTAAAATTTAATAATGATTAAAGATTAAATGTGAAACCTATGATCTGATACCAAATGTAACGACCCCGCCTCCCGGTAACCCCCACTTAAGGGAGACCAAGAGGTCAGATCCGTTATCCCAATAAACCGGATCAAAGGTTCGACAAATAATCAATAATAATTATGAAATTATACCAAACTAAACTAAAATCTGGTATAAAATAAAACATTGCATACCTTTTTCAAAAAATTGGATATCTAACGTATATCCACATCTGGACTCTATTCTAACTAATCCTCCTTGCACTTTATTTCTTAATTGCACAATATGCCACTTACTGTTTGTCCTTTTCAATTTGTACCTAAAATGTCGACAAACAAAATGTCAGTCAGCATATAGGAATATACCAGTATGTGGGGACAACCAAAATTTCGCAAATATGGCTAACAATCTAAATATCACAATCAAGTTAATTAACAAGCCAAATTACACTTTTAGTGTGACATTCTCCACCACTTTTTCCCTAACCCTAACATACCCACCTTAGGGTTTCTCTTATGCCAATGAATTAAGGCCACCTTCTCAATCCCGAGCTTGGTGCCTGGGGTCACCTCTCATAGTTCCTATTAGTCATTCAATAAAGACCACCTTCTCAATCCTGAGCTTGGTGTCTGGGGTTACCACTCATGGTGCCCGTGGGTCTCCCTCCTGGGCTTGACCTTTTTGCATCATCCATCAGGCTGGCATGTAGGTGCGAGAATACACACTTTTATTGTTATTGTGATAATCATTGTGACTTTATGATTTGAAAGTATGAACATCCAAAATTATAGGTTGCATTCAATGTGATGAATCATCCGGAAAAACCTTAGGGAAACTAATGTGATTAACTATATTTAACCACATACTTGTCAGGATGACTTGAGTGTAGAAATAATCCAACTAAGCAATAAATCTAGTAAACAAGCAAGCACACAAGATTATCCTGAAACATGCATCCAATTTTCTTATCATTGATCAGGCCATCAAGGTCTATTAAACCTAACTCGCTTCCTATGGTTTCTAGTCCACTTTTAGGGTTTCCATTGCAATTAGGATTTCACTTCATTTTTACTATTTTAACCCTAATTTTATACAATTACTCACAAACCCTAATTACCTCATCTACTCCTAATGAAAGATATTAAGGTTACCTTTTAACAACATATAACCCTAATTTCAGATTAAAGGAACAATTAAAAGTCAAATAAGTTTATTATGCCCCTTTTACATTAAAACTACCATTTTTATCCTTGTAATTCATGATACGATCTTTAGGACCAATTATCATCTTTGGTTCCTTCCGGATTAACAACTCATAGTTCATTATGGTTTAATTCACATATGAACTCTTTTATCATTAATTCCACCTTTATCCATTAGAAAACCCTAATTACCATATTAAGTGTATTTATCCACAATTGGGAACTTTTATACTCAAAATAGCTTTGAACCATCATATCTCAGCCTTATTCATGAATTTGAACAATTAAAGTCATTAAGAGTCATAAGTACTAACATTAGGGTTTCAAGGCCCATTAAAGCTCAATTATGCACATGGAATCCTAAATTAATCCAATTACATGTAAAGTTCATCCTTTTCAATCTTAATGTATCTTTTTATAATTAACAGGTTAATATCAACATTAATCATCCATAAAACCCCTCTTAATACATTAATCATCTCAAAATAGGGTTCCTTAATCATTAATACATTAAAGTTAAGAACTTTCACTATTTTTCGAATTTCAAGAGGAATTAGCTTCTAAATCAATTTTAATTGAATTCCACATTTTTTTTGAGCAAAATTCATATTTTATACACATTTATCTGAGCTACCAATAAAAAGATATGAATTTTGCAATATTTACTTACTTGGGCCAATCATTGAGTGCCACATCATCTCCTTCCATGCAACGTAGCTCAATTAGAAACATAACAAAAAGATGAGTTTTCCCTCACGTAAGTCATTGTTCTTTAGTACTCTGAGGGGTATTTTCGTCCAATGGTGCCTCCTCCCTTTTTTCACCTCACGCATCCCTATGCTTCTTCCCTAGCCATGATTGGTGCGGCTCCTCCCACCTTCCCAAGGTCCGAGGGACACCGAAGACCAGCATCCTGCCTCCGTCGTGCCCAGTCGCCCCAAACCGTGGCCAAGGTGGTGCAGTTCAAGAGAACCTGACCTGTAACCTGTGGGTGGTTTGCAGACCTCCTGCAGGCGCTGCGTAGGGGTCAGGGTGAGTAGATGATGTCGAGATCCTTTTTTGCAGTGTGGGAGCATTGTGCTTCCTTCCTACTCCCGTCCATGGCTCCTTGTCACACCAAGGGTCTCTTTACCCCTCCTTGGTTAGGGTTTGAACGAAGAAGAAGATGGGGAAGAGAGAGGGATGCGGGGGATCTCTCTTAAACTCGAACTTGAGGTTCTACCCCTTATATAGGGGAGGGTATCAATGCCCTAAGATGACCATCCACGAGTTAATTAATCCTTTTCCCAATAGGAACCCAAGTTGCTTCATTAGGAAGCAAACTTCTCTCTCCTAATTATCTTCTTAATAAACCATGTTCATTGGATATTTTGGAATTTGAAAATTCTCTTTCTTATTCTCTTTATGCTTGACTTTTAATCCAATGGCATGAATTTATATTTTCTTTTAGTAGAAAATACCTCCATTTTAACAATGCCACAAAATTCATTAATTATGCATCACATTATCCTCTTATTTTGTATTATTTGTATTTTCTCTTTATTTTTCTCCATTGGGGCTACTTAGACACCAAGAAACTCTAATATTTCAAAATCCTTTTTAGTAGATACTCAATATCCCTCCAGATGCATCTATATCCAATATTTCTCATTATTTTACTTATTTCTTTATTAAAATAACTCTTTTCGAGGATTTCTCTTTATCTCTATTTTTATATTCCTTATTAGAATACCTTCTAACATTAGAAACCTTATGGATATGAAAATCCACCAAAGATGACTCAATCATACCTCTTTCCAATTATTTCCCACATTTTATAATTGTTTCCAATTTCTTTCTTAATAAAAAAATATTTAATTGATCTTTTTCATTCTTGTTGCATTATCTTTGCAGCTTTGGACTCCTTGGAACCCAAGGAACCCAAGATGTACGAAATCCACCTTTGGATAATATTCCTTAGCCTTCTAGAGGTTTCTACGTCTTTGTTTTCTCCATTTCTTTAATAATGGAGTTTCCTTTGTCTTTTCCTTGTTATTGCGTCCAATAGCCAATAAAGCCCACAAAACAACCAACAAGGCTATTGTAAACAAAATCCTTTTATTCAAAACAAATTATATCATTATTTGTTCAAATATATTTAATAGGAGAAATTACATTTCTCACCAAAAGAACCCAAAAATTGGGGTTGTAACAGTTACACTAGGCCTAGTTAGTGATGGTTTTCAACCAGTCAATCATTCTAAATCACCATATAGTATTTGGCATGTAATTCTTATTCCCTACAACTAGCCTCCCTGTATGTGCATGAAGGAACCTATTTTTATTTTATCCATGCTTATATCTGGTCCTGATGGTCTTAGAGATGCTATTGATGCCTATTTGCAACCTCTAATAAAAGAATTGTCAGTGTTTTGGAATACTGGTATACAAACATATGATGCAACTGCATGTCAAAATTTTATTTTCTGGGTAGCACTTTTGTGGACTATCAATAATTTTCCAGCTTATGGGATGTTGTCAGGTTGGAGTGCAAAGGGAAAACTTGCTTTTCCATGTTGTCATAAGGGTACCTATTAAATCGGACTAGCGAATAGTGGAAAGGAGTGCTTCATGGGTCATCGACGTTATTTTCCTTTAAATCACCAGTGGTGATAGAATAAATCTACATATGATGGAACTCTTGACAAGGGAACACCACCTACACCTTAACAAGTGATGACATCCTTATTTGAATTTAGAATCATGAAGGGAATGTTTTGGGAAAATGTTCTAAAAAATTATCTCACAAGAATAGCGGGGATAACTGGAACAAGAAAAGTATTTTCTTCAAGCTTCCTTACTGGAAAGATCTTTGGTATGACATACTTTAGATGTGATGCATATATAGAAAAATATTTGTGATAGAATTTTGGCAAATATTTTGAATGTGAAGAAGAAGACAAAGGCCAATTATAAATCTTGTATTTATTTGCAAGAAATGAACATGAGACACTAATTACACCCAATAATGAGGGACGGTAAAATTGTATTTCCTGATGCACCATTCACGTTATCTTGGGAGGGTAAACATAAATTCTGTAGATTTCTGAAGGATTTAAAAGTTCCTGATGGATTTTCTTCAAACATTTCACAACATGTGAACTTAAAAGAGAATAAGCTTTTAGGGTTGAAGTGCCATGATCATCATGTATTGTTACATCACATACTTGCTCTAGCATTGTGTGGTCTTCTTCATAAGGTTGATTATGAACCAATTCTTGAGCTATCTTGATTTTTTAAGGTGTTGGGTTCTAAGTGCTTGAATATGGTGGAATTGAAGCAAATTGAAAGACAGATTCCAATTTCTCTTTGTAAGTTAGAGCAAATTTTCCTCCATCATTTTTTGATGTAATGCTGCATTTGTCTATCCATTTAGCACATAAGTCTATTCTATGTGGACCTATTCATGGTCATTGGATGTATCCAATAGAGATAATGTTTTTTACAATAAAGTCATACATCTGCAATAGGACCCGCCCTAAGAATTCAATAGCATAAGGACACATAGCAGAAGAATGCATGAATCTTTGTTCAAGAAATTTGCATAAAGTTGATACAACATTCAATCTCCTTGATAGGAATTATGATGATGGTGTCAATGAATCAACAATGTTAACTATTTTTGCATACACGGGAAGAGGGCTAGGTTTTGGTACAACAAGAGATATTGACGCACTTACTTTAGAGCATGTTCATATATATATCCTAAACAATTGTGAAGAAGTCTAGCAATATATATAGTGAGTCCTAAAATCCTATTATGGTTCTCTTAATTGATGCTCTTTACTTGACATTTATTAACTTCACTACATATTTTTCTTTATTTATTTATTGTAGAGAATATTATCAAAGTCAAGGAGTTGATTTATAAGATATTTGTCACATGAAAATAAGTGAGAATTTCATAGAGTGGTTTATGATGAAATTAGCATGCATTATAATCTTCATATGATACAGTAGAAATACAAAACTTATGTATTGTGAATAATTTTATAATTATGATATTTTAGGTTGCTGATCAATATGAGAATGATAAAAGCAGGAAGACGGATGATCCAATTTTAGTGTCACATGGTCCACTCAAATGTGTTACAAATCTATATGATTATGTAGTGAATGGATATCGATATAACACTAGGTCCCATGATGGAAGATTAATGTCACAATGTAGTGGAGTGGTTTTCATTTGTGATGATGGTAGTGGAGGTAGCATAGATTATTATGGACAACTGACTGAAATTATAGAATTGCAATACTTGGGCAATAATAAGGTGGTATTATTTTGATGTGATTGGTTTGACATTGTCGATAAAGTTAAAGGCATAAAGATTGATGAGTACGATTTCACAAGTTTTGACTGTACACATATTTGGAAAAATGTTGAGCCATTTGTATTATCCACACAAGCATTTCAATTATTTTATGCAAATGATCATCGTAACAAGGGGTGGAATGTTGTTACAAAGGTTGATCCACGAGACAAGCTTGATCCAGTTCACACTGAAGAATCATAGGATGATGCAATTGATACTAATATCAATAACCAGAGCATTTCCCACTTTAAGTACTTGTACACATTTATGTTTTAATCATGTTCTATTGAAAAACATTCTTGTAAACATGATTTTCTTTTAGTTTGTGTGATCACATTTTATGCATAGAATTGTCATTTACATTGATATTTTATAATACTCCTTTTCAACCAACCTTGATGGTGTTGTAGGAAAATGGTCACAAACACATCCAAAAATGAAAAAGGTTTGATGGTGTTGATGGAAAAGAGTAAGTCTAAGAAGTATATCCTTCCACAACAATTAAGTATCATTGGGAAGAGTCATGGTCATGGAATAGAGCTTATAAATTGTATGTCAAATCCTATAGCAGCTACTGGTAATTGTATTAGTGACTCAGGTAGCAGTCATAGTCATTTGTCATTTCTAAATAGTGGGGTAATGTCTTTATCTTCCCAACAAATAATTAACCATTCCCATTCTTATACATTAACAACAAAATACATCCTTTCCACTAACCAAAACTGATCCACCATCAAATGGGAATAATCCACCACCAAGTGATGCTCTTTCCCCAGCAACTGAAAATGATTTCACACCATTTGAAGATGTTCCTGTCCAAAATGAAGGTTGTAACACTACTAAAGTGATGGCTTCTCATGGCGTCAATGAGATATCAACATGTACGTTTACTTTTCTTTACTTAATAATAAGTGTCGTGGGCATTGAATAATATTTTTTTAGGTTAAAGAATATATTTACTATTTGGTTATGTATATTGTCCCAAAATTTGTCTTTTTCAAATTTTGTATTATACTATAGACACAAAATTTACTTTACCCATCTAATCATTTGACTAAATTTCTACTTGTTGTTTATAAGACTTTTCATTTTTTCGTTGTTGTCTTTCTTTCCATTAATATTTTGTTAACATTTTATACAATGTCATCTAAATGTGTAATGAAATTTTGATCTTGATTGCAGCTAATGCTCCTGAAAAGGTAATAAGATGCCAAGGATGTAATGAATGCAAAAAGATTGCTAGACTAAGAGAAGGAAATAAGATATAAATCACCTTCTATCAAGGACGCCTAGTTGGCAAAAATCACACGGTGTGGAGTAGACACTTGGGTAGGATAGTTCGTGATCGGGATATTTGTTAAAAAAAGGTGCAATCTTGGAATGATGTCACTGAAAGGCAAAAAGAACACATGTAGGCAACAGTTGGCATACATTAATGCATTTATTTTTTAAACATAACCATTCAACATTGTTTATAATTTATATTTCACTTGTTTTGTGATAAATTTACAAACAACAAGATGAAAGAATATAAAATTCATACTTTAAAACATCTAAAGGAGTTATGGGTAAAGTGGAGGGCAGGAATGTACCACACCATTAAAGAGTTAGACATGCAAGAACAACTACAAAGGAAGCCTATGACAATTGAAGTTGAGAGTGATTGGCAATGGCAGGTGAAGGAGCATTTTCCTAGTGAAAAGTTTATTCTAATTTTCTAGAAAAATAATGGCAAATCGTTTCTTTTCACTTGTTTCATATTTGTAAATTTATTTTTTTGTAATTTTTCTACATATTGGTACGACTATAGGCATTTATTAAGAGAAATACCACAAACAGAGAAGGGTTGAACACAAACTTACTTCATCGCACATGAAGCATGCCTCTTAGAGAGATTTCATGGCAAAAGGTTGTCCATATCAATATGATTCTACATACATTTTCTACATCTTTCTCATGTATATAACTAAACGTGGGAACATTATAGGTAGGAAATGATGGGAAACTCCCAAACTTTGGCACAATTTACTTACATAGCCATAAAAAAGAAAATGCATTAGTTACTACAGAGGAATCCCAAGTTCACGTAAGTCCTAATCTATATGACCACTACCATTAATGGAATTTGTTTGCTATTATGAATAATTAGTTTTTTAATAGGACAAAATCATAAATGTTCAACAATTTGAGCCATCATTTTTACCCATAGAGGTCATGGAAAAAGTGTACAGAGAATCACGAACAAGAAAATGCTTAGTTGGTTATGGTGGAGAGGTGAGACCTAGAGATGTTAGAGGACCATACAAAACAAAGAATTCCTTTTTTGACGAGCTAAAATTAAAGGACCAAGCATTAAAAGACAAGGTGGAAGCCTTAAAGTTTCAAGAAGAAACTCTTTAAGCAGTGAATCATGAAAAGTGAGCCGCACAAAAGTGCCTACAAAAAGTGGAAAAGATACGTGATGTGATAGTCAATAATTAAACTTTTCAACATCATTTGTAGTTTAGTGATGTTGACGATGGTTCTGCCGCTTCTGGTTCTATATCAGAAGATGATAATCTAAATTATTTACAAGGTTAGCTAAGAGAATGATATTATTTATTTTTCTAGTATTTTTTATAATTTAATGGCCTCTCCAATTATTTTTTTAGTTTAAATAGATCCATATATCAAATGAAGTTTCATCTTTACTAGGATTAGATGCATATATCACAATGCATAAATACATTAAAATACTAAATCTAGTCAGATACTATAACAGCCTACAACTAGGTCAAGTGGAATATTTAGTCCATAACAAAGCTAATCAAATGCTTACTATATGCAGCTACTTACGAAGCGACAAAGAAATCTATTTTCTACGACAATGCATGGATGGATAAAGAGGGCTAGGAAATACCATGATAATCTTCTGACCATTAACTTGGTAAACTATTACCCAATATGAGATGTTAAGTCTTGCTTTTGTTGAGGTATAACATATATCTAACGCACATGTAGATTATCTTACAACCTTGCACAAGCATGAAAAAAAATGTAAATGCAATTTGAAAAATATGCCTCTAACAAAATGTGTATTTTTTGTTTTTCGACTTCATATTCTTTGGAATTTTGTGTTAGGATGTTTTAATGTCGAAGTTCTCTCAAGGAGGCAGGTGTCATGCAAAGCAACATACTACATATTTGTTATAATATTCCTTTGAGCCTTGATCTACCTTGTGATCATCAACATGTAGGGGTACAAGTCTCCATTTCTTTGTTTGGGTTGGGTGTGGCTGGTGGTGTTGAAGCTTGGCTTCTCCATACATGTCGTTGAGGAGTAAAGATGATATCACAAACTAGACATAGGTGCAATATCTAGTTAGTGTATCATTTGAGCACTCCTCCATGGATCGTCATCCACATGATATGATCCTTGAGAAGTTAGAAAGGAGGATGAAAGGTAATGAGTCACTTAAGTATGTATAACCTTGACAATCTTACAGATTAGTAGAAATTTAAGGGAACGAGTAAGATATTTAAGTAGAAGCATTCAACTTCGTTTTTCTAAAATAGATTCCAACATGGTGTTAAAAAATATTCAAATTTTGTGATTTGCATAGTGAAAGCTTGATATTTCCGTACAATATCAACAACATGCATCTATAGCCACATTTGTTGCTTTTGAAGCTTCCATTGCATGATAGCATATAATGGCATGGTCCTTACTATTATTTTATAGTAGTGGTTGAACATATTAATCTTTTAATGTATCTTTAGTAGCAACACCACCACTAATTTACTAATCATTTTTTTTGTTGCAGTTAACAGTGGATCTTTGATGTTGAGATGAATTTGAGGTAGAAGCTTTTCATATTCGAACTGAAGAAAAATTTAAATATACAGAAATGATCTTTGTCCATTCAGGGGGGATGTCCGGCCCCCCTCATGCGTAGATAGCATGATTTGCCACCATGGATGAAGTGTGCCCGGGCATCTTACAATTTTCAACTGAGCGTAAAAATATGTACATGACTCAATAGAGGGAATGAAGTCGACATTTTTTAGTACCACCAAAACCAACGGGATTTATGAATAGCGCCTATATGCAAAAGCGAGTACTATATCTGGTAGATTGTCTACCAAAAGTCACCAATATGATCTTCAAGTTAGATATAAAGTACCAAGATTCTGATTGAGTGCGGTCGACCCCTTAGATATTATTTGAACCACTCAAAGATGTGATTCTCCAATATATATTGTATTTTTGCATTGTGCAAGGGGTAATAGTCTATGTCCTCCCCCAGTATGTCAACAATTTTGTCAAATCAATAAAAATTATAACTTGATTCATTGCAATACTAGACATAAATGTTGAATGTGTGTTTACTGTGTAATTTGGAAGGTTACAAACAACATGAACAATTTAATAATGATATACAATTTAGATACTTGTATCTAGATGTACAATAAAAATTTATTTGATATTTTTTTGTCGGTATTGCTATTAAAGACTGAAAAAAGACATCCTCATTATTCTTTTAGACAAGATGAATATAGTGGTCATGATTAGTATCTACGACAAGATTATGTTATCGTTAAAATACATACTGACAAACAATTTTTGTTGTCGTTATAAGCATTAGTGAAAAAATATATAATTGTTAATAGTGACACACTGAAATCATATGTCGTCGTCTCAATTAATGGCAAGAGCAGTATCAGCAAGATGGGACAAACTTTCTTTATCGTCTTTATTAGTTATGATGGCAAATTTGTGCACAACTATGACAACATTTTTTTAGTCGATATTGAGATATTTTCCTGTAATGTCACACACCAATTAAACCATGCCAGTACTGATAAAAAATGAGTAATGATATAGAGTACACCTCTTCCACCAAGATTTACACCTAGATCTCGATTAGCGCAAACACATAATACGAAGTGACCGTCTGGTATTGTATAAAAAAATTTTTAGCACAGTGCCAGAAGTCGAAGAGTTTCGAGACGACTGAGAGGATAAAAACTATACAAGGAGTTGTTATTAGTGATAAAAGTCATCAAGAACACTACGGATTCTAAATCAAAATTATACCAATATAAATACTAAACACTACTATATATATAATTGTGTACATCATGTTTTATATGCTATATATATTTTTATATAATATTTATGCATTTCATATTTACACATACTACAGTGAGCATTTTCTAAACAAATATTACTTATAAACAAGTACTATAAATACTATACATATTTTTAAATTAAACAGTGCTCATTAATATGTATTACAATACTTACTTTATACATGCACAATGCTAATAATGCATGTACGAATTATTTTGTGACACTCTCTCTCTCTGTCTCTCCATCTCTCTCCATTCATCTTTCTCCATCCACTACCACCTTGTGTCTATTAATTTCAGTCTCTCTTTCCTTCCACTATCTCCCTTTTTTTTCCTTGTGCTAATTGTGTCTTGCGCATATTCTCGAGGTACGGGTGTGAGTTTAGGTGGATGGGGTGTTGTATGAATAATTTCCCATAAAAAATGATCTAGCCAAACCCCAAGTCAGGAGGTTTGACGATATGCTTACTTTGTTAAAGCGACAAAGATTATTTTGAAAGCAATACACAATTTACCAACTACTATGTGGTTGTATTGTTTTTAATGTTCAACAACATTTATCACGGTCATTTTTACCAGACATAAATGAGGCGGTGACTGATTTCACCGTACAAAGCAGCCATTACGGTAGTCTACCTCTTATTTTACATCTCAAAATACAAATCTCTATAGAAAATACATAGTGGTTATCACTAGATAGGCGTAGAACTGTCGACAAGATGACTGGCCTTGCTTTGCTATAATTTCCAAGAAAAAGAAAGCGGTAAGATGCCTTAATTTTGTTAATGAATCAAAGCTATAACTCGCATGTGAAGTCCATCAATTTAACAGCTCCTGTGATCGATCTTGCACTAGATTATTAAAGAAGATATATCATTCTTTCTCTTACACATGAAGAAAAGGATATTTATGTAGTTTTTCTTTCACAACAAGTCTCAAAGATAACATCACCAAATAATGCAACGAACTGCCCCACCAGAAGATTCATTTGTTGTGGTTACTCAAAAGAGTTTCCGATCTGACTTCGTCACATTTATGCTCGACATGGCTGTAGGTGTAGGTTGTGGTCCTTAACCTCCGGCACGTAGACCAAGAGTTTGCTAGGTTAGAGAGAGCAGCCATGCGCTGACAAGCTCAAGCACACAAGGCTGGCAGGGGAAAGAGTCATAAGACCAGAGAGCACCTAGTTGAGGAAAAAGATTGAAGACGATTGAAGAGCCAAAAGGATAGACAATTACATACATAACTTGAAGTGTAAACTCAAACAAACAATATCCGAACCCTGGTAACTGTACTTTCTAGACGGAGAAATTGACCAAGTTGCTGGATGATATCATCGGCGTTCGGAAGAAGCATGGCCGGGTATGAATGAACCGACGAGTTAATGACGATAACGTGGGTCAGAAAGCTCCGAGTCCAATCCCATAATTGAACGATATCGTCCATGCACAGCTTGATTTCGCTCAAGCGGCAGGAGCCTAAAGAAACGTGAGGTGGAGACAGTTAGCTAGCTGCAAGGAAGTCTCCTTGGTAGGAGGTATTTACCGTGTTCAGCACATGCAACACGACGATGACGGTTAGATGGATGCACAAGACGTGTCGAAACAACGTAAAGAGCAAGTAGGTTTCAATAGGGTACAAGTTGAATGAGGTGCTATTACATTTCGACTTTGGAGTACGTGTTCGTCCAAGATATGTGGCTTGGACATGAGCAGTGGCGGAACTAGAAAAATTACACTAAGGGGGGCTGAAATCATATATGTGTGCATATTAACACATAGCGGGGGCTGAGTCGAAAAAATACAAACATTGAGATTAGAACCTGTGTCACTTGTTCCACAAAACATACTTTCTACCACTTCAGCTAGCTCCTTTCATTGTAAACTTGTACACAGTTATTGTATTTATTTATACGTGATCTATATTTAATACTAAAAATACACTACTTATATTATTTTTTTTGGGGGTGGGGGTGCTAAAGCCCCGGCAACCACCCCCTAGTTACGCCCCTGGACATGAGATGTCCAATTCATGAATCGGGACTATTTTGTAAGTGTCAAAACAGATTCAAACACCAGATGCAAAACAAATTGTAAAAGTCACTAGAGAGGGTTCGAAATGGCAAACACAGACGTCCTTGCATATCTACAATTGCAAAGACGAAGAAGAGCAGTAAGGTACCTTATTTTTCGTAAAAGAGTCAAAGCTACAACTCCGAGTGTGAGGGTTTATCCATTTAATTGGGAATATGATTGATCTTGAACTTACTTATAAAAGCAGATATACGTTCATCATTATAAGGATGGTGATGTTGTTTCTCTTCACATCACAAGTAGTCTCAAACCAAACGAGACCAACAAATTTCACGACCTGTCCCACCAATTGATTCATTGGAGTGGTTTCTCCATAATGAGCAATTTTCGTGATCGCACTTCGTTCCAGTTGTGATCGACATGGCTGTAGTGTGGGTTGTGGTCCTTATCCTCCCAATTATTTTATATCAGAATATGATAATCTAAATTATTTACAAGGTTAGCAAAGAGAATGATATTATTTATTTTGCTAGTATTTTTTATAATTTAATGACCTCTACAATTATTTTTTTAGTTTAAATAGATCAATATATCAAATGAAGTTTCATCTTTACTAGGATTAGATGCATATATCACAATGCATCAATACATTAAAATACTAAATCTATTCCGATACTATAGCAGCCTACAACTAGGTCAAGTGGAATATTTATTCCATAATGAAGCTGATCAAATGCTTACTATATGCAGCTACTTACGAAGCGGCAAAGTAATCTATTTTCTACGACAATGCATGGATGGATAAAGAAGGCTAGGAAATACCATGATAATCTTCTGACCATTAACTTGGTAAACTATTACCCAATATGAGATGTTAAGTCTTGCTTTTGTTGAGGTATAACATATATCTAACGCACATGTAGATTATCTTACAACCTTGCACAAGCATGAAAAAAAACGTAAATGCAATTTGAAAAATATGCCTCTAACAGAATGTGTATTTTTTGTTTTTCGACTTCATATTCTTTGGAATTTTGTGTTAGGATGTTGTAATGTCGAAGTCCTCTCAAGGAGGCAGGTGTCATGCGAAGCAACATATTGCATATTTGTTATAATATTCCTTTGAGCCTTGATCTACCACGTGATCATCAACATCTAGGGGTAGGAGTCTCCATTTCTGTGTTTGGGTTGGGTGCGGCTGGTAGTGTTGAAGCTTGGCTTCTCCATACATGCCATTGAGGAGTAAAGATGATATCACAAACTAGACATAGGTGCAATATCTAGTTAGTGTATCATTTGAGCACTCCTCCATGGATCCTCATCCACATGCTATGATCCTTCAGAAGTTAGAAAGGAGGATGAAAGATAACGAGTCACTTAAGTATGTATAACCTTGACAATCTTACAGATTAGTAGAAATTTAAGGGAACGAGTAAGATATTTAAGTAGAAGCATTCAGCTTCGATTTTCTAAAATAGATTCCAACATGGTGTTAAAAAATATTCAAATTTTGTGATTTGCATAGTGAAAGCTTGATATTTCCGTACAATATCAACAACATGCATCTATAGTCACATCTGTTGCTTTTGAAGCTTCCATTGCATGATAGCATATAATGACATGGTCCTTACTATTATTTTATAGTAGTGGTTGAACATATTAATCTTTTAATGTATCTTTAGTAGCAACACCACCACTAATTTACTAATCATTTTTCTTATTGTAGTTAACAGTGGCTCTTTGATGTTGAGATGAATTTGAGGTAGAAGCTTTTCATATTCGAACTGAAGAAAAAAGTAAATCTATAGAAATGGTCTTTGTCCATTCAGGGGGGATGTTCGCCCCCCCTCATGCGTAGATAGTATGGTTTGCCGACACGGATAAAGTGTGCCCGGGCATCTTACAGCTGTCAACTGAGCATAAAAACATGTGCATGACTCAACAGAGGGAATGGAGTCGACATTTTTGAGTACCACCAAAACAACGGGATTTATGAATAGCGCCTATATGCAGAAGCGAGTACTATATCTGGTAGATTATCTACCCCAAGTCACCAATATGATCTTCAAGTTAGATATAAAGTACCAAGATTCTGAATGAGTGCGGACGACCCCTTAAATATTATTTGCACCACTCAAAGATGGGATTCTCCAATATATATTGTATTTTTGCATTCTACAAGGGGTAATAGTCTATGTCCTCCCCCATTATGTCAACAATTTTGTCAAATCAATAAAAATTATAACTTGATTCATTGCAATACTAGACACAAATGTTGAATGTGTGTTTAGTGTGTAATTTGGAATGTTACAAACAATATGAACAATTTAATAATGGTATACAATTTAGATACTTGTATCTAGATGTACAATAAAAATTAATTGATATTTTTTTGTCATTATTGCTATTAATGACTGAAAAAAGACATCCTCATTATTCTTTTAGACAATACGAATATAGTGGTCGTGATTAGTATCTACGACAAGATTATGTTATCGTTAAAATTCATACCAAGAAATAATTTTTGTTGTCGTTATAAGAATTAGCGAAAAAATATATAATTGTTAATAGTGACACACTGAAATCATATGTCGTCGTCTCAATTAATGGCAAGAGCAGTATCAGCAAGATGCCACGAACTTTCTTTATCGTCTTTATTAGTTATAACGGTAAATTTGTGCACAACTATGACAACTTTTTTCATTCGTTATTGAGATATTTTCCTGTAATGTCACACACCAATTAAACCATGCAAGTACTGATAAAAAATGAGTAATGATATATTGTACACCTCTTCCACCAAGATTTACACCTAGATCTCGATTACCGCAAACTCATAATATGAAGTGACCGTCTGGTATTGTATAAAGAAAATTTTAGCACAGTGTCAGAAGTCGAAGAGTTTCGAGACGACTGAGAGGATAAAAACTATACAAGGAGTTGTTATTAGTGATAAAAGTCATCAAGAACACTACGGATTTTAAATTAAAATTGTACCAATATAAATACTAAACACTACTATATATATAATTGTGTACATCATGTTTTACAATCTATATATATATATATATATATATATAATATTTATGCATTTCGTATTTACACATACTACAGTGAGCATTTTTTAAACAAATATTACTTATAAACAAGTATTATAAATACTATACATATTTTTAAATTAAACAGTGCTCATCAATATGTATTACAATACTTACTTTATACATGCACAATGCTAATAATGTATGTACAAATTATTTTGTGACACACACTCTCTCTCTCTCTCCATCTCTCTCCATCCACTACCACCTTGTGTCTATTAAATTGAGTCTCTCTTTCCTGCCACTATCTTCCTTTTTTTCCCTTGTGCTAATTGTGTCTTGCGCATATTCTTGAGGTACAGGTGTGAGTTTTGCTGGATGGGGTGTTGTATGAATAATTTTCCATAAAAAATGATCTAGCCAAACCCCAAGTCAGGAGGTTTGACGATATGCTTAGTTTGTTAAAGTGACAAAGATTGTTTCGAAAGAAATACACAATTTACCAACTACTATGTGGTTGTATTGTTTTTAATGTTCAACAACATTTATCACGGTCATTTTTTACCAGACAAAAATGAGGCAGTGACTGATTTCACCGTACAAAGCAGCCATTACGGTAGTCTACGTCTTATTTTACATCTCAAAATACAAATCTCTATAGAAAATACATAGTGGTAATCACTAGATAGGCATAAAACTATCGACAAGATGACTGGCCTTGCTTTTCTATAATTTCCAAGAAAAAGAAAGCGGTAAGATGCCTTAATTTTGTTAACGAATCAAAGATATAACTCGCATGTGAAGTCCATCAATTTAACAACTCTGTGTGATCGATCTTGCACTAGATTATTAAAGCAGATATATCGGTCTTTCTCTTACACAGGAAGAAAAGGATATTTATGTAGTTTTTCTTTCACAACTAGTCTCAAAGATAACATCACCAAATAATTCAACGAACTGCCCCACCAGAAGATTCATTTGTTGTGGCTACTCAAAAGAGTTTCTGATCTGACTTTGTCACAATTATGCCCGACATGGCTGTAGGTGTAGGTTGTGGTCCTTAACCTCTGGCACCTAGACCAAGTGTTTGCTAGGTTAGAGAGAGAAGCCATGCGCTAACAAGCTCAAGTGCACAAGGCTGGCAGGGGAAAGAGTCATAAGACCAGAGAGTCCCTAGTTGAGGAAAAAGATTGAAGACGATTGAAGAGCTGAAAGGATAGACAATTACATACGTAACTTGAAGTGTAAACTCAAACAAACAATATCTGAACCCTGGTAACTGTACTTTCTAGACGGAGAAACTGACCAAGTTGCTGGATAATATCATCGGCGTTCAGAAGAAGCATGGTCGTGTATGAATGAACCGATGAGTTAATGAAGATAACGTGGGTCAGAAAGCTCCGAGTCCAATCCCATAATTGAACGATATCGTCCATGCACAGCTTGATATCGCTCAAGCGGCAGGAGCCTAAAGAAACGCGAGGTGGAGACAGTTAGCTAGCTGCAAGGAAGTCTCCTTGGTAGGTGGTATTTACCGTGTTCAGCACATGCAACACGACGATGACGGTTAGATGGATGCACAAGACGTGTCGAACCAACGTAAAGAGCAAGTAGGTTTCAATAGGGTACAAGTTGAATGAGGCGCTATTACATTACGACTTTGGAGTAAGTGTTCGTCCAAGATATGTGGCTTGGACATGAGCAGTGGCGGAACTAGAAAAATTACACTAAGGGGGGCTGAAATCATATATGTGTGTATATTACCACATAGTGGGGGCTGAGTCGAAAAAATACAAACATTGAGATTAGAACCTGTGTCACTTATTCCACAAAACCTACTTTCTACCACTCCAGCTAGCTCCTTTGATTGTAAACTTGTACACAGTTATTGTATTTATTTATACGTGATCTATATTTAATACTAAAAATACTACTACTTATATTATTTTTTTGGGGGGAGGGGGTGCTAAAGCCCCGACAGCCTCCCCCCTAGTTACGCCCCTGGACATGAGATGTCCAATTCATGAATCGTGACTACTTTGTAAGTGTCAAAACAGATTCAAACACCAGATGCAAAACAAATTGTAAAAGTCACTAGAGAGGGTTCGAAATGGCAACAAATATGACACAGACGTCCTTGCATATCTACAATTGCAAGGACGAAGAAGAGCAGTAAGGTACCTTATTTTTTGTAAAAGAGTCAAAGTTACAACTCGGAGTGTGAGGGTTTATCCATTTAATTGGGAATATGATTGATCTTGCACTTACTTATAAAAGCAGATATACGTTCATCATTATAAGGATGGTGATGTTGTTTCTCTTCACATCACAAGTAGTCTCAAACCAATCGAGACCAACAAATTTCACGACCTGCCCCACCAATTGATTCATTGGAGTGGTTTCTCTATAATGAGCAATTTTAGTGATCGCACTTCGTTCCAGTTGTGATCGACATGGCTGTAGTGTGGGTTGTGGTCCTTATCCTCCTAATTATTTTATATCAGAAGATGATAATCTAAATTATTTACAAGGTTAGCTAAGAGAATGATATTATTTATTTTGCTAGTATTTTTTTTAATTTAATGACCTCTCCAATTATTTTTTTAGTTTAAATATATCAATATATCAAATGAAGTTTCATCTTTACTAGGATTAGATGCATATATCACAATGCATCAATATATTAAAATACTAAATCTATTCAGATACTATAACAGCCTACAACTAGGTCAAGTGGAATATTTAGTCCATAACGAAGCTGATCAAATGCTTACTATATGCAGCTACTTTTGAAGCAGAAAGTAATCTATTTTCTACGACAATGCATGGATGGATAAAGAAGGCTAGGAAATACCATGATAATCTTCTGACCATTAACTTGGTAAACTATTACCCAATATGAGATGTTAAGTCTTGCTTTTGTTGAGGTATAACATATATCTAACGCACATGTAGATTATCTTACAACCTTGCACAAGCATGAAAAAAAACGTAAATGCAATTTGAAAAATATGCCTCTTACAGAATGTGTATTTTTTGTTTTTCGACTTCATATTCTTTGGAATTTTGTGTTAGGATGTTGTAATGTCAAAGTCATCTCAAGGAGGCAGGTGTCATGCGAAGCAACATATTGAATATTTGTTATAATATTCCTTTGAGCCTTGATCTACCTTGTGATCATCAACATCTAGGGGTAGCAGTCTCCATTTCTGTGTTTGGGTTGGGTGCGGCTGGTGGTGTTGAAGCTTGGCTTCTCCATACATGCCATTGAGGAGTAAAGATGATATCACAAACTAGACATAGGTGCAATATCTAGTTAGTGTATCATTTGAGCACTCCTCCACGGATCCTCATCCACATGCTATGATCCTTGAGAAGTTAGAAAGGAGGATGAAAGATAACGAGTCACTTAAGTATGTATAACCTTGACAATCTTATAGATTAGTAGAAATTTAAGGGAACGAGTAAGATATTTAAGTAGAAGCATTCAGCTTCGTTTTTCTAAAATAGATTCCAACATGGTGTTAAAAAATATTCAAATTTTTTGATTTGCATAGCGAAAGCTTGATATTTCCGTACAATATCAACAACATGCATCTATAGCCACATCTGTTGCTTTTGAAGCTTCCATTGCATGATAGCATATAATGACATGGTCCTTACTATTATTTTATAGTAGTGGTTGAACATATTAATCTTTTAATGTATCTTTAGTAGCAACACTGCCACTAATTTACCAATCATTTTTCTTATTGTAGTTAACCGTGGCTCTTTGATGTTGAGATGAATTTGAGGTAGAAGCTTTTCATATTCGAACTGAAGGAAAAATTAAATCTATAGAAATGGTCTTTGTCCATTCAGGGGGGATGTTCGGCCCCCCTTATGCGTAGATAGTATGGTTTTCTGACATGGATGAAGTGTGCCCAGGCATCTTACAGCTGTCAACTGAGCATAAAAACATGTGCATGACTCAACAGAGGGAATGGAGTCGACATTTTTTAGTACCACCAAAACAACGGGATTTATGAATAGCGCCTATATGCAGAAGTGAGTACTATATCTGGTAGATAATTTACCACAAGTCACCAATATGATCTTCAAGTTAGATATAAATTACCAAGATTCTGAATGAGTGCGGACGACCCCTTAAATATTATTTGCACCACTCAAAGATGTGATTCTCCAATATATATTGTATTTTTGCATTGTACACGGGGTAATAGTCTATGTCCTCCCCCAGTATGTCAACAATTTTGTCAAATCAATAAAAATTATAACTTGATTCATTGCAATACTAGACACAAATGTTGAATGTGTGTTTACAGTGTAATTTGGAAGGTTACAAACAATATGAACAATTTAATAATGCTATACAATTTAGATACTTGTATCTAGATGTACAATAAAAATTTATTTGATATTTTTTGTCGTTATTTCTATTAATGACTGAAAAAAGACATCCTCATTATTCTTTTAGACAAGATGAATATAGTGGTCGTGATTAGCATCTACGACAAGATTATGTTATCGTTAAAATTCATACTGAGAAATAATTTTTGTTGTCATTATAAGAATTAGCGAAAAAATATATAATTGTTAATAGTGACACACTGAAATCATATGTTGACGTCTCAATTAATGTAAAGAGAAGTATCAGCAAGATGCGACAAACTTTCTTTATCATCTTTATTAGTTATAACGGCAAATTTGTGCACAACTATGACAACTTTTTTCATTCATTATTGAGATATTTTCCTGTAATGTCACACACCAATTAAACCATGCAAGTACTGATAAAAAATGAGTAATGATATATTGTACACCTCTTCCACCAAGATTTACACCTACATCTCGATTACCGCAAACACATAATATGAAGTGACCGTCTGGTATTGTATAAAGAAAATTTTAGCACAGTGCCAGAAGTCGAAGAGTTTTGAGTCGACTGAGAGGATAAAAACTATACAAGGAGTTGTTATTAGTGATAAAAGTCATCAAGAACACTACGGATTCTAAATCAAAATTGTACCAATATAAATACTAAACACTACTATATATATAATTGTGTACATCATGTTTTATAAGCTATATATATATATATATATATATATATAATATTTATGCATTTCATATTTACACATACTACAGTGAGCATGTTTTAAACAAATATTACTTATAAACAAGTATTATAAATACTATACATATTTTTAAATTAAACAATGCTCACCAATATGTATTACAATACTTACTTTATACATGCACAATGCTAATAATGCATGTACGAATTATTTTGTGACACACTCTCTCTCTCTGTCTCTCCATCTCTCTCCATTCATCTTTCTCCATCCACTACCACCTTGTGTCTATTAATTTCAGTCTCTCTTTCCTTCCACTATCTCCCTTTTTTTCCCTTGTGCTAATTGTGTCTTGCGCATATTCTCGAGGTACGGGTGTGAGTTTTGGTAGATGGGGTGTTGTATGAATAATTTTCCATAAAAAATGATCTAGCCAAACCCCAAGTCAGGAGGTTTGACGATATGCTTACTTTGTTAAAGCGACAAAGATTGTTTCGAAAGCAATACACAATTTACCAACTACTATGTGGTTGTATTGTTTTTAATGTTCAACAATATTTATCACGGTCATTTTTTACCAGACAAAAATGAGGCGGTGACTGATTTCACCGTACAAAGCAGCCATTACGGTAGTCTACGTCTTATTTTACATCTCAAAATACAAATCTCTATAGAAAATACATAGTGGTAATCACTAGATAGGCGTAGAACTGTCGACAAGATGACTAGCCTTGCTTTGCTATAATTTCCAAGAAAAAGAAAGAGGTAAGATGCCTTAATTTTGTTAACGAATCAAAGCTATAACTCGCATGTGAAGTCCATCAATTTAACAGGTCGTGTGATCGATCTTGCACTAGATTATTAAAGCAGATATATCAGTCTTTCTCTTGCACAGGAAGAAAAGGATATTTATGTAGTTTTTCTTTCACAACTAGTTTCAAAGATAACATCACCAAATAATTCAAAGAACTGCCCCACCAGAAGATTCATTTGTTGTGGCTACTCAAAAGAGTTTCTGATCTGACTTCGTCACAGTTATGCTCGACATGGCTGTAGGTGTAGGTTGTGGTCCTTAACCTCCGGCACCTAGACCAAGAGTTTGCTAGGTTAGAGAGAGCAGCCATGCGCTAACAAGCTCAAGCGCACAAGGCTGGCAGGGGAAAGAGTCATAAGACCAGAGAGCACCTAGTTGAGGAAAAAGATTGAAGACGATTGAAGAGCTGAAAGGATAGACAATTACATACGTAACTTGAAGTGTAAACTCAAGCAAACAATATCCAAACCCTGGTAACTGTACTTTCTAGACGGAGAAACTGACCAAGTTGCTGGATAATATCATCGGCGTTCGGAAGAAGCATGGCCGGGTATGAATGAATTGATGAGTTAATGACGATAACGTGGGTCAGAAAGCTCCGAGTCCAATCCCATAATTGAACGATATTGTCAATGCACAGCTTGATTTTGCTCAAGCGGCAGGAGCCTAAAGAAAGATGAGGTGGAGACAGTTAGCTAGCTGCAAGGAAGTCTCCTTGGTAGGTGGTATTTACCGTGTTCAGCACATGCAACACGACGATGACGGTTAGATGGATGCACAAGACGTGTCGAAACAACGTAAAGAGCAAGTAGGTTTCAATAGGGTACGAGTTGAATGAGGCGCTATTACAGTTCGACTTTGGAGTACGTGTTCGTCCAAGATATGTGGCTTGGGCATGAGATGTCCAATTCATGAATTGTGAAATGATTTATATATCATGAAAAGATTTACATTGAAGAGGAGGACATGCGGGCAACAAGCTGCGCCGCTAGTCCTTTTTGGATTGCAAATCCAATCTTCTGAATCGTGATTATTTTGTAAGTGTCAAAGCAGATTCAAACACCAGATGTAAAACAAATTGTAAAAGTCACTAGAGAGGGTTCGAAATGTCAACAAATATGACACAGACGTCCTTGCATATCTACAATTGCAAGGATGAAGAAGAGCAGTAAGGTACCTTATTTTTCGTAAAAGAGTCAAAGCTACAACTCGGAGTGTGAGGGTTTATCCATTTAATTGGGAATATGATTGATCTTGCACTTACTTATAAAAGCGGATATAGGTTCATCATTATAAGGATGGTGATGTTGTTTCTCTTCACATCACAAGTAGTCTCAAACCAAACGAGACCAACAAATTTCACGACCTGCCCCACCAATTGATTCATTGGAGTGGTTTCTCCATAATGAGCAATTTTAGTGATCGCACTTCGTTCCAGTTGTGATCGACATGGCTGTAGTGTGGGTTGTGGTCCTTATCCTCCCGTACCTAGACCTTGGTTTGTTAGATTAGACTGAGGGGCCATGTGCTAGCAAGCTCAAATGCCCAATGCTGGCGGCGGAAAGAGTCAAAAGACTAGAGAGGCCCTAGTTGAGGGAAAACATCGAAGATGATGAAGGATCCGGAGGAATAAGCAATTTCATATATGTATTTCAAACTTAACAAAATTGGAAGCCTGGTAACCACACTTTCTAGTTGAAGAAACTGAGCAAGTTGCTGGACACCATCATTCAGCAGGAGCTTGGCCGGTATGAATGAAGCAAAGACTCGATGACGACAAGGTAAGTTAGAATGCTCCAAGTCCAATCCAATTATTAAACGCACAGCCGCGACGATGATAATTGAGAGGAAGGAACGAAACCATCCATGCACAGCTCGATTACACTCAAAGGGCAGGAACAAAGAAAAAATATGGAAATTGATAGCCAGCTAGCTTCACGGAATTCTCACGGTAACATGTGGTACACCTTGTCGAACATATGCTACACCTTGTCGAACATATGCTACATGACGATGATGGTTGGATGGATGTACGACTGACGTGTCGAAACCAGGGGGCGTCAACCCAGGCCAGGCCAAGCCATGTCCGATGGAGTGGCGCCCTATAATTCTAGACCATGTAAAGTACGAGTATCAAGAACGTACGAGTTCGATGGGGTGTTATTTATTACAATTAAACTTCGAAGGTGTTCGGCGAAGATGTGGGTTGAGTATTCTACGTCAAATTCATGGATCCAGACTTCGGAATATTGTTTCATGTGTTTTATAACTTCTATTTGGTTTTCACACCTGCAGCAGTCTTGAAAGCTTGGACCCAAAGCAAGACACTGTGTCTCGGACACCTAATTTTAATACCAACGCTAGAGCATGTGGCCATGACGAACAAGCCTGACAAGAAAAGATCAAAATCAAAAGCCAATCATATTGTACAAATATCACCCAACCATAAAGGCAAGTAAATTGAAATAAAATATCCAACTAGTTTAATATATGGCAGCATCAAGAAAGACATATTTTCATATATCATTAGGTAACTATACATTGTTCATCATATGTGACAAATGTCACAATATGTTTATACAAAAGATATATATGTTTATAGATACAACATAAACATTCAATAATAAAAATATAGTTAAAAATTGATTTGAAGATATTGACGGTACCCAAATTCATATGCTAAGTATTTATTCATAGTTTTGTGTCATTATACCTTAAAAAGCCATCCAAAGTGTCTGCATATTCTTATCCTTTGATAACATATATATTTTTTTCTCAACTAGCTCATTTTGAGACTTGCAGGCACCGAACCAAAAGAAGATATCAATTCTCCAGAATTTTCTCAACTGTTGGCCCGATCGGGCCCAACACATGGTGTTTGCAATAGTTAATCCGTAGCGACCACTATGACCTTCAACCATAGAGACCGCTACAACCACAACCACATCGACCACCATGTCTGTAACGGCCTCTACGCTCGGCACAACCGGGCCCAGTCGACACGGTTGAACCGAGAACAAAATGTCAGCGACTGCTACAAGTTCAAGACTGTAGCGAACATTGAGGATCTCCATCCTTGTGACATATGTTTCGCCTGCAACACTGTAGCGAACGCTACACTCGCCACAGTTGGGTCAAGAACCTAGGGAAGCGACCACTGAAGGGGTAGTGACCACTTATCACATACACTTTGTGTAACATCCTAGGATTTGAGGCCTTGGATAAGATGATCTTAAAAGGAATGATTGGACTACCCATATCACCAAGGTGCACCTCCTTTTCAGGAAGCCCATCACTAAAGAACTCCATAGTTAAGTGTGCTCATCTTGGAGTAGTACTAGGATGGGTGACCAGTCGGGAAGTTGATTCTGGCTTGCGCGTCAGTGTGGACAAAGTGTACAGTAAAGGCTAGTGGTGGTTTGTGGGGCCAGTCGTCATTCCTGAAACCCGGATAGAGCCTTGGACAGTGGGCCCGAGCGTTACAAATGGTACAGAGTCGGTTCCCCTCCACTAGGTGGGGCCCACATGGGCATGTGGCATGCCAATCTTGAGTCATGCAGTCCAGACAAGTTGGAAAGGGTTATCCGTAGAGATGAGATGGAGCCGCCCTTGTGCTGATATTCTGTGATTGGGGACGTCAAGAGTCTAAGTGGGGGAGATTGTAACAGCCTAGGATTTGAGGCCTTGGATAAGATGATCTTAAAAGGAATGATTGGACTACCCATATCACCAAGGTGCACCTCCTTTTCAGAAAGCCCATCACTAAAGAACTCCATAGTTAAGCGTGCTCAGCTTGGAGTAGTACTAGGATGGGTGACCAGTCAGGAAGTTGACCCTGGCTTGCGCGTCAATGTGGACAAAGTGTGCAGTTAAGGCTAGTGGTGGTTTTTGGGGCCAGTCGTCATTCCTGAAACCCGGCTAGAGCCTTGGACAGCTAAGGAGCTCACCCTACATCCACTCCTTTTGTTTACTTCCATCTACCATCATTTTCCACCACCATTCACCCATTTTCCCACCATTCCCAGCCATCTTCCGCTTGCATACATCCACCAAGTTGTTGTTAGGGCGGGATCGCGGAGAAAGGAGGCCAAGGAGTCCAGAAGACCAAGGAGTATGACCCAAAGACGAGATTCAGCCCTTATCGAGACTAAGGAGTGAGAGACATCTCTCCTCTATGGGCTAAATCTCTTCTTCTTCTTCCTCTTTCTTCTTTTGTTTTCCTTTGTTTATGTACAAATAATATTCTTCCATCTTTGTTCAGTGTGAACTATTCTTGTGCATGGCTAGTTGAGCTCCTCGTTGGCTATGTAGCCCATTCTTGGACATATTTATGTACTTTTACCTTAAGCAAGCAGTTTTATTTCAGATCATGTATAATTTCTAGTTCAATCTTCTCTTTCTGGATATGATTGCTAGTTTGGTTGATCTCTTTCTTTCTTGAACTTCTATTTTGTCCTAGAGTAAGAGATTAGTAGTAGAAATTGGTAAGAGAAGGTAGTTTGGGTTGAATCTGAAAGGAGGATGTCTAAAGGTGATCTTTACAGAACATTTTCCTTGGGTACAGTCGGGACAAGCCTGGCCTGATTGGGCCCAACCTGACCCACCCCGACTCAAGGTGTATGTTTTGTCCGGATCACATCTATTTCTAGCATCCTTGACTATTCTGACCCGAGAGGGTATCTAGAAAGTTCTCGGTGTGTTGATATGTTATCCTCGAGAGAGGTTTCGTATCATTGATGGGTTATAGTCACGATGTGAGAAAGCAAGTGGGATGACCCCCAATGGAAGATATACCACAATATGTACCATGTTGGGATGTAGGTTGCTTGCTAAGGTGTTCGAGGGTTGTCTACACCTGAGAACGGGTGCATAGACTGCCCAAATTGTGGTTACATAGTCAAGAACTCCTCTTTGATTAGTAGAATCTGACAGACTCTATTTTGGTTTCTTTGTTTTTTTTTATTTCGTGACATTTTGCTAGACGAGTTCTAGTTCCAAACCTTTATCACCTATCTGAATGGCTTAACTAATTTATGAGCAAGATTTTAAACGTCATAAATGTCCCCACGTCCCTATATTCAAATTTGTATATCTACTTTCACCCCGTATTAAAGTTGTGAGCATCTTTGAAGGTTTTGGGTTATAAATTTAAAATTCAATCCTTCTGAGTTTGCCTCTTTCAATACGCACAATTTGGGATGCATCAACTTTTGGCATCATTGTCGGGGACATGGTTTTCCACATTTGCACTCCCAAAGATTTCACTCTGTCACCCATAAGTCTATATATATATATATATATATATATATATATATATATATATATATAGAGAGAGAGAGAGAGAGAGAGAGAGAGAGAGATAGAGAAAGAGAGAGAGAGAGAGAGTCAGGCTAGTGTACACTCGATTGTACTGGAGGTACCGTACACCTCATTTGTTTTTTTGAAATGATGATACTTATATTTCATTATCCATCTCAAGGAATTTGTAACATCCCTGAACTGGGTAATGTGTTAACCCTAGATGTTTTACTTAAATGATATTAATTATATTCTTTCTCTTATCTATTGAAAAGTAATTAAGTCTTAAGAGGAACTTATATTTCAATTTTAGTCCTTTTTGAAACAATGTTTTGTTAGTTTTGGACTAAAGTGCAAATTACCCAAGTTGAGGGGTTAGCATGCAAATTGTACATGATAAAATGTTCCTCAGATGTTGAAGCATCATAGTAATGAGTATGATGTAGTGGTATGGCTTCCAAAATCTTGATCACCGAGATAGAGCTTGTTGAGCAATCTTTCTGCATTAAAACTTAGTTTTGGTGTAATGTACAATTTACCCAAAACCTAAGGTTCAATATGCAAAATACCACTTCAAGAGGGTCCCTCATGATTTTTGGCATCATGTAGAGAAACGAATTTGAGAGACGCGCCTCATTTGAATCATTTTGGAAGAGAGAGAATCATGATATTAAAATAATCAAGATTTAAGCATCAATGGAACTTTACTTCAAATTAATGTAAAAATAAATATGTTAATTGAAGTACCCTTAAACCAAAAATGAGATGGTTAAAATTATATAAGTTTGGACATCCTTATGCCTTGCAAAGGCCACAAAAATATCTAAGTGAGTGGATAGCCCACTCACATTAGTTAATTAAAAGTAATATCCACTAAAAATAGGATATTAGTATTATATGAATTAAGGTGCTTAATTGCTTTTCCTTTAAATTGTGGATAATGAAGAAGAATTAAAGGGAAAGGAGGATGCCTTCATATACAAGGGAGTGAGGGGAGTATGTGGAACAATTTGGGGAGTTGAAGGATTTCTTTTCAACTTCCTCTCTCTTTGAAATTCTTTTATAAACACTTCATTTCCCATTCAACCAAAGACTCTTTTTCGAATTTTCTTTCTTCCTTGCTTTGGATGTCCACAAGGGAACTTAGGAGCAGAAGGGGAACGAACTCCAACCTATAGGTAAGCTCCTTGATCATGTTCAACCTCAAATTCAAGGTGGAAATCACAAATCAATGCTTGATTTCTTCTTTTCTCCAATCAATCTTCAATCCTAGCCAATCCTTTTCACTCAAAAGCTTGAGGACGAGCCTTGTGGAGTTGAGAAATCTTCTTCCACCATTAAATATGTTGAGTTGGAGCTTTAAAGCATTCTTTGAAGGCTGTTTATATAACTTGAACCCATTAACATCATTATTCAATTCCAATTTTACAAGTTATGTTGATTTCTCCTTCTTCTTGATTAATTGCTTGTTGTAATGGATGATTCTATGAAATCAGTAGTAATGTGAACCTTAAAAATGAAGGTAGATGATGATTAAATAATCTTGGACACTATTCCCAAAATTGCAACTCCAATTGGTTTCCAATAAAATTGGTCAATCAGTTTCACCAATTAAACGGTTTGCTAACCGTTTGAGGAATTGGGTTCAAAACCATTTGGAATAGTTGACCGTTTGGATTGGGTTGACCGTTTGTATTTGAGCTGATCGTTTGGATTGAGTTGACCATTTGGATTTGAGTTGACCATTTGGAAGGAAACAATTTCTAAACCATTTGATGATTAAAGATCTTCAAGATCATTTGGTGTTTAGGGTTTCTAAAACCGATTGAATGGAAGCAGTTTTCAAAACCGTTTGAGGTTGAGACAAAGACCGTTTGGAGGTCTAAACGGTCTCAAACCATTTGGGCATGTTTGTTTAAAACAGTTTGGACATGATTATTCAAAACCATTTGGACATTATTATTCAAAACCATTTGGACATGATTATTCAAAACTGTTTGGGCATGTTTGTTTAAAACTGTTTGGGCATGTTTGATCAAAACCGTTTGGAGATCCAACTTAAGCAAAATCGTTTGAAAGTTTAATTTGGTCAAAACCCTTTGATGCTTCAATTTGATCAAGCCCAATTAATGGATTAAATGATTTCTAATCATTTGAAGGTTCAATTAACTCCAAAACTAATTGAGTACTTATAAAGTACCTCAATGATGATTACAGTGGAAGCATATTTTATGTACTTAGATGTTTTATACATTTGCTACCTAGGAAGGTAATAAGCTCATTACCCAATGATTACCAAAGGTAATACAAAGGTTGAATACATAATGTACTTAATTGATTGGTAACCTTGGTAGGGTTAACTTTTGATATTTATGAAAGCAACAACTTAATACACAAAGCTAACCTTAACTGTATGTTTTTAAATACATGATTAGCTCAATCTAATCAAGATTGGTGTAATGAACGTCCTAGAGAGGATGAGAGAGAGAGAAATTCATACATGTATAATAATCAAGCAGTAATTAAGCCTCAACACGTTCAAAATGAATTAAATATGTAATTAGGGTATGATCCTTGATAAAGAGATCATGACACCCTAATTGAGGTGATTGATGAACCCAAACCCTAATTTAGGGAAATTCTGAGTAAAACCCTAATTTAGGGGGATAATGTAAACCCTAATTGGGATGATGTAAACCCTAATTATGGGTAATTGAATGTAGACACCCTAATTGAGATGAATAGTAAACCCTGATTATGGGAAATGGAATGTGAAACCCTAATTTCGGTTAAAGCTACATAAAACCCTAATTTGGGGAAAAGTGGTGAGAAACCCTAATTCAGGGTAATGATATGTAAATCCCTAATTGAGGGTGATGTAAAGTGAAACCCTAATATAGAGATGTGATCTGAAACCCTAATCAAGGATGATGTTAAGGTGTAACCTTAATGCAATGATGTGATGTGAATCTCTAACCTAAAGTGAGGCTATATAATGAGATGTGAAATCTTAATATGAAATTCCAACCCTAATAACGGGTAAAGATATGTGATGTCCTAATTTTGGGTTATAGTATATGAAACCCTAGTCTTGGGAAATATGATGATAGAGCATAACCCTAATTTGGGTAATGGGATGAGTATTCCTAATTGACATGAATTGGGAAATACTAACTCTCTGGAGGGAATAGTAATGTCACTCTTACATGCATGGTCCTGATATGTAATTGATGTAACTGTTATCATGTGTACTAATCTTGCAGGTATCATGCGATGCTGGACATAGACATGTATGAGCTATGATGTTTCATTATTGGAATTTTTTTATGGGCCTTGTGAGCCATAATATGTTGTGTTTCCTAGTAAGAGGTAACAAGAGATTAATGGGCCTTAAGAGCCACATGCGATACCTGTATTGCAAGTATCATGTTTATCTTGGTCAGATGACCAGAAGGTGTTAGTTACCTAATAAAGTGGTAATAAGTGTTTTTGATGAATTGAGAGTTTGAATACCCATATTCTATAATCATAATGATGAGATGTTAAGGGATGAGAATGCTCCTGATGTGACAAGGGATTGAGATTCCAATGTTTTATAAAGCTTTGAAAAAGACTTGATAGAAATAATACTCATTCTTTGTAGCATTTGTTATAATGATTTATGTTTGTAAACGTGACTGATGCTAAAAGAATATAGTAATTTACTTAATAATTAATCAAGTGAAATATTATCATGTAGAGCCATAACCATAAATCCATCATCGTCAGTAACTGGTGATGGTGAAATAGGTTATCCTACGGGAACTCTTGGAGGGCATACTATTGAGTATGTGGGGGTTATGGGCGTGAATATCCTTACGCCCTAATGGAGGAATTGATGTGAGGTAAACATTAAATCTCTAAATCGTTCATTATATGTTGGGATGGATGTATCACTAATCTCCCAAATGCCCGGATGGATGTATCACTAATCTCTCAATGATGTTAATGTCAGATCGATGTGAGAATAATATAAATTATCTCGATTGCGAAGAGAGTACAATATGCCACTGTAACTTTAATAGCGAAGTTGCTAGTATACCATGGAAAGCTATTTAGCAGAGACACAAGATTCCTACATTTGGTCCTCACACTAATTGATGAAGATGAGGTCATGGGAATTCGGCTCTTCCATTGACCTATGCATGGTACCAATTTCGATTTCACAATGGTCAGTTGGAGAATGAGCGGTATACCTCATCTCCTCAGGAATTAAGTATGATTGTAAAATGTAATCAGACGAGTAGTGTATTTGCTTAAGGTTGAAATACGAGAATCATTGTTTGATAATATCCTGCTTAGTATATCCTTAGTGGATAAATGTTATATACATTCTTCCCATTCCTTATTGAATAAGAGACATGCCTCTTTATCAAGATATAGTTGAAATGACTCGAATAGAGAATAATGCTCTAATCAGTTTAGACATTGATTTATCTGTTGCTGAATACTTATGATTCTTCTGCTCAGTTTTATTCTATTAACTACAATAATAATGTTTCTGGTAGAGAGTTATATCTCTTGCTGGGACAATTTTTCAATTGTCTCAGCCCCGTGGGATCTAACTTTTTAGGTAGACGTAGAAAAAGAAGTAGAAACCCTAAAGCGGGTGAAGAACAATAGCAGTAGCAGGAACAACAGTGACATCTAGGTGGAGACACTGGTTTTCAGGCATTGTATATAGAGTCCTATGTGTCATCTCTGTACTCTCAGGTCCTTGGAGTCAATAGTTAGTTTAATGAACTAATCTAAGATTTTGGCTTGATGCCTCAAGGTTTTTATGTTACCTATGTACAGTTTCAACATGGTAGTTAATGCATATGATCCTCGAGGAGGAATGGTACAAGACATGTACTTGTGAACCATAATGTAATAGAATTACTTTGGTTCATTTTGAAAGAGTTTTCCAATGAAAGGATCTCTTTGTAAAAAGTTTTAATTTTTAGTGATTTTCATTAATTCCACTATTTATGTTTAATTTTGTCATTAATTACTGTGACGGTCTGATTTGGTATCAAGTCATCTCAGTTTAGTGGTATAAGAGCTCTAGGTTCACTGAGTCTACAAAGACATATGATTAAGGTTGTTGAGTTTGTTCTAAGTGTCTTCCAGTTTATCTGATAGTATCTTCTGCTCATATAGGAGAAGAAGAACTTGAAGATGTCTGGATCACATGAAGAACATGCTGCTAAGAGCAGCGTTGCTGCACTAGGAGGAGGTGCAAGTGATCAAGCTAGGGAGGAGCCAATACCTAAACATCCCCAGTTTGACCTAGCTATGATAGAGAATCCAGCCTTCCATACCATGTTTGGCCAGTTTATGGCGACTATGACACACATGGCTGATAGGATGCCGCCACCTGTACCTAGGGCACCAGCCCACCATGATGGACATGGAGCCGACAAGACTTTTGAGAGACTTCTCTGGGTTGGAGCCATAGATTACGCAGGTATAGCTGATCCAACAGATGCTGATTTGTGGCTGACGAAGCTGGAAAAGGCTTTCAGGATCCTTGACATTCCTAAAGATGAGAAGGTGAGACATGTTGTATACCTTCTAAAGGGAAGTGTTGGCCATTTGTGGATGATTAACGAGGGAAAGAGGCCAGGTGAAGAAGTTGGATGGGAGGTATTCTGACAAGAATTCGTCAGTAGATACTTCCCTAAGACGTATCTAGATGAGAAGATCTCTCAATTTGAGAGGATCAAACAAGGACAAATGAACGTTAGCGAGTATGAGTCTAAGTTCATGGAGCTTTTACGGTTTTGTCCGCATATGGTAGCCAATGATGAGGAAAGAATTCAGCCTTTTGAGAAAGGGTTAAACATTGAGTTGACCACTCTTATGTCTGCTTTAGAGAATAGGGAGAGGCTTGCAACTTTTGTGGAGTCTGTGAGGAGGATCGAAATGTCTGTAATTGAGAAGCGACAGACCAATAACAAGAAGGTGTATACTCAGTTTGAAGGACAAGGGTCCAAAAGTTTCAATAAACTAAGATTTTCTGCACCAATAGCACCACCAAAGTTTAATACCCAGACGTAATGGACGTCGAATAGGTGTAGAGACCGTAGTTTACCACCTGAAGTATCCCACAGCTCAGCATCAGTGTCGGTAACAGGACCACCCAGGCCACAGTCGGGGAACAGAGGTTGTTTTATATGTAGAAAGATGGGGCATTTGATGAAAGATTGTTGAGCCAGAGAAGCAAGTGTGACTCAACCTCAGAGGAAGAGTCAGCAAGGCTCTCAGAGGCGACAATTTCTAAGTGGTTCTAGAGGACGTGGACAAGCATCCCAAGCTAGATCATTGACACCCAATAATCGATCACTGAATCAACTGTAGGCGACAATGAGATTCTATTCAATGAACCAGCCCAAAGTAGTTGTCAACCCCAGAGTTGTGATAGGTCAGATGGAATTGTTTCATTCTGATATGTCTACATCCTGCTTCGTATCTGTTTTAATAGATCTGGGTGCTACGCATTCCTTCATCACTCGAGAAGTGATTCTTGACTGCAATATGACAATTGGTCATAGGATAGAGAGTTTGATGTTGCAAACTCCTTTGTTGGGATCTATAGTGTTGCAGGAGGTGTGTTCTCCCTACATTCTTTCCTTTTCTGAACATCGCATTCAGGTGGATCTTATACCACTTGAGATGCAGGGCTTTGATATAATTCTTGGGATGGACACCCTAGAAAAGTATAAGGTTGTCTTGGATTGTGAGTCCAAGCAAGCCGTGTTCATAGATGATAGTGACACATGGATCTTTCAGGGAGATAGACGGATTCTTCCAACCTATCTTGTGTCAGCTATGGTAGCTGAGAAGCTGATGAGACAAGCATGCTTTGCATTCTTGGCACATGTGGTAGATACCACAATGGAGATCTCTAATCTTTTTGAAGTTTCAATAGTTAGGGAGTTTGAAGATGTGTTCCCTGAGGAACTTCCAGGTGTACCTCCACCCTGAGAGATTGATTTTGAAATTAATCTAATCCCAAGCACGCAACCAATAGCACAAACATCGTATAGAATGGCACCTACTGAGATGGCAGAGCTCAAGAAACAACTATAGGAGTTGCTTAAGAATGGTTTTCTCTGGCCGAGTACTTCACCATGGGGTGCTCCAGTTCTCTTTGTTAAGAAGAAGGATGGATTGATGCGGTTATGCATTGATTACAGACAATTGAATAAAGTTACCATAAAGAATAAGTATCCTCTGCTAAGGATCGATGGCTTGTTTGATCAGTTGCGTGGTGCAACTATCTTTTCTAAAATAGATTTGAGGTCGGGATACCATCAGTTGCGTATTAAGGAGAGTGACATGCCTAATTCTACCATTAGGACAAGGTATGGTCACTATGAGTTCATAGTTATGTCGTTTGGATTAACTAATGCACCAGCTGCATTCATGGGACTCATGAATAGAATCTTTCGACCTTTTCTTGACCAATTCATAGTAGTCTTTATAGATGACATCTTGGTATACAGTAGAGATGCTCAATAGAATGAGATGCACCTCCGTCAGGCTTTAACTTTGCTAAAAGAGCATAAGATGTATGCTAAGTTTAGCAAATGCGAGTTCTTGTTACCAGAAGTTTCTTTTCTAGGACACATAATATCTGCCTCAGGTATTCGTGTTGATCCTAAGAAGGTAGAATCTATCCTGCAATGGCAACAACCAAAGACACCAACAGAGATATGCAGTTTCCTAGGACTGGCAGGCTATTACAGAAGGTTCATTAAAAACTTTAGTTCTATAGCTTTACCCCTAACCAAGTTGACCAGGAAGGAGGTTCCTTGTGTATGGAATGAAAAATGTCGACATTCTTTCCAGCTATTGAAAGAAACGTTAACAAGTCACCTGTGCTGGTGTTACTTGAGCAAGGGAAACGGTACTGATGTGTGCTATTTTAGCACATCTTTTCTGTGAATTATTAAGCTTGTCACATAGAAATTCTCCATTCATCTCTTGAAAATTGCACAAAATGATATTTTCTCGATTTTATGACAAATCTAACAATCATTGCATTTTATTACAGTTTCAGGACTTGAGCCGATTAATTGGTACATTCAACTGATCGTCTCACAGCATCAAACCGATCGTCTGACTTCATGAAACACTCGGTTCGCCTTCAAGCGTCGATCGTGGATCTCATCAGATGACGGCTGAGATCGCCCAACTCCACCTACCAGACGCTCGGCTGATACCCATTGTTGAGCAACACGGAGCATTTTTTAGCTACGCCACCACCCTAATTAGGGTTGGAAGCCGATCGATTGGCTGCGCGTTCCAGAACCTTCCAACCGATCGGTTGGTTCCTGAACCGGTCGGTTGGCGGCATGCAGGAAGCAAAAGTCCCAACCGCCAACCTCAAAATAACCCTAAACCTAATGTATAGGCCCCCCTCCTTCTCCTATAAAAGGAGGGGTACTTCCTCCTCTTTGGGGCATCTTGGATTTCTTGTATTTTGGAATTCTGAAGCAATTAGTCTTGTAATCTTTTTCATATTATGCAATAAAGTAAACCTTAGTTCAAGCATAGATCTTTCATTCTTGTTCTTGTCTTTTCTCTGTGCCTTAGTTTTAATTTTCCTTTCTCTATTTTTTGATTCTGGAGCAAGGAACAAAGAACTAAGCCATTTCATTGTCTCTAGCATAAGGATTAATCTTCTGATTTTTGGGCTAGACTATGGCTTCATTTCTTTCTTCCTCCGTCTCCCCTCTCTCCATGTGTGAGTAGACTTCTATCAGGGCAAGGGGAATAACCCGTAGCCATGGTTTTAATGATTTCTTCTAAAACAACTAGATGGTAATCGATTTTAATTGAATGGTTGATCTTCGGATCACATGTTAATCCGGATGGATATGACCATGGAAATCCGGATTTAGAACAATAAAATCGGTTACATAGACATTTTGATATGACCATGGATTTTCGTCTTTTAGGATGATAAACTAGGAAGCATGAGCACCAAGACCAATGGGCTCATGTGGAGTTTATCTCTTGTGGTTTTTTAAAATTTGCAAACCTTCATCGAATCGTCATTTAAGATTTAGTTGTTATCACCTAGGCTAAGGTGGTGAAAACCCCTACGAGCCTCGATTTCCATCTCTTGATTTAAACACCGCATCCTTTGTTTTCTTTAATTCTTAGTCTTTCATTCACAAAATTTTGCTTGTGCTAACAATCATCATATTTTCCTTGTGCATGTTATTCCTTGTTAAGTGCATTTCTTCTTGCATTAGTGTAATCAACCAAGCCCCCAACTGGACTTTACTTTCTACTTTAATCAAAAGAAAAATACCAAAAACAAATAATAAAGTTCTTCAAACTTTGGGTTCTAAAAAAAATCTCTTAAAAGTTGTCCTATGGGATCGATCCTTCTATACTACCCTTAAAACCGGAAGTAAAAAAGGTTTAAACTCTAGGATTAACCATCTTAGTGATTGATATTGCAAAACGACGAGTATCAATTTGGCACCGTTGTCGGGGACAACGGATTGTTTTCTCGAACCCCAAAACAATTTTGAAAAACTTTTTTTCTTTTTTTTATACCTTCTGAGTAACATTCCAGAAGTGTACTCCTCTTTCTGCTGAGTTTCCATTCCGGCAGTACGTTTTTTCTGCACACAAATTAACTGCTTTATTTGTGCATGCGAGGCCCAAACGACAATTTTCAACCTTTCGATCCGAAAATAGAAAGATCTTTTCATCATCGAAATCGTCAAAATCTAGTGAGAATGAATGAAAACGAGGTCTCCCGTAGAATCGACCAAGCTCTCACAGCTCAAAGAGGGCTCATCCAAGCCGAACAAGAGGAAAGAGAAGCCGCTTTGTGAGCAGCCTTTAGGGCCAAACAAGAAACCATAGAAGCCGATAGGAGGGAAGCCGAAAGACAAAAACAATTAAAAGACTTTTCTATTCCCAAAACGGCCTATGCGCAACACCCAGTCATACCCCCCGATATTATTGCTCCACAATTTGAAATTTGAACACAATGGATCACTATGATGCAAGCCAACCCCTTCTCAGGCAACAATGGAGAAAGTTGTCAAGATCACCTTCAAAGGTTCATTGACCTTTGCTCCTTGAACAAACTCCCAGGTGTCTCTGAAGATGCCATCCGTCTTAGGTTGTTTAATTATTCCCTCTTTGGCCAAGCTAGTAGCTGGTACAACACCATGGAGAGTGAAGAACATGTCACAACTTGCGAAGTTCTACAAAGCAAGTTCCTTGAAAAATTCTACCCCCCGTCTCTCACCTATGAACTTAGGGGTCAAATAACTCATTTTTCTATGTCCCCAGGAGAGTCTTTAGGTGAAGCCTGGAAAAGGTTCAAAGACTTACTTAGGAAGTGCCCCCACCATGATATCTCTCAAGCCCAACTCATATAGATTATCTATCGTGGTGTTGATGATGATACCAAATTCTTTCTCGATTCCTCATCTGGAGGAAATTTCATGCATCAAAGTTGAACTAGCCCATGGGAGGTAGTTAAACGGGCTTCCGAAATAAGGGCTAGAAGAGGGATTGGAGGAATCCTTAAGGTAGCCAAGGCAGAAGTCAATAATGATATCCAAAGCACAGCGGAAAGCCTAAAATTAATTGCCTTAAAACAAGATCGGTTAGAGTCATCATTGGTCACCCTTAGGGAGTCACCCCAACAACTAAAAGCCATGTATTCCCTTTGTGGTATTTGCCAAGGATACGACCATACCACCCTCCACTGTCAATACCTCTACAACATGCCCACGCAACCTGAAGTAGGTCAACAACCAGAAGACCTCAATTCGATTCATACAATACCAGGCCAAGGTTACTACAATCCCAACCAACCTAGAAATCACCCTGGTTTTCAGTACGGGAACCCGTCAGGAGCTGAGAACTCTAACCAACTTCAACAAAGACCTCCCTACCCTCAATGTAACAATCGACCACCACCTGGATTCCCATACAACAATCAAAGAAATTTTAGAAATCACAAAAATCGACAACACTACCAAAAATTCCAAAACCTAAACCTTCCACCCCAAAATCTAAACCAACCTCAACCTCCCCAGCCTCCTCAAAATGCCCTCCCACCTCCTCCCCCTAGTAATCCTAACTGGGCAAGCATAGAACAAACCCTCGTGGCCATACACGCCCATTAAAAGGCAACTGACACACAGTTGGCCCGTCTGTTTGCCCAACAAAAACCTCCTGCGGGGACTTTTGTAGGGCATCCTAAAAACAACCCCAAACATCATGAACAACTCAAAGTTTTCTCTACCCGTTCAGGAAAATAGCACGGCCTCCCCCTCCAAAAAAATCTTCAGACCCACCTCTAGAATTTGAGGATGAGGACATGGTAGTTGTTGAACTTGAAGCCACACCCAAACCATCCGTCCCCGAAACCCCTCAAGTAGAAGATGAAGAACCCGTTTACAAACCTCGACCTCCCTATCAAGCATGCCTCAAACAAATAAGACTGGTGCCTGCTTCATGAAATTTAGGGATGCTATGAAAAAAATACATGTCGACATTCCTTTCCTTGATGCTTTGGCAGACATGCCCGCCTGGTCCAAGTACATGAAATCTCTCTTGACTAGGAAGTATGTCACTAAAGAATATGAGACAATTAAACTTGCTAGGACTACCTCTGACATTATCCTAAGTAAGATGCCTAAAAAATAGAAGGATCCAGGTTCTTTTGGAATAGGATGCTACTTAGGTGACAATGCTTGTAGGAAATGCCTAGCAGATTTAGGAGCCAGTATATCCATCATGCCATATAGTCTTTGCAAAAGACTAGGATTCAATGATATGTTACCCACAGCCATGACCATCCAACTGGCAGACTCATCCACAATTAAACCAATGGGAATCATAGAAGACATTCCGGTTAAAGTTGGAAATGATGCATACGTCCCTTGTGATTTTTTGATCATGGATATCAAGGAAGATTTACGCTACCCCCTCATTTTCAGACATCCCTTCTTAGCCACTGCTCGTTCCTTAAACTTTGATCTCCAAACCACGATATAAACACGATTTAAACTTAGCGGAAGTGATTCGATTAGCAGCAGAATACCAAAAATCAGCGGAAATTAAAACTTTTTGAGATAAAGCATTGAAACCATAAAACTTCCTTCATAAAAGGAGATAAACTGTTTACATCTCAGATAATTACTTCTTGAGTAATTATATACAACATGATACAAAATCTCAAGAACTCATAACCAAAATCTCAGACCAAAAGACTCCAAGACCTGAGAGTACAGAGGACACATAGGACTGACTCTAACTACACCACATGGCAGGCTAAATCTCCACCTGAGATTTTACTGCTGCCCCCGGTGCTGCTGCTGTTGGGACTGGTCACATGTAGACCTGTTCCTCCGTCCTCGACGTCCACCTAAAAAAGTTGAAGTCTACGGGGAGAGACAATTTTACATAATTGTCCCAGCGAGAGTTATAACTCTCCGCCAGAAGCTTTATTATAACACCTCAAAGAATAACTTAAGCAGTAAAAGCTTCATAGTATTCAACATCGAATATAATAGTAAGCATGAGTTCAACAGTTATGAAATATGAAGACATTTGCACTATACAGTGTAACATCAATCAACTCGTAGTTATCTCTAACAGGTATGCTACGTTGTGGATTATGTTTTCCAAACATTATTTTTATGCCCTGTGGAGATGAGGTTTACCACTCATACTCCAACCAATCACTGCTAAGTGCCTCGGTATCATACTAGGTCATCGAAAGAGCCGGATTCTCATGACCTTCACCTTCCTCAGTCAGTAAGAGGATTACTTGTAGGACATCTCGTGCCTCTACTATAATAGATTACCAGGGTAATCTGGTCCTTCGCTATTTTAGAGTTACAGTGGCGTTCTGTACTCTCTTCGTCATCAGGAGATTTCATGTTTATCTTCCACTGATACGGATATCTGTGCTTTCTTCATCATCAGGAGGTTTCATGTTTACCATCCACTGATACGGTATGGGATTATAGTGAAGGATTGACGGATTACACATGTACATCAAACACCTACACTAGGATGTAAGGTTCTACACATCCATATACCCCACATACTCAAAAGTATGTGATCCAGGAGTTCCCTTAGGAAAACCTGTTTCACCATCATTTGATCTCTGACAATGATGGATCTATGATCAGGGCTCTACATTACACTTGATTAGTTAGGTACATTCAATATTCTTTTAACATCATACATTGTTCTTCAAACAATAACATTAGCATAACAACTATGAAAGGAGAATACTAAATGTAACAAGCCTAACTCTCATCAATAATCATTTCTCAATACATTCATCACAAGTCATCTCTAAAGCATGACCTTGATGGTATTTATGGCTCTCATAGCCCATTTAATTCATAGGTTGCCATTGACAAGGCATCAAGATATTTTACTATTCATAAAAATAACAACATGCTTTCAATGAATATAGCATCATCATGCATACCTGGATATGATCATCTTTATATCAGAACCTGCAAGGTTAATTCAACTGATAAAAGCAAATCAAATCAGGAATTATACTTTCCACTCTTGCCATAAGAGCTAAGTTCCCTAATTCTCATCAATTAGGGTTTACTTTTCACATTACATGCCATCACCCTAGAATTAGGGTTTATTATTCACATTATGGTAAAATGAACTCATAACATCATCATGTATGACGAACATCATCAATGATTCTCTCAGATTAGGTTAAGATTCATCATCTATCATAATTAGGGTTTTCATGATCTCACATAGGTGGATCATACCCTAATTATGCACATTCATGTGTATTGAAGGTATTTTACTTGGATTTCAACCATAATTGGGATTTTCTCTCTCCTCTTGCTCATAGGTGATGATTACATCCCTCTAGATTGGGTTAGGTCTAATCAACATTGATAGGCCTAGCCAAGTCATCACCATTGTAACCATTGGGGTTTGCATGATAAAAAGGGGTTACCTACTTGAATCCATAAAGGGTATTTTGGTAAAGTTCACCATTGATCATAACATGGGTTAATATACTAACCACATGATCCTTAATGTCCCTAGGTATCATTAGGGTTTAGGTTGAACAACCATCAAACCATCTAAGCCTTCAAGGCATTAGGCAGACTTATCCTTAAAAGTCCCCAAAAGGTTTCACACCTTCAACCTTCAAACGAACCTGAGATCATTTAAGGTTGTAGACCGTTTAGATTTGGTTGACTTCAAGACCGTATGACACTCAAGACCATTTACCTTTAAATGATCTTGAGTTCGTTTGCCCAAGATGGAGTGAAGACCGTTTAGTCATAGTTTGACTTATGAAGTCGTTTGAGCTCATTCGGACCTGAAGTCGTATGAACTCATTCGGTCCTGAAGTCGTATGAACTCATTCAGTCCTGAAGTCATATGAACTCATTCAGTCCTGAAGTCATATGAACTCATTCGGTCCTGAAGTCGTATGAACTCATTCAGTCCTAAAAGCTCAAGATCGCATGGACCTCCAAGGTGATTCAAAGAGTAAACTCGATTAGGGTTTCCTATGTTGAAGCCTTCAATTGGTCTCAAGCTTGCTAACCACTTATCAATTGAGACAATTAGGGTTAGCATTAACCAATTGGTCACTCAATTGATCCTCAATTGATATCCAATTAGGGTTGGAGTTGGTTCAATTAAGGTCTATAAACATTCAACCATCAACACTCAACAATGTGAATCATATCGAAGTTGATCCCATCAATTGACCTCCAATCGGGCTCAAACTTGTCCCAAACGGTCTTGAGATCGTTTGGATAACCTCCAAACGGTCTTGAGACCATTTTACCAAGAATTCATCAAAATCTAAGTTGATTTGATAGGGGTTGAACCTTAATTAAGTCACAAATCAGCAATTTGATTATTTCAATAACCCACTGTAATTGGGCCCTCAATTGATCAAATTACCTTAACCCTAGACCTCCAAACGGTCTTGGGTTGACACCAAACGGTCTTGAGACCGTTTGGATGAGTTCCAAACGGTCGTGAGACCGTTTGCCCATCCATCCTTTGGACTCTAGTGAAAATTCATCAAGGTCTGATCTATTGAGTTGATCATCACATCAATACTTAATTGCAATATGATTTGGTACCTTTGGACCTTCAATTGGTCAACTATACTTGACCCCAGACCTCTAAACGGTCTTGGGTGATCCCCAAACGGTCTTGAGACCGTTTGGATGATTCCCCAAATGGTCTTGAGACCGTTTGGGCTAATCAACCCAAACTCACTAATTAACTCATTGGAATTTCAGCACTGATTTCAATTAGGATTTGCCCTATTAATCAACCTTCAACTCATAACTCGTTTGGAATTAATCCATCAAATTTGGTGAGTCATTAATCAACATCATTATGAACAGTAATCCCAAACGGTCAATTCTTTGTCAACCATCTTAAATGGTCTTGAGACCGTTTGCCCAAAAAGGGCAAATTAAACAGATTGAAAATCAGAACTTAATTCAATTGGATTTGCTAATTCATTTGCTTATATCTCACGATTCCTTTGGAGTTAACCCCTCAAATTTTGTGGGTGATTAACCTACATAATTATAAACAAGATTCCCATATGGTCGTCGTTTGGTCAACGCGATCAAACGGTCTTGAAGGCCGTTTGCCTTCATACGACCCTGAAACCGTTTGCCCACCAAATGGTTGTGTAAACCGTATGGGCAATTGGTGGAGGTCGTTTGGTAAAGTGGAAATCCGTGGATAAGCATAGGAATTAACACCCTTATCTTCTACCTTAAGAACAGTAGCAGTTCTTCACGATTTTGCTTGCAAGGATGCAAGGGAAGATAGGGAAGAAGAAGAACTAGCAACTATATGCATAGAAAAAGATGTATAATCAAAGCATAAGGTTTAGAGTTATAAAACCCACCTAAAGGTTGTTCCTTGAGCTCCAAACTTCCAAGATTCATGTCTTTAATGGAGTCTTTGAGCTCCACAGGTCGGCCAAGGTGTATCCTCCAAGGAAAGTTGAAAAGGAATGGCTAGAAAGATAAAGCTAGGTGAGCTAGCCATGAATTCAACCTTGAAAACGAGTTTCCTCCATGAATTCAAGCAAAAGGGATGATCCAAACTTACCTAGGACCCTTGGTCGTCCTTCTCTGTTCCAGAGCTTAGCCTTAGTCGGTTTTGAGCAAGGGGAAAAGAAATGAAAAGAAGAGGATCGTTCCCTTGCTAAGTGGGGAAGGTAGTATATATACTTAGGTGAAATTTCAACATAAGAACATATGCTTTCCTCATTTCTCATCTAAGTCCTTCCTTTCTTCTTTGCACGTCCCCACATCTTATTTCTAAGGACAAACTCCTTCTAAGGTCAAGAATTAAAGGCAAAGAGGATCAACCCATCACTAAAGCATACACATAAAAGGGCTATTATACATACACCTTGATTATTCAATCACAAAGGTGTTCTTTATTATATGATTATTCAAATGAAGTGACATTTTCATCATTTCTCTTCTAAATGATGCCAAGAGTCATAAAAGATATTTTAGATGATGTATTTTACAAGTTGCACCCCTCAAATTGGGTAAATTGCACTTTACTCCAATTTAGGGTTTTCAAGTACAGGGGTTGCTTCCACAGCTGCACCTTGGTGCTCAAGCTTGGGAAATCCCTCAAACTTCATCATAAACATCCTCATGATGTCTCAACATTAGAGGAACATCTAAACATGTGCAATTTGCAAGTTAATCCCTTAACTGGGTAATTTGCACATAGATCCATGTATTACAAAACAATGCTACAACTTTATATATATAAAGGAGCAAAATTGAAATATATGTTTCTGAGGAACTTAATTACATGCTCAAAGTTAATCACAAGGATTTAATTACATATTTAGGCAAAACACCTAGGGTTAGTTCATAACCCAGGTCAGGGATGTTACAAATTATCCACCCCTTACAAGGATTTTGTCCCCGAAATCGATAAAATGTATTAAGAGAAAAGGGCAGGGTATTTCCTTCTCATCTCATCCTCTAGTTTCCAAGTGGCTTCTTCAACACCACGGTGGTTCCAGAGGACTTTCACAAGGCTTAAATCTTTCTTCTTTAACTTTTTAATTCTTTTATCAAGGATTGACACTGGTCCTTCCTCATAAGATATATCATCATTCAATTCTACCTCCATAGGTTGTAGAACTGACTCAGTGTCTGGGTGACATTTCTTTAGCATAGAAATGTGAAACGCAGGATGTAAACTCTGTAACTCTGGTGGCAGCTCTAGTTTATAGGCTACTTTTCCAATCCGTTCAATGATTGGATAAGGCCCCATAAATCTAGGAGCTAACTTCCCTTTCTTTCCAAAACGAAGGACTCCTTTCTAAGGAGAGACCTTGAGATACACTTTGTCTCCAACCTTGAACTCTAAGGGTCTATGACGCTTGTCAGCATAAGATTTCTACCTATCTTGTGCAGTCTTAATCTGTTGTTGTATTACCTTAATCTTTTCTGTAGTTTGCTGCACAAGATCAGGTCCTAACAACTGATGCTCACCAGTCTCATACCAACACAAGGGTGATCTATAACGTCTACCATACAAGGCTTCATAAGGTGCCATATCAATACTATGCTGATAGCTATTGTTATAGGCAAACTCTATCAATCTTAGGTGTAGATCCCAACTTCCGGTAAACTAGAGAATACATGTTCTCAACAGGTCTTCCAAGGTCTGTATGGTCCTTTCTGACTGTCCATCAGTCTGTGGATGAAAGGTCGTACTAAACCTTAACTGGGTGCCTAAAGCATGATGAATTCGTTCCCAAAAACGACTTGTAAACTGGGGACCTCTGTCAGAAACTATAGTGACAGGAACTCCGTGCAAACACACTATCTCTTGAACATACAACTATGATAACCTTTCAGCAGAATATGTTGTTTTGACAAGTAAGAAATGTGCTGTCTTAGTCAACCTATCTACAACTACCCAAATGGAATCATGTCCTTTGCTTGTCCTGGGTAGGCCAACAAAAAAGTCCATGGTCACATGGTCCCACTTCCACTGTGGTATGGGTAAAGGTTGCATTGTTCCTACAGGATTCTGGTGTTCAGCTTTAACTTGCTGACACACAGGACACCTCAGAACAAATTATGCAACATCCTTCTTCATTCCAGGCCACCAATACAGATCTTTTAAATTACGATACATCTTGGTGCTCCCTGGATGCATAGCATACATTGAAGAATGAGCTTCTTCCAGGACTAACTTCTTCAAGTTATCCACATCCAGCACTATCATCCTCCCATGATAACATGCTACATGATCATCTAAATCATGGAAACTATCTCGCTTCTCATTTCCATACTCTGATCTAATCTGCTGAACTATAGCATCAACATGTTGTGCCTCCTTAATCTACTCTCTTAGGGTAGGTTTAATATGCATCTCAGCCATCAACCCGGCTAATAATGACACCTTCAACTGTACATTGTCTTGCCTTAAAGAGATAAGCATATCTCTCTTAGAGCATACTAAAGAGTTTAGTTGTGCTCTATCCATGGTTGATGTTGCTGATTTCCTACTCAAGGCATCTGCAACAACATTGGCCTTCCCTGGATGGTAATCAATTGTACAATTGTAGTCCTTGATTAACTCCATCCAGCGACGTTGCCTCATGTTAAGCTGATGCTGAGAGAAGATATACTTAAGGTTCTTGTAATCTGTCAAAATCTGGAATGTCTCTCCGTAGAGATAATGCCTCCAGATTTTCAATGCATGAACCACGACAGCTAACTCTAGATCGTGTGTTGGATAATTTTCCTCGTGCTTCTTAAGCCGTCGAGAAGCAAAAGAAATCACTTGTTTATCCTGCGTCAACACACATCCAAGTCCGTTCTTAGAGGCATCACAGAAGACTACATATCCTTTTCCTTGCTCAGGTAGCACAAGCACATGTGCACTTGTCAACCTCTCCTTCAACAACTGAAAGAACTGTTGACAATTATCACTCCAAGAAAAAGGAGCATCTTTCCGGGTTAACTTGGTCAAAGGTAAGGCTATGGAGCTAAAGTTTTTAATAAACCTTCGATAGTAACTAGCTAACCCCAAGAAGCTTCGAATCTCCGTCGGTGTCTTCGGTTGTTCCCATTGTAGAACAGATTCTACCTTTGCAGGGTCAACATGAATCCCCAAGGCAGATATCACATGTCCAAGAAAAGATACCTCCGGCAGCCAGAACTCCCACTTACAAAACTTAGCATACATCTTATGTTCTCTTAGCAAGGTCAAAGCTTGGCGAAGATGCTGCTCATGCTGCTGAGCATCCTTACTATAGATCAGAATGTCATCTATGAAGACGACAACACACTGATCAAGGAAGGGTCAAAAACCTCTATTCATGAGTTCCATAAATGCAGCTGATGCATTGGTTAGTCCAAATGACATAACCGTGAACTCATAGTGACCATATCTTGTCCTAAAAGCAGACTTGGATATGTCACTATCCTTAATTCGGAGTTGATGATATCCAAACCTCAAGTCTATCTTTGAAAAGACTGTTGCACCTCGGAATTGGTCAAAGAGATCATCAATCCTCGGCAGAGGGTACTTATTCTTTATTGTTACTTTATTGAGTTTTCTGTAGTCAATGCACAACCGCATTGACCCATCTTTCTTTTTAACAAACAAGACCGGAGCACCCCAAGGTGAAGTGCTCGGTCAGATAAAACCCTTCTCAAGTAACTCTTGAAGCTATTTCTTGAGTTCTGCCATATCGGCAGGCACCATCCTATACGGTGTCTGGGCTATGGGTTTTGTATCTGGGACCAAATTGATCTCAAAATCAATCTCCCGAGGTTGTGGTATACCAGGAAGTTCTTCAGGAAACACATCCTCGAATTCCCTGACTATGGGAACTTCAGCAAGATTGGAACTTTCCTTGGTAACATCTACCACATGGGCCAAGAATGCATAACATCCTTGCCTCAACAGCTTATCAGCAACCATAGCTGATACAAGACAGGTGGGCAGAATCTTTCTTTCACCTTGAAAGATCCATGTGTTTCCTTCATCAGCAAACATAGCCAACTTGGATTCACAATCCAAGACAACTCTATACCTTTCTAAGGTATCCATCCCGAGGATTATATCAAATCCTTACATATCAAGTGTTATAAGGTCCACTTGAATGCGATGATCAGAAAAGAAGAGAATGCAGGGAGAGCATACCTCTTGCAACACGGCAGACCCACTCAACGGAGTCTCCAAACACAAGCTATCTGTACTATGACTGACTGTCATATTGCAGTTATGAATCACTCTCCGAGTGATAAAGGAGTGCGTAGCACTCGGGTCAATCAGAACAGATACCACATAAGATTTAGACATATAAGAATATAAAAGTTCCATCTGACCTGCCACTACCTGTGGATTGACCACTACATCAGGTGGGTTCATAGCATAGAACCTTGATGTCGCCTGGTGTTGAGGTGGTGCTGATGATCCAACTTGAGATGCTTGTCCACGTCCTTGAGCTGCTCCTTGAGATTGCCTTCTCTGAGATCCCTGTTGACTCTGCCTTTGAAGTTGTGTCACACTGACAGGTCTAGATCGGCAGTCCTTCATCAAGTGTCCCACCTTCCCACAGTTGTAGCAACTTCTTTCCAGTTGTTGTGGTCTTGGTGGTCTAGTAACTGACATTGATGCAGAACTATGAGTCTCTTGTTGAGGTAGGCTTCATCCCCTGCCTCTACTTGGTGACCACTGAGTTTGGGAACTTGATCTGGGTGGTGGAGGGTTAGGTGCAGAGAATCTCGGTTTCTTGGAATCCCTAGATGAAGAACCCTGGAACTGTGGATATCTTTTCTGGGTTTGCCTCTTCTCAACCACATATCTCTCTATCCTTCGTACTGACTCAACGAAGGTAGAGAATCTCTCTCGGTTTTCTAAGGTAGACACAGGGGTTGATATATCATCATTCAAACCCTTCTCGAATCTCCTGATTCTTTCCTCTTCTGTGGCAGCCATGTGCAGACAGAACCGCAGCAACTCCATGAACTTAGCTTCATATTCGCTAATGTTCATCATGCCCTGCCTCAATCTCTCAAACTGAGAGATCTTCTCATCTAGGAAGGTCTTTGGAAAATATCTATTGATAAATTCTCGATGAAACTCTTCCCATGAGAACTCTATCCCAGGTCTCTTCTGCTCTTCCATGTTCCACCAGTGACCAGCACTGCCTTTGAGAAGATAGACAGCATGTCTAACCTTCTCAGCCTCCGGGATATTAAGAATCCTGAAAGCCTTCTCCAACTCTGTTAACCACAGATCAGCATCTGCGGGGTCGACAGTCCCAAAGTACTCGGTAGCTCTGACACGACGAAGTCGCTCGAACGTCTTACCGATACCTTGTCGTTTAGACTGGGCAGGTTCCCTAGGTGCAGGCATGGGCATCTTGTCAGTTATGTGTGTCATGGTAGTCATAAACTACCCAAACATTGTCTGAACTGCTGGGTTACCCATATCAGCTGGGTCAAACTAGGGTGGTTCAGGTGCAGGCTGTTCTATTTCTGGAACCCTTGCACCGCCTCGAGGTGCACTAGCACTACTCTCTGCCACGTACTCATCATGTGGCTCTGCCATCCTTATGTATCTTCTTCTCCTGAGGAGCAGAAGATTCTATTAGATAAGGAAGAGATACTAAGGATAGACTCAACATCCTAAGTCCTATGCCTCTGTAGACTCAGCAAACCTAGAGCTCTGATACCACTTAATTGTGGGCTCTGATCTCCAAACCACGATATAAACACGATTTAAACTTAGCGGAAGCGATTCGATTAGCAGCGGAATACCAAAAATCAGCGGAAATTAAAACTTTTTGAGATAAAGCATTGAAACCATAAAACTTCATTCATAAAAGGAGATAAACTGTTTACATCTCAGATAATTACTTCTTGAGTAATTATATACAACATGACACAAAATCTCAAGAACTCATAACCAAAATCTCAGACCAAAAGACTCCAAGACCTGAGAGTACAGAGGACACATAGGACTGACTCTAACTACACCACATGGCAGGCTAAATCTCCACCTGAGATTTTACTACTGCCCCTGGTGATGCTGCTGCTGGGACTGGTCACCTGTAGACCTGTTCCTCCGTCCTCGACGTCCACCTAAAAAAGTTGAAGTCTACGGGGTGAGACAATTTTACATAATTGTCCCAGCGAGAGTTATAACTCTCCGCCAGAAGCTTTATTATAACACCTCAAAGAATAACTTAAGCAGTAAAAGATTCAAAGTATTCAACATCGGATATAATAGTAAGCATGAGTTCAACAGTTATGAAACATGAAGACATTTGCACTATACAGTGTAACATCAATCAATCAACTCATAGTTATCTCTAACAGGTATGCTACACTGTGGATTATGTTTTTCAAACATTATTTTTATGCCCTGTGGAGATGAGGTTTACCACTCATACTCCAACCAATCACTGCTAAGTGCCTCAGTATCATACTAGGTCATCGAAAGAGCCGGATTCTCATGACCTTCACCTTCCTCAGTCAGTAAGAGGATTACTTGTAGGACATCTCGTGCCTCTACTATAATAGCTTACCAGGGTAATCTGGTCCTTCGCTATTTTAGAGTTATAGTGGCATTCTGTACTCTCTTCGTCATCAGGAGATTTCATGTTTATCTTCCACTGATACAGATATCTGTGCTTTCTTCGTCATCAGGAGGTTTCATGTTTACCATCCACTAATACGGTATGGGATTGTAGTGAAGGATTGATGGATTACACATCTACATCAAACACCTACACTAGGATGTAAGGTTCTACACATCCATATACCCCACATACTCAAAAGTATGTGATCCAGGAGTTCCCTTAGGAAAACCTGTTTTACCATCATTTGATCTCTGACAATGATGGATCTATGATCAGGGATCTACATTACACTTGATTAGTTAGGTACATTCAGTATTATTTTAACATAATACATTGTTCTTCAAAAAATAACATTAGCATAATAGCTATGAAAGGAGAATACTAAATGTAACAAGCCTAACTCTCATCAATCATCATTTCTCAATACATTCATCACAAGTCATCTCTAAAGCATGACCTTGATGGTATTTATGGCTCTCATAGCCCATTTAATTCATAGGTCACCATTGACAAGGCATCAAGATATTTTACTATTCATAAAGATAACAACATGCTTTCAATGAATATAGCATCATCATCCATACCCGGATATGATCATCTTTATATCAGAACCTGCAAGGTTAATTCAACTGATAAAAGCAATTAAAATCAGGAATTATACTTTCCTCTCTTGCCATAAGAGCTAAGTTCCCTGATTCTCATCAATTAGGGTTTACTTTTCACATTACATGCCATCACCCTAGAATTAGGGTTTATTATTCACATTATGGTAAAATGAACTCATAACATCATCATGTATGAGGAACATCATCAATGATGCTCTCAGATTAGGTTAAGATTCATCATCTATCATAATTAGGGTTTTCATGATCTCACATAGGTGGATCATACCCTAATTATGCACATTCATGTGTATTGAAGGTATTTTACTTGGATTTCAACCATAATTGGATTTTCTCTCTCCTCTTGCTCATAGGTGATGATTACATCCCTCTAGATTGGGTTAGGTCTAATCAACATTGATAAGCCTAGCCAAGTCATCACCATTGTAACCATTGGGGTTTGCATGATAAAAAGGGGTTACCTACTTGAATCCATAAAGGGTATTTTGGTAAAGTTCACCATTGATCATAACATGGGTTAATATACTAACCACTTGATCCTTAATGTCCCTAGGTATCCTTAGGGTTTAGGTTGAACAACCATCAAACCATCTAAGCCTTCAAGGCATTAGGCAGACTTATCCTTAAAAGTCCTCAAAAGGTTTCACACCTTCAACCTTCAAACGATCTAGAGATCGTTTATGGTTGTAGACCGTTTAGCTTTGGTTGACTTCAAGACCGTATGAAACTCAAGACCGTTTACCTTTAAACGATCTTGAGGTCGTTTGCCCAAGATGGAGTGAAGACCGTTTAGTCATAGTTTGACTTCTGAAGTCGTTTGAGCTCATTCAGACCTGAAGTCGTATGAACTCATTCGGTCCTGAAGTCGTATGAACTCATTCGGTCCTGAAGTCGTATGAACTCATTCGGTCCTGAAGTCATATGAACTCATTCGGTCCTGAAGTCGTATGAACTCATTCGGTCCTGAAGTCGTATGAACTCATTCGGTCCTGAAGTCGTATGAACTCATTCGGTCCTAAAAGCTCAAGATCGCATGGACCTCCAAGGTGATTCAAAGAGTAAACTCGATTAGGGTTTCCTATGTTGAAGCCTTCAATTGGTCTCAAGCTTGCTAAGAACTTATCAATTGAGACAATTAGGGTTAGCCTTAACCAATTGGTCACTCAATTGATCCTCAATTGATATCCAATTAGGGTTGGAGTTGGTTCAATTAAGGTCTATAAACATTCAACCATCAACACTCAACAATGTGAATCATATCGAAGTTGATCCCATCAATTGACCTCCAATCGGGCTCCAATTTGGCCCAAATGGTCTTGGGATCATTTGGATAACCTCCAAATGGTCTTGAGACCGTTTTCCCAAGAATTCATCAAAATCTAAGTTGATTTGATAGGGGTTGAACCTTAATTAAGTCACAAATCAACAATTTGATTATTTCAATAACCCACTGTAATTGGGCCCTCAATTGATCAAATTACCTTAACCCTAGACCTCCAAACGGTCTTGGGTTGACACCAAACGGTCTTGAGACCGTTTGGATGAGTTCCAAATGGTCTTGAGACCGTTTGCCCATCCATCCTTTGGACTCTAGTGAAAATTCATTAAGGTTTGATCTATTGAGTTGATCATCACATCAATACTTAATTGCAATATGATTTGGTACCTTTGGACCTTCAATTGGTCAACTATACTTGACCCCAGACCTATAAACGGTCTTTGGTGATCCGCAAACGGTCTTGAAACCGTTTGGATGATTCCCCAAATGGTCTTGAGACCGTTTGGGCTAATCAACCCAAACTCACTAATTAACTCATTGGAATTTCAGCACTGATTTCAATTAGGATTTGCCCTATTAATCAACCTTCAACTCATAACTCGTTTGGAATTAATCCATCAAATTTGGTGAGTCATTAATCAACATCATTATGAACAGTAATACCAAACGGTCAATGCTTGGTAAACCATCTTAAACGGTCTTGAGACCGTTTGCCCAAAAAGGGCAAATTAAACAGATTGAAAATCAGAACTTAATTCAATTGGATTTGCTAATTGATTTACTTATATCTCACGATTCCTTTGGAGTTAACCCCTAAAATTTTGTGGGTGATTAACCTACGTAATTATAAACAATATTCCCATACGGTCGTCATTTGGTCAACACGATCAAATGGTCTTGAAGGCCGTTTGCCTTCATACGACCCTGAAACCGTTTGCCCACCAAACGGTTGTGTAAACCGTATGGGCAATTGGTGGAGGTCGTTTGGTAAAGTGGAAATCCGTGGATAAGCATAGGAATTAATGCCCTTATCTTCTACCTCAAGAACAGTAGCAGTTCTTCACGATTTTTCTTGCAAGGATGCAAGGGAAGATAGGGAAGAAGAAGAACTAGCAACTATATGCATAGAAAAAGATGTATAATCAAAGCATAAGGTTTAGAGTTATAAAACCCGCATAAAGGTTGTTCCTTGAGCTCCAAACTTCCAAGATTCAGGTCTTTAATGGCGTCTTTGAGATCCACAGGTCGGCCAAGGTGTATCCTCCAAGGAAAGTTGAAAAGGAATGGCTAGAAAGATAAAGCTAGGTGAGCTAGCCATGAATTCAACCTTGAAAACGAGTTTCCTCCATGAATTCAAGCAAAAGGGATGATCCAAACTTACCTAGGACCCTTGGTCGTCCTTATCTGTTCCAGAGCTTAGCTTTAGTCGGTTTTGAGCAAGGGGAAAAGAAATGAAAAGAAGAGGATCGTTCCCTTGCTAAGTGGGGAAGGTAGTATATATACTTAGGTGAAATTTCAACATAAGAACATATGCTTTCCTCATTTCTCATCTAAGTCCTTCCTTTCTTCTTTGCACGTCCCCACATCTTATTTCTAAGGAAAAACTCCTTCTAAGGTCAAGAATTAAAGGCAAAGAGGATCAACCCATCACTAAAGCATACACATAAAAGGGCTATTATACATACACCTTGATTATTCAATCACAAAGGTGTTCTTTATTATATGATTATTCAAATGAAGTGAAATTTTCATCATTTCTCTTCTAAATGATGCCAAGAGTCATAAAAGATATTTTATATGATGTATTTTACAAGTTGCACCCCTCAAATTGGGTAAATTGCACTTTACACCAATTTAGGGTTTTCAAGTACAGGGGTTGCTTCCACAGCTGCACCTTGGTGCTCAAGCTTGGGAAATCCCTCAAACTTCATCATAAACATCCTCATGATGTATCAACATCAGAGGAACATCTCAACATGTGCAATTTGCAAGTTAATCCCTTAACTGGGTAATTTGCACATAGATCCATGTATTACAAAACAATGCTACAACTTTATATATATAAAGGAGCAAAATTGAAATATATGTTTCTGAGGAACTTAGTTACATGCTCAAAGTTAATCACAAGGATTTAATTACATATTTAGGCAAAACACCTAGGGTTAGTTCATAACCCAGGTCAGGGATGTTACAACAACCACCCCTCGTTCACCCCGTATAGCACCTATTCCGGGTAGCAATGACCAGTTCACTAGCGCTGACCACCGCCAGCGTTATGAGGATATGTTCACAATTGGTGTTTCTTTGCCTCGTTGGGCGTACGGCACAACCCTTGATGCTTTGGGCATCCGCGACGCCATCAACGATATCCTCCACAAAAACCACATGCTTGTCTTCCCTTACCGTGTCACCTCCGTCTACTGTGATCTTACCCTTGAGTTTTTAAGCACTTTTCACAGGCTACACAATTCTTTCGGTTACTCGAGTTGTAAGTACCGGATTTTTGGGGAAAATATGGAATCATCCGCCAAGCAAATCACTTCTTTCATCCTCGACAGTAGGGATGACTACTGGCTAGACCAATGTATGGCACAATCTCATGACTCCTACCCAGACCATTACGACAGAGACAAGTTTTGGGTAGAAATCACCAGGCTTCTTCCTCGTCTTCCTAGTGGGACCAAAGCCTCCTGCATTCACAACTCGGTGGTCCGTTACCTTCATCGTATTTTGGCTTGCACCATTTTCAGTCGGGAAGGTACTCAGGGCGTAATTACTCAAGTAGAGCTTTATGCCCTTTGGTTTCTTTTACATGAAGAACCTTTTAACTGGGGCAATGCTATCATTGAGCATTTTGGTATCCAAGCTAGCCGAGCCACTTCCTCTTCTTTTCGAATTGGCCACTATGTTACCCAACTCGCCATCTTTTTGGGCTACACTCACATCGCCTTTCCTCCCAGTGAGCTCAAAAATCACCTCATCAAAACTCACTATCTGAAGAATAGTAGGTTTATCCGTTTGGGCACCGAGGGCATTTATTACCTTTTCTTCAAAGACACTCAGGTGGTCCTCCAAGCAGCAAACTACGTCTACGAGTTGACTGATTTACCAGGCCATATCCATAGATTCTACCTGGAGCATCCAAATCCAGACATCTTCCCCGAGCCACAGCCTCACAGGAGGAGCCTCTCTTTAGAGGCACACGACGATGACACTGGACGCCACCACCACCTTCCAGACGTCGCACCAGGCGGCGACCAGATGGCGACTCTGGTCCTTACGGCTTCTACGAGATCCATACTCAGCTGGATGAGATTTAACAAGAGAAACAACGATAGGGCCACCATCTCAATCACATGTACCTGATGCAGCGTTCGTAGGAGTCTTAGCATGTGGACAATGATCACTATGCCCCTAGTCGACCAACTTATGATGAGTACGGAGCACAACAAAGTTATCCAGGCCCTGATTCTCCTTATTGGGCAAACTACTACTCTTCCCACCAGCAACACCCTCCACCGCAGTGACTCTTCCCTCCATATCACTCTTAGAGTTTTCTCAGGTCGAGCAAATTTTTAAGTCCGGGGTGGGGGTGGGTGGTACGTGATCTACCCTTTATCTTCCCTTTTCAACATTTTTTTTCTACATTTTTATTTGTTTGCGTTGTTTACTTTCAAACATAAGGCCTTTATCTAGTCAGCCGAATGTTGTACTTTATTTTCAAAATCAATTGCATTATCAAATTTATTTCAAAAAACTTTGTAATATCAAGTTCGCTATGATCATGATAGCAATTTTTGGAAACGATGGCAAGCCTTAAAGTATCAAATAGAATCAATTGCAGATTTTCTTAATTTTAGCATTAGATTAACTTATTCTTTTTACTCTCATATAATGTAGCTACATGTCTCTTTCTATCTTATGCAACTACAACTAAAAAAAAGTTTTTTGTTGCACGGGAAAAATAAATTGCACGCCAAACCCTATGTCTGGGGTGGCATGCCCTTCTTCCATACCCCACAAAGGGGTGTACCTCAAAAGATGCCAAAAAGAGCACACACAAAATTGTGGTCAATGTAATCACAAGTCCATGAAAAAATTATATCCCAAGTTGAATAGAGGAGGGATTTTTTCGTCACACCTCAAATTCTCTATTCCAGTGCAACAATCAACCCAATGAAAAAAAAATGAAAAATGAAAAAATGATGAGTGTCAAAGCGTAAGTTAGATCAAGATTGTCTTTACAAAGTATGAGTTTAAAAAAAAATAAGTTATGAAAAATGTTTTATTGAGAAACATAGTGCTTTGAATTTGTGGTTCTAGGAGATGGGTCGCTTGGCCATGAAAAGGATACAGGAATTGCTAATCTAGGGAGGATGAACTTGTTGATCCAAATTTTTTTGAATCATTTTGATTTTTCAAGTTGCTTGAGGACAAGAAAAACTTTAAGTCCGCGGTATTTTGATGCGTGCTATTTCAGCACATCTTTTCTGCGAATTATTAAGCTTGTCACATAGAAATTATCGATTCATCTCTTGAAAATTGCACAAAATGGTATTTCTCGATTTTATCACAAATCTGACAATCATTGCATTTTATTGCAGTTTCAGGACATGAGTCGATCGATTGGTACATTCAACCGATCATCTCACCACATCAAACCGATTGTCTGACTTCATGAAACACTCAGTTCACCTTCAAGCGTCGATCGTTGATCTCATCAGTCGACGGCTGAGATCGCCCAACTCCAGCTACTAGACGCTCGGCTGATGCTCATTGCTGAGCAACAATTAGCATTTTTCAGCTATGCCGCCACCCTAATTAGGGTTGGCAACCGGTCGATTGGCTGCAACGTTCCAGAACCATCCAACTGGTCGGTTGGTTCCTGAACCGGTCGATTGGCAGCACGCAGACAGCAAAAGTCCCAGCCGCCAACCTCAAAATAACCCTAAACCTAATGTATAGCCCCCCTCCTTCTCCTATAAAAGGAGGGGCACTTCCTCCTCTTTGGGGCATCTTGGATTTCTTGTATTTTGGAATTATGAAGCAATTAGTCTTGTAATCTTTTTCATATTATGCAATAAAGTAGATCTTAGTTCAAACATAGCTCTTTCATTCTTGTTCTTGTCTTTTCTCTGCCCCTTAGTTTTAATTTTCCTTTCTCCATTCTTTGATTCTGGAGCAAGGAACAAATAACTAAGCCATTTCATTGTCTCTAGCATAAGGATTAATCTCCTGATTTTTGGGCTAGACTATGGCTTCATTTCTTTCTTCCTATGTCTCCCCTCTCTCCATGTGTGAGTAGACTTCTATCGGGGCAAGGGGAATAACCCCTTAGCCATGGTTTTACCGATTTATTCTTAAACGACTAGATGGTAATCGATTTTAATTGAATGGTTGATCTTCGGATCGCATGTTAAACTGGATGGATATGACCATGGAAATCTGGATTTAGAACAATAAAATCCAGTACATAGACATTTTGATAAGATCATGGATTTTTGTCTTTTAGGATGATAAACTAGGAAGCATGAGCACTAAGACCAATGAGCTCATGTGGAGTTTATCTCTTGTGGGTTTTTAAAATTCACAAACCTTCATCGAATCGTCATTTAAGATTTAGTTGTTATCACCTAGGCTAAGGTGGTGAAAACCCCTACGAGCCTCAATTTCCATCTCTTGATTTAAACACCACATCCTTTGTTTTCTTTAATTCTTAGTATTTCATTCACAAAATTTTGCTTGTGCTAACAATCATCTTATTTTCCTTGTGCATGTTATTCCTTGTTAAGTGCATTTCTTCTTGCATTAGTGTAATCAACCAAGCCACCAACTGGACTTTAGTTTCTGCTTTAATCAAAAGAAAAATACCAAAAACAAATAATAAAGTTCTTCAAACTTTGGGTTCTAAAAAACAATCTCTTAAAAGTTGTCCCGTGGGATCGATCCTTCTATACTACCCTTAAAACCGGAAGCAAAAAAGGTTTAAACTCTAGGATTAACCATCTTAGTGGTTGATATTGCAAAACAATGAGTATCAGGTACATAGTTTTCTATGATGCATCTAAGAATGGACTAGGATGTGTGTTGATGCAGGTTAATCAAGTGATTTCTTTTACTTCTCGACAGCTTAAGAAACACGAGGAGAATTATCCAACACATGATCTAGAGCTAGCTATTGTGGTCCATGCTTTGAAGATCTGGAGATGTTATCTCTATGGAGAGACATTCCAGATTTTCACAGACCATAAGAATTTAAAATATATCTTCTCACAACATGAGTTGAATATGAGACAACACCGCTGGATGAAGTTGATCAAGGACTACGATTATATAATTGATTATCATCCAGGGAAGGCCAATGTAGTGGTTGATTCATTAAGCAGAAAATCATCATCACCAGCCCTAGATAAAGCACAGTTGAACTCCTTAGTGTGATTTAAAAGAGTTATGCTTATCTCCTTGAGGCAAAACAATGTAAAGCTTAAGGTATCGTTGTTAGCAGGGTTGTTAGCTGAGATGCACATAAAACCTACTCTGAGACAACATATTAAAGAAGCACAATAGGTTGATGTTATGATTCAACAGATCAGGTCAGAGTATGGTAGTGAGAAATGGGACGGATTCCATGAGTCAAAGGATCAGGTAGTCTGTTACCATGGTAGGATGGTGGTACCTGATGCCAATGACCTAAGGAAGTTAGTTTTGGAAGAAGCTCATTCTTCGATGTATGCAATGCATCCACGGAGCACCAAAATGTATCATAACCTGAAGGAGATGAATTGGTGGCCATAATTGAAGAAGGATGTAGCTGAGTTTGTTATGCGGTGTCTGGTGTGTCAGCTGGTTAAAGCTGATCATCAAAAGCCCATAGGAACAATGCAACCTTTGCCTATACCGCAGTGGAAATGGGATCATGTGACCATGGACTTTGTAGTTGGTTTGCCTAGAAAAACCAAAGTTCATGATTCCATTTGGGTGGTAGTTGATAGGTTGACTAAGACAACACATTTCCTTCCTATTAGAACAACCTACACTACTGAGAAGCTTGCACAGATTTATGTAGATGAGATAGTACGGCTACACGGGATACCTGCTACTATTATTTCTGATAGAGGTCCCCAGTTCACGAGTCATTTTTGGGAACGAATACATAAAGCTTTGGGTATGCAATTAAGTTTTAGTGCAACCTTTCACCCAGAGACAGATGGACAGTCTGAGAGGACCATACAAACCTTGGACGACTTGCTTAGGGCATGTGTCCTTCAGTTTGTAGGAAGTTGGGATCTACACCTGAGCTTGATAGAGTTTGCTTATAATAATAGCTATCAACACAGTATTGATATGGAACCATATGAAGCTTTATATGGTAGACATTGTAGGTCTCCTTTGTGTTAGTATGAAATAGGAGAATATCAACTTTTGGGTCCTAAGAAAGTACAACAGACAACTGAGAAGATTAAAGTAATTCAACAACAGTTAAAGGTTGCACATGATAGATAGAAGTCATACACCGACAGACGACAAAGACCCTTAGAATTCCAAGTTGGAGACAAAGTATATCTCAAAGTCTCACCTTGGAAAGGCATTCTTAGATTTGGAAAGAAGGGAAAGTTGGGTCCTAGATTTATGGGGCCTTATCCAATCATTGAACAGATTGGGAAGGTAGCCTATAAGATGGAATTGCCACCTGAATTACACATATTGCATCCATTATTCCATATCTCTATGTTGAGAAAGTGTCACCCTGACAAAGAGTTAGTTATGCAACCTGTGGAGGTAGAACTAAATGATGATATATCATACATTGAAGTACTTGTGATGATCCTTGATAAGAGAATTAAAAAGAAGAAAAAGAAAGACATATGTCTTGTAAAAGTTCTCTGGCATCATCGTGGAATTGAAGAAGCTACGTGGGAACTAAAGGAATATATGAGGAGGAAGTACCCTTCTCTTTTCTCTTAATGTTTTCGTTGACGATTTCGGGGACGAAATCCCTGTTAGGGGTGGATAATTTTTAACATCCCTGACCTGGGTTATGTGTTAACCCTAGATGTTTTGCTTAAATGAGGTTGATTATATGCTTTCTCTTATCTATTGAAAAGTAATTAAGGCTCAAGAGGAACTTATATTTCAATTTTAGCCCTTTTTGAAATAATGTTTTGTTAGTTTTGGACTAAAGTGCAAATTACCCAAGTTGAGGGTTAACTTGCAAATTGTACATGATAAAATGTTCCTCATATGGTGAAGCATCATATGAATGAGTATGATGTAGTGGTATGACTTCCACAAGCTTGAGCACCAAGATAGAGCTTGCTGAGCAATCTTTGTGCATTAAAAACCTAATTTCGGTGTAATGTGCAATTTACCCAAAACCTAGGGTTCAATATGCAAAATACCACTTCAAGAGGGTCCCTCATGATTCTTCACATCATATAGAGAAAATAATTTGAGAGGGGTGCCTCATTTGAATCATTTTGGAAGAGAGAGAATTGTGATATTAAAATAATCAAGATTTAAGCATAAATAGAACTTTACTTCAAATTAATGTAAAAATAAATATGTTAATTGAAGTACCCTTCAACCAAAAATGAGATGGTTGAAGTTAGATAAGTGTGGACTTCATTATGCCTTTTATAGGCCATGAAAATATCAAAGTGATTGGAGAGCCCACGCACATTAGTTAATTAAAAGTAATATCCACTAAAAATGGGATATTAGTATTATATGAATTAAGGTGCTTAATTGCCTTTCCTTTAAATTGAGGATAGTGAAGAAGATTTAAAGGAAAAGGAGTATGCCTTCGTATACAAGGGAGTGACGGGAGTATGTGGCACAATTTGGGGAGTTGAAGGATTTCTTTTCAACTTTCTCTCTCTTTGAAATTCCTTTATAAACACTTCATTTCCCATTCAACCAAATACTCTTTTTCATATTTTCTTTCTTCCTTGCTTTGGATGACCACAAGGGAACTTAGGATCAGTAGGGGAACGAACTACAACCTGTAGGTAAGCTCCTTGATCATCTTCAACCTCGAATTCAAGGTGGAAATCACAAATCAATGCTTCATTTCTTCTTTTCTCCAATCAATCTTCAATCCTAGCCAATCCTTTTCACTCAAAAGCTTGAGTACGAGCCTTGTGGAGTTGAGAAAGCTTCTTCTACCATTAAAGATGTGGAGTTTGAGATTTTAAGCATTCTTTTAAGGCGGGTTATATAACTTGAACCCATTTACATCATTATTCAATTCCAATTTTACAAGTTATGTTGATTTCTCCTTCTTCTTGATTAATTGCTTGTTGTAATGGATGATTCTATGAAATCAGTAGTAATATGAACCTTGGAAACAAAGGTAGATGATGATGAAATCATATTGGACACTATTCCCAAAATTGCAACTCCAATCGATTTCCAATAAAATTGGTCAATCGATTTCACCAAACCGTTCAAGGAATTGGGTTCATAACCGTTTGGGACAATTGACAATTTGGATTGGGTTGACTGTTTGGATTTGAGTTGACCATTTGGATTGAGTTGATAGTTTGGATTTGAGTTGACTGTTTGGAAGGAAATGGTTTCTAAACGGTTTGATGATTAACGATCTTGAAGATCGTTTGGTGTTTAGGGTTTCCAAAACCGATTGAATGGAAACGATTTTCAAAACTATTTGAGGTTGAGACCAAGACCGTTTGGAGGTTTAAACGGTCTCAAACCATTTGGGCATGTTTTTTTAAAACTATTTGGACATGATTATTCAAAACTGTTTGGACATGATTATTCAAAACCATTTGGACACGATTATTCAAAACCGTTTGGGCATGTTTGTTTAAAACTATTTGGGCATGTTTGATCAAAACCATTTGGAGATCCAACTTAAGCAAAATTGTTTGAAAGTTTAATTTGGTCAAAACGCTTTAATGTTTCAATTTGATCAAGCCCAATTAATGGATTAAATGATTTCTAATCATTTTAAGGTTCAATTAACTACAAAACTAATTTAGTACTTATAAAGTACCTCAATGATGATTACAGTGGAAGCATATTTAATGTACTTAGATGTTTTATACATTTTCTACCTAGGAAGGTAATAAGCTCATTACCCAATGATTACCAAAGGTAAGTACAAAGGTTGAATCCATAATGTACTTAATTGATTGGTAACCTTGGTAGGGTTAACTTTTGATATTTATGAAAGAAACAACTTAATACACAAAGCTAACCTTAAATGTATGTTTTTGAATACATGATTAACTCAATCTAATCAAGATTGGAGTAATGAATGTCCTAGAGAGGATGAGCGAGAGAAATTCATACATGTATAATAATCAAGCAGTAATCAAGCCTCAACACATTCAAAATGAATTAAATATGTAATTAGGGTATGATCCTTGATAAAGAGATCATAGAACCCTAATTGAGGTGATTGATGAACCCAAACCCTAATTTTGGGAAATTCCGAGTAAAACCCTAATTCAGGGGGATAATGTAAACCCTAATTTGGATGATGTAAACCCTAATTGTGGGTAATTGAATGTAGACACCATAATTGAGATTAATAGTAAACCCTAATTATGGGAAATGGAATGTGAAACCCAAATTTCGGTTAAAGCTACACAAAACCCTAATTTGGGGAAAAGTGGTGAGAAACCCTAATTCAAGGTAATGATATGTAAATCCCTAATTGAGGGTGATGTAAAGTGAAACCCTAATACAGATATGTGATGTGAAACCCTAATCAAGGATGATGTTAAGGTGAAACCTTAATGCAATGATGTGATGTGAATCTCTAACCTAAAGTGAGGCTATGTAATGAGATGTGAAATCTTGATATGAAATTCCAACCCTGATAAAGGGTAAAGATATGTGAAGTCCTAATTTTGGGTTATAGTATATGAAACCCTAATATTGGGAAATATGATGATAGACCATAACCCTAATTTGGGTAATGGGATGAGTATTCCTAATTAACATGAATTGAGAAATCCTAACTCTCTGGAGGGAATAGTAATGTCACTCTGATATGCATTGTCCTGATATGTAATTGATGTAACTATTATAATGTGTACTAATGTTGCAAGTATCATGAGATGTTGGACATAGCCAGCTATGAGCTATGTTGTTTTATAATTGGAATTGCTTTATGAGCCTTGTGAGCCATAATATGTTGTGTTGCCTAGTAAGAGGTAATAAGAGATTAATGGGCCTTAAGAGCCACATGTGATACATGTATTGCAAGTATCATGTTTACCTTGGTCAGATGACGTGAAGGTGTTAGTTACCTGATAATGTGGTAATAAGTGTTTTTGATGAATTGAGGGTTTGAATACCCATATTCTATAATCATAATGATGAGATGTTAAGGGATGAGAATGCCCCTGATGTGATAAGGGTTTGAGATCCAAATGTTTTGTAAATCTTTGAAAAAGACTTCATAGAAATAGTACTCATTCTTTGTAGCATTTGTTATAATGATTTATGTTTGAAAACCTGACTGATGTTAAAAGAATATAGTAATGTACTTAATTAATCAAGTGAAATCTTATCATGTAGAGCCCTGACCATAGATCCATCATCGTCAGTAACTGGTGATGGTGAAATAGATTTTCCTACGGGAACTCCTGGATGGCATAGTATTGAGTATGTGGGGGTTATGGGCGTGAATATCCTTACGCTCTAATGGAGGAATTGATGTGAGGTAAACATTAAATCTCTCAATCCTTCATTATATGCTAGGATGGATGTATCACTAATCTCTCAAATGTTGGGATGGATATATCACTAATCTCTTGATGATGTTAATCCCGGATCGATGTGAGAATAATATAAATTCTCTCTATTGCGAAGAGAGTACAGTATGCCACTGTAACTCTAATAGTGAAGTTGCCAGTATACCATGGAAAGCTATTTAGAAGAGACACAAGATGTCCTGCATTTGGTCCTCACACTGACTGAGGAAGATGAGGTCATGGAAATATGGCTCTTCCATTGACCTATGTATGGTACCGATTTCAATTTCATAATGGTCAGTTGGAGAATGAGTGGAATACCTCATCTCCTCAGGGCTTAAGTATGATTGTAAAATGTAATTAGACGAGTGGCGTATTTGATTAAGGTCGAAATGTGAGAATCATTGTTTGATAATATCATGCTTAGTATAACCTTAGTGGATAAATGTTATATACATTTTTCTCATTCCTTATTGAATAAGAGACATGCTTCTTTATCAAGATATAGATGCAATGACTCGAATACCGAATAATGCTCTAATCTGTTTAGACATTGATTTATCTGTTGTTGAATATGTATGATTCTTCTGCTCAGTTTTATTCTGTTAACTGCAATAATAATGTTTCTGGCAGAGAGTTATATCTCTCGCTGGGATAAGTTTTCAATTTTCTCACCCCCGTGGGATCCAACTTTTTAGGTAGACGCAGAAAACGAAGCAGAAACCCTAAAGCGGGTGAAGAACAACAGCAACAGCAATAGTAGGAACAACAGTTTCATCCAGGTGGTGACACTGGTTGTCGGGCTTTGTATATAGAGTCTTATGTGTCGTATCTGTACTCTCAGGTCCTCAGAGTCAGTAGTTAGTTTAATGAACCGATCTGAGATTTTGGCTTGATGCCTCAAGGTTTTTATGTTGCCTATGTATAGTTTCAACAGGGCAGTTGAGGCATATGATCCTCGAGGAGGAATGATACAAGACATGTACTTGTGAACCAGAATGTAATAGAATTACTTTGGTTCTTTTTGAAAGAGTTTCCCAATGAAAGGATCTCTTTGTAAAAAGTTTTAATTTTTAGTGATTTTCGTTAATTCCCCAGTTTATGTTTAATTCCGTGATAATTACTGTGATGGTCTGATTTGGTATCAGGTCATCTCAATTTCATTACATGAGCTGGGGAATCCCTCTAACCATAGACAATCTGAGTTTACACCTAACCCAAGGTTGGCTACATGGTGAGCCACTCTATTACCTTCTCTAGGCATGTAGGAGAAGCTGGTTGATCTGAAACACATTGCCACTGCATCGACATGCTTCAATATTTGCATTTGTGGTCTAGGGCCCCTAACTTTGTTTGATATTTGGTGGATGGCATTGGCAGCATCAGATTCAAAGATAGTTGTAGTTATACCATGTCTTCTGCAATAGTGACCCCAAAGAGGATCACATAGCATTCAACCGTTTGGACATCACAGATCCCCATAACTATCTTAGCCACCATAAAAGCAAACCTTCTCTCATGGTTTCTAATAACCACCCTGAAACTAGTGGAATAATTACTTTGAATCGCTGCATTGACATTAATTTTCATATCACCACGGAGGGGTGGGCACCATCTGATACCAGACCTGGTAACATGAACAACTGGGACTTTGAAGACGGCTCTATGACTTGAGTGCAAGGAGACCCATTTAGCCAGATTTGAAGTAGTGAGCATGGAATTAGGATCAGAGAAGTTGAAAAGATGATCATTTCTGCATTTCCAAGCCGACAGACAGTAGACCACAGCTTCAAGCACCTCACCCTTGGTCAAGTTTGCAAACAACCACCTCCAGCAGCAGAAGCTATCAGTAACAGGTCTGTTATTAATGAACCCTCCGAGTTGCTTTTCTCTCCATATCTCCTGGGCATACCTGCACTCAAACATTGCATGGGTTATGTCATCAACCTCAGCTTGGCATAGCTGACAACAGGGATCTTCACGGATATGTTTATCCACCATCTTCGCACCAGTAGCTAGGTGTTCATGACACATGCGTCAAACAAAGTGTTTTAATTTGGGAGGAGCATCCATGTTCCAAATATCTTTCCAAAGTTTCTCGTCAATGGAAGAACTATGAAATGTGAGGTGTTCAGGTCCTTCAAAACCCAACCAATACCCTATTTTAATAGAATAGGTCCCATCTTTAGTCAAGGACCAATACTGTCGATCCTCGCAGTTCCTGCATAGAGGCATAGACATAATTTGATCCCTGTCTTCACAGTTCAAAATTTCACCAACCAGATCATATCTCCAGCGGATGGTGTTCTTATCAATGATATCTGCAACCTTCGACTCTTTTGTACACCCACTGAACAAAGAATTTGAGCACCAACCTTTGCTATTAGGAAGCCATTCATCATCCCACATTCTTATATTTTCCCATGAGCCAACCCGCCACCTCAGCCCCTCCTTAAGAAGGGCCCTAGCCCCCCAGATACTATGCCAGGTGAAGCTAGGATCATAACCCCTAAACACATTCAAGAAGGAAATGTTGTGATTGTATTTGGCCTTAAGGGCTTTACTGACCTAGGATCCAGGATTTGAGAAGAGTCTCCAAGCCTATTTGGCTAAGATAGCTGTATTAAAAGTACTAAGGTCCCTAAACCTGACACCACCTCTGTCTTTTAGCCTGCACATTTTTTCCCACGACACCCAATGAATTCTTTTGTGCCCATCTGAAGAGCCCCACCAGAAATTCACAATCATCCTAGTCATGCCATCAATAATGTTTTGGGGGGTCTTGAATATCCCCATCATGTACGTAGGAAGAGCTTGGATCACTGTCTTTATGAGAACCTCCTTTCCTGCTTGGCTAAGGTATTTCTCCTTCCACCCCTTAAGGAGGCTCCACATTTTGTCCTTTATTGTCTTGAAGATCAACTTCTTTGATCTGCCTATGATAGTAGGCAACCTCACATATTTTTCATGCACCTCCACCTATTTCATCATTAACTTTTTGAGTACTGCCCCTTTCTTGTCATTTGAGACATTCTTACTGAAGGAAATTTCTTAATTGATCATATTAATCTTCTACCATGAGGTTCTTTCATAGCAACTAATTTAATCAGCTATCATAGAGGCCTTCATCGGATTTTCTCTAGCGAACACAACATTGTCGTCAACAAAGAAAAGGCGGGATATGGCTGCCCCCCCTGGACACTTTGGCCCCATGGATGAGCCCTTCATTAGCAGCTTTGATCAGCATAAATGAGAAAACATCTGCACAAATTAAGAAAAGATAGGGTGATATGGGGTCTCCTTGGCGAAGACCCTTTTTTGGAACAATGTTTCCTTTTTTACAGCCATTTATAATTACATAAAAAGATGAGTTGCGACAACATTGCCCCACTTTTGTCCTCCAAATATGGTTGAAACCCAAAGCCTCCATAACACTTTTAATGAAATCCCATTCAACCCTATCGTAAGCCTTGCTCATGTCTAGTTTTAGAGCCATACACCCCTTTTTTCCCTTCACTCTTTGCTTCATAGCATGGAAAACTTCAAAAGCAACCAGCACATTATCAATGATGAGTTGATCAAGGATAAAATTGCTCTGATTGGGACAAATATTCATGTTCAAGAAGAGATTTATGCTATTGGCCAGGACTTTAGAGATGACTTTGTATATGGTATTGAAGAGGGCTGATAGGTCTGTAGTCGCTAGTTGCCATAGGTTCCTTGCACTTAGGAATAAAAAAATGTTGGTCTTGTTTATCTCTGCGATATCTATTTCTCCCTTCCACCACCCCTTGATGTAGCTTGTGATATCCTCTTCTACAATGTTCCAGAAAACTTGAAAAAACCCACGTAGAAACCATCAGGCCCCGGGGCTTTAGACAAGTGCATCTGAAAAAGGGCAGCTTTGATCTCATATTTAGTAGGTTCTTTTGCAAACTGATTGTTCATATCATTGGTGATCACCTTTGGAACATTTATAAGGGCTTCATTAACCTACTGCACACCTTGAGACTTGATGAGGTTTTCAAAATAATCAGTGATGATCTGTTGTATCTCTCTCACTAGTTTTTATGTGCTCGTCTTCATTCTTCAGCTTGTTGATCAAGTTTCTTTTTCTCCTTTGAGAATCTTTCTTGTGGAAATAAGCCATATTGCGGTCCCCATCCTGCATCTCATTTGCTTTGGCTCTAACAAACCAATAAGATTTGTTTTGTGCTTGAAGTTTGATAAGTTCCTCACTGAGATTTATGCATTTTAAGATATTTTTCTCAGTCCTACTCTGCTTCGTTTTGGCTCATTTGTTTTGAAAGCTATAGTAATTGTTTGAAAAGTCTAAACTACTAATCTTCTTAAATATCATAAGAACATACTATATAATAAATTTCAGCTCATTTGGACACTTATAGGTCGTGCATCTAAAGCAAAAAAAAATCAGGCATTTCAAATTAGTTTTGTGCGTCGATTTTGTTGTCCTTAGATAAGCGACTTACAATCATCCAAATGAGCTCAAATTTTGTGTGTGGACTATTATTATTGTAACCATGAAGATCAATGGGTTAGATTTTGGAAAAACATGGTCTAGATAGGCAAACACCATTAGGGTGTACAACGTGATCTTTGCACTCGAGTGTATTCTAGCCTGACTCTCTCTCTCTCTCTCTCTCTCTCTCTCTCTCTCTATATATATATATATATATATATATATATATATATATATATATATATATATATATATATATATATATATATATATATATATATATGTGTGTGTGTGTGTGTGTGTGTGCGTGTGTGTGTGTGTGTTTGTTTGTGTATGTGTGTGTTTGTAGTTCTTCTTTTTTGTTGCAGATACGAGTTAAGATATACTGAATAGTTTTCCTTTTTATACACTTTTTTCAGCCAAATGTTGATGTGGCCCGAATCATGCAACTCAAAAGAGGTAGACATAGAATGCTCAAACTTTAAATTTATAACCCGAAACCTTCAAGGACCCCCACAATTTTAGTATGGGGTCAAAGTACATATACGTGTCGAACACACTGATGTGGGTATGTTAGAACATTTAAGATCTTGCTCTTAAGCCAGTTAAGCCAATCCAATAGTTGAGAAAGTTTGGAACTAGAACTATTCTAGTAAGGTGTCACAAAATAAAACAAGACAAAGTAAAGGAAATAAAATAGAGTGCTTCAGATTCTACAAATCAAAGAGAAGGAGTTCCTAGCTATGCGGACCACAAGTTGGACAGTCTATGAACTCATTCTCGGGAGTAGACGACCCTTGAACATGTCAACAAGAAACCTATATTCAAACATAGTATGCATTGTGGCATTTGTTCTTGTGGGGAGGAGTCATACCACTAACTTTCACACAGCATGACTATAACACATCTGTGATATGCAACCTCTCTTAAGGATAACTAATCAACACCCCTAGAACCTTACAGATACCGTCTCAGGTTTAGAATATTCAAGGATGCTAGGAATATATGTGATCTGGATGGAAAACAAACCTTGCGCCCAGGCGGGTCAGATTAGGCCCGACCTTGCACAAGGAAAATATTATGTAAAGATAACCCTTGGACATCCTCCTTTTAGATTCAATCCAAACTACCTTCTCTTATCCATTTCTATAACTAATGTTTCAATTAAGGAAGAAATAGAAGTTCAATCAAGATAGAGATCCATCAAACTAGAAATAATAATCAGAAAAAAGAAGATAGAATAGAATATGTACTAGATCTAAAATAAAACTACTTCCTTAGGATAAAAGAGCATAAACATGTCCAAAATGGGATACATAGACAAGAAGGAGCTCAACTAGCCATTGATAAATATAGTTGGCACCAAACAAAGATGAAAGAATATCGTTTGTATAGAAAGGAAGGAGAATAGTAGAAGAAAGAATAAGAATAGGAGATTTAGCATGTAGAGGAGATGTATCTCTCACTCCTTAACCTTTGTATGGGTTGAATCTCATGTTTAGGTTGTCCTCCTTGGTCTTCTAGAATCCTTGACCTCCTTTCTCCTTGATTCCGTCCCTAACAACAGCTTGGTGGATGTATAGACACAAATGATGGATAGCAAATGGTGGGAAAATGGGTGAATGGTGGTGAGAAATGATGGTGGATGGATGAAAACCAAAAGGGTAAATGTAGGGTGAGCTCTTCATCCTTTTTAGACCTTGTTACTCTCCCATGGGGCTCTGGGGATAATTAAAATTTACAAACTACCCGAACCCTTTTTTAGGTAGCGAGAGGTGGGTATTTATGGATGAAGGAAGAGTGTATGTGATAAGTGGTCACTACCTAAGAAAAAAGATGGCAGAACATCATTTGTACATAAACAAAGGAAAACACTAGAAGAAAGGAGAATAAGAAGAAGAGATTTAACATGTACAAGAGAGGTGGCTCTCTCTCCTTAGCCTCCGTATGGACTGGATCTCATCTTTGGACCATCATCCTTGGTATGCTAGACTCCTTGTCCTCCTTTCTCCACGATTCTACACCTAACAACAACTTGGTGGATGTATGGAGGAGGAACATGGCTGGGAATGCTAAGAAAATGCTTAATGGTGGTGGAAAATGATTTTCTATGGAAGTAAACTAAAAGGGTGAACGTAGGGTGATCTCTTCAGACTTTTGAGACCTTAAAATTCTCCCACGGGGATATAGGTATAGTTGAACTAGTCAAACTAGCCAAACCATCCAAATCCTTTGCTAGTTAGCGAGGGGTAGGTATTTATAGGCAAAGGTAGAGTGTTTGTGATTAGTGGTCGCTACACTTGGTTCAAAATAGGTGTAGTGGTCGCTATAGTGTTGTAAGCGAAATAAGTGTAGCATTCAAAAGGATGGATATTCTTAATGGTCACTACAATATTGAACTTGTAGCGATAAATGATGTTTGTTCTCGGCCCGACCGTGCCGGCTGGGCCCGTCCGTGCTGAGTGTAGTGGTCGTTACAGTCGTGATGGTCACTGCAGTTGTGATCGTAGTGGTCACTATGGTTGAAGGTCATAGTGGTCACTATGATTGAAGGTTGTAGCATTCACTACGGATTATCTATTACAAAAATGATGTGTTGGGCTTGACCGGGCCGACAGTTAAGGAAATCCCAGCGAATTGATATCTTCTTTAAGTTCGATGTCTATAAGTCCCAAAATTGGCTAGTTGAGAAAAAAGATATAAATGATCAAAAGATAAGAATCTAGAGTTATTTTTGGCATGTTAAGGCTATAATGACACCGAACCATGAATAAATACTTAGCATAAATGGATTAATTTGGGTGTTATTGAGCATCTTGAAAGAGGCCGACTCAGAAAGATCAAACTTTTAATTTATAACTCGAAACCTTCAAGGACCCCTATAACATTAATACGGGGTCGAAGTAGATATACATGGTCGAACACAAGGACATGGGTACGTTTAGGATGTTCAAGATCTTTATCTTAAGTCACTTAAGCCATTCCAAAAGATGATCTTGAACTAGAACTAGTGTAGCAAGGTGTCACAAAATTAAACAAGACAAAGTAAAGGAAACAAAATAGAGTCTTTTGCATTCTACAAATCCAAGAGAAGGAGGTCCTGGCTATGTAACCACAAATTAGACAGTCTATGCACTTGTTCTTAGGAGTAGACAACCCTCAAACATCTCATAAAGCAACCTACATCCAAACATAGTACGTACTGGGAATTTGTTCCTATGGGGGGGTCATCCCACTCGCTTTCACACATCGTGACTATTACCCATCAATGATATGAAATCTCTCTCGAGGATAACAGATCAACACTCCTACAACATTCCAGATGCTCTCTTGGGTCCTAGAACATTCAAGGATGCTAGGAACAAATGTGATCTGAACGGAACACAAACCTTGGGCACGGGCAGGTCAGACTGGGCCCAATTGTTGGGCCTTGCCCGACTGTACCCAAGGATAATGTTATGTCAAGATCACCCTTGGACATCCTCCTTTCCGATTCAATACAAACTACCTTCTCTTATCCATTTCTACAACTAATCTCTCAATTAAGAAAGAAATCAAAGCTCAAGAAAAAAAAGAGATTAACCAAACTAGCAATCATAACTAGAAAAAAGAAGATAGAATAGAAAACATACTACATCTAAAATAACACTACTTACTTAAGGTAAAAGTACAAAAACATGCCTAAAATGGGCTACATATCCAAGAAGGAGCTGAACTAGCAATGGACAAGTATAGTTGGCACTGAACAAAGATGGGAGAACATCATTTGTACAGAAAAAGGTGAACATTAGAAGAAAGGAGAAGATGAAGAGATTTATCCCATAGAAGAGAGGTGATACTCACTCCATAGCCTCTATATGGGCTGGATATCATCTTTGGGTAGCCCTCCTTGGTCTTCTAGACTTCTTGTCCTCCTTTTTCCTCAATTTCACCCCTAAGAAAAACTTGATGGATGTATGGAGGTGGAAGATGGCTGGGAATGGTGGGAAAATGCGTGAATGGGGGTGGAAAATTATCGTGGATAGAAGAAAATTGAAGGGGTGAACATAGGGTGAGTTCTTCAGCCTTTTTAAACCTTGGGATTCTCCCACATGGATTTGTGGATAGCTGAATTTGACAAACTAGTTGAACCAATGAAACCCTTTGCTACGTAACAAGGGGTGGGTGCTTATAGGTTAAGGCAGAGTGTATGTGATAAGTGGTCTCTACACCTTTAGCAGTTGCTACCCTTGGTTCTTGGCCCGTCCATGCCAAGTGTGGCGGTCCAAATAAGTGTTGCAGGTGAAATAGGTGTAGCGGTCGCAAGGTTGGAGATCCTTGATGGTCGCTACAATCTTGAACTTGTAGAGATCACTAACATTTTTTCTTGACTTGACCATGTCGACTGGGCTCGAACGTGCCAAGTGTAGTGGTCATTATATTCTTGGTGGTCTCTATGGTTGTGGTCGTAGCATTTACTAGGGTTGAAGGCCATAGTGGTCGCTACGGTTGAAGGTCATAGGGATCACTATGGATTAACTATTGCAAAACCATGTGTAGGGCCCTACTGGCCGAGCTGGGCCCAACCAGGCTGACAATTGAGTAAATCTTAGAGAATTGATATGTTCTTTACGTTTGGTGTCTGCAAGTCTGAAAATTGGCTAGTTGAGAAAAAAGATATAAATAATCAAAAAATAAGAATCTAGAGTTATTTTGGGCATATTAAGGCTATAATGACACAAAATTCCATGAATAAATGCTTCACATGAATGCCTGAATTTGGGTGTTATCAAGCACCTGAAGCTTAAACCCTTGCTTGCCCTCAAGCATGATTAACAAAAAGATACCATCCAAATTAAGCTTGGCGATAAATGCTAAGGTTAAGAAAAATAGTTTAAAACATCAATTCTCCTGAAGAAAGTTATTTCAGAACAAACCCCCATAAATCGAGCAAAACCTACTAATGTAAGATCAAAGTTCATCCAATCAAGATTCAGTGAATTCACTACAAGTTGTTAGTACTTATGAGGTTTTGAATCATAATTATAAAACATTAAACCATTATCACATAGGTGATCATGCACTTAATGGAGGCAAGCAACGTGCTAGTATCATGTATTCACGTAGATCGATCAAGAACAACGCGCCTCTCATTTATTAAGGTCCTAAGAAGAAACAAAAAGAAAACGACTCTAATGACTTCTGTGGATCCCGATCTACATCTAGTAGGTCCATATAATGAGTAACAGTCCTTGTAGTCCAAGCCAGTTAACCTAGAGTAGTGAGATGAACTCCTTGTATTGTACTCGAACCAACCCTACTACTGGGCCGATCTCATAGGTTTCCTAGCAGTTCATAGTGACTCTTTAATGCACCTTCAGGTTGGCACTACTAGGAACAAAATACCTTCTTTCATGAGAGCAGTCATACACCAGATGGGCACCATACTCAACTCTCTTGAAAGAGAAAACAATGCTCATTTATTCACACTCAGGCTTTTATTCTCTGCATTCAAATTTATAGGCCTGGGTGAGATTTGTTTTGAATATTTTGGGATTTTGTGGGAGGCCAAGCCTATTTTGCAAATTTTTTATTTTTTCATATTGTTGACTCCATCTATGGTGAATGGGCACATAGACCATCAAGGATAAACAATCCTACTTGATTATATCTCAAAAATCATCATTATCCATTTTATACCTATGTGAAAAGTAGTAATTATGATTCAAGGATCCTTAGAGTAGAGGCAAGTTCGTGAATAATGTAGCTTAGAGTCTTTAATTTGTAGCTCTTTCCTATAGTATTAAATCATGGGTTTGTCATTCACAACATAGATCAAAGGAATAATCTTATAAGATATTGAAAAAAGTGCATAACCTTAGATTGATCGGCAAACTTAAGGAAATAGTCAAAGAGATAGTTAAGAAAGAAACTAAGAAATTTAAGATGAAAAGAGTGCATTCAAGCATAAAGATAAGAATTTAACTATAAGGTTTACATCACATATCCTTAATTGCAAAGCTACAAATTACAAAACAAAGTCTTACAAAGCTATAAAGCTAGTCTAAAATACTATTTTTTTTTAAATTTACGCCTCAATGTAGGGAATAAACATGTATACATAAAGAATAAAGAGACATAAGGGAGAATAGCCCTACCACATGAAGCTTAAAATTTTCTCATCATTGAGCAAGACCTAAACTCAGTATAATAGGGAAGGAATGCATGGATGTAAGGGGAAGAATCTTATTAAAGTCCTAAAATGATGACTGTAAGCAAAGATATATTATGCAGTTAGAAGAAAGAAAATATCTAAGTAAGAACATGAAAAAGAAATTTATTGTAACAAAAAGAGAAGTGAAAGGGGTAAGAGAAAGGGGGTGGATCCCCCACAAAACTGACACAGGGATCCCAAATCCTAAGTTTAGGGACTAGTATCACATTTGTCTTTTCGATTGGGTCCACCATGTAGGAGTACAAAAGGTGTAGATGTGATCACTTCTGAGTCTGAAGTAGAGTACTAGTGAGTCGGTGAAGTCATCATTGTGCTGGAATTGATTTGAATTGCACAAAAATGAATTCTTCAGTAAAGAATCCTCAAGTTACATCCTGGGTATCTTCATGATAAACAACCATGTTGTAGTGGATTGTCCATCCTGCTCCATCGATGTCCACCAAACCTTGTGAGGGAATGGTAGTGTATGTCATCTTGTACTGCTCCAGCTCATCATCATTAGTATACTCACTCCCCCAAACTAAATAGTCATCATCATAGTCCTTAAAAAAGTTATTCCAAACCATGGTAGGCATGTTGGTTGAAACTAAGTGACAAGTCTCAACGTGAGATGTATCACTTTGGTTTGGGATAAAGTTTGGGATTGGTTCCTCTATGCTTAGGACACCATAATATCGAAGCATGAGCGAAGAAAGGTAATGGAGAAAAGCATATTGGCTGCATATGAGTAATAGATGGAAGATTAAGAGTCTAACTGAAAAAAAGGAGAAAACATCTACCTTGGCCGCAATTAGCAGATGTACTTAATAGATCGTTGAAGTTTTTTGGCTTGTTTTAGTTCTGAGGAGCCACCAAAAAGAAATCAAAGGATAATATAAACCCAAGTAACTCCACCAAATTTAGGGAGATAAACACCATCTGGTCACCTATATTTGACATACCAATTAATTCTATTTGACAATACACATCATGATACTATAGTGAATTAAATACTACTAATAAAGACAGTTTTTTATAAAATAATTATTTAAGTACTACTAATATTGCATGATGCATCTTACTTAGTCAAATTTCATGGTATTAGATTTTTTTGCAATCAGATGAATTTTTAAAGCTAGTGTTTTTATATGCATAATCGTCCACCTTACCAATTACATCCAAGTGGCATCCAAAATATATCAACCTAGATATAACTAGATTCATGAGGTCCAAACAAGGTATCTTCGACCAGTTAACGTACAAAGATGATTAAGACCAATTTATTTGGTTGTGATGATACTACCCTCCTCATATGAAATATTGTCCTTGAATTTAATTGAGGTAACCGTGGAATGCCCAAATTTGTATTTTAACGATATCCTTGAGCTATAAAATTCTTTATAACCCTAAAAACATCAATAAAGTGATCCTCAAGTTGTAATGTTGCTTAGCTGTACTAAGGAGGACACACATGACCGTCAACAAACCATTCACATAGGTGGTATGTACCCTCCATTGGTTTCTCATCTGAATATTCTAGATAAAATGAAGTTCTTCCTTGGATGGGTGAGTCTTCATAGAAAAATCTTGGTGAAACCAACTGATAGCCCGAATGGGATGTTGGGTCAAACTCTACATTAGCACCAATGGAGTTGTTTTGATGACTGAAATCTTCAATGTCGTGCGGTGGTGCTTGCAACTATGTGGTAACCAAATTGATGAGCACTTGAAGCCTCCTGCCCTGTTCAACATCCTTATCATGAAGTTGTTGGACTTGAGCAACAATTCTTTGAAGGTTCATCAATACTTCCATGCACCTCTATTGGAAACACGCCGTGTCAAACTGATGCTTTTGGATGAATCGTTGTTCAACAGTTTGAAGTATACTTCTGCTACGATCTAAGATCTCTGTGGCTACTTTGAGCTGATGATCCTGCTTTTCTAGTAGCTATTGAAGTTGATCAACATGTTCTTGGAGATGAGGAGCTAAGAGGAGGTCAGTGCATCAACACTTTCTCTAGCTAGCTACATTGCTCTAATCAGTTCTTGATCCCACAATGAATAGGAGACCGAGGGCTGATCGTCAATCTCCTTTGTTGAGACATTTGGTAATGATGATGGTGGGGGAAAATATAACTTGACTAGTTGGATTGCATGACTTTCAATTATTTTCCAGTAGTCGGAACTATGGAAAAATTTCAAAGGACAAGTGGACAAGATAATATTCCTTGCGGAGGCAAGATCCATGGCCGAAAAAGTGTAGGAAAACAGAAAACTATTCAATATATATTAACAAGTATGTGCAAAGCAAAAGAAGAACTATGCACATATATACAAGCTTATGGATGACAAAACAAAATATTTCAACATGTAAACATGGAAAACCATGTGCAAAATACACTTTTCACACAAAAACCTATGAAAAGTGGGGTGGATCTTGGTTTGATGTATGTCTCCCATGGGGTTCATCAAGAAAATGAGACCACCATTTGGAGCCTCCTTAAATCCTTCTACTTATCCTCCAAGGATGTTTCTATTGCTTTCAACACCTCTTGTAAACCCCAAAATTATTGTCTATTATTCAACAAACAAAAGACAAGAAAACCCCAGCCATATGCATTCATCGTCCTCTTGTGAGATGAGGTGTAGTGGTTCTATAGTTATCTTCTTATTTACTTGTATGACATATGAACTTGATTTTATAGGAAGTCCATATTCAACATATACCATATATGGAAAGCAAAAGATAACTCCTTCATTAATAAAAGTTGAAAGTTTTGTTAATTAATATGCTTTGTGCTTGATTATCCAAAGAATTTAATGAGATCATTACCTATACACTAACGATGTGACTTCTCTTGCCCTCGATAAGGTTCTATAATGGATACATGTTATTGTTTTGGTGTCGCATTAAGTCAAAGATTTGCTTTTTAGAAATCTAGGAAGAAATTCATTCATTCCACTGCTCTTTTAGGCCTATCAATATAATTACATTATATTATTCTTTGAGAATGAGTCCTGGTAGTACAACTATTTGTACATCTAGCTGTATTGTCCTTCTCTCCTTCAAATATGGTAGTTATTACAATGAGGCATTGCTCCAAAAATATTCCTTGCTTAGATTGTAAAAATAAGAACCTGGCCAGATTATTAGTAGACATATTGAATATATTCTATCAAATTTATAATGGAGTCTGCTAATAGGTCCTTATTCTTTAGAGTGCAGTGGCATATATGCATGTACTTTTCCCAATTCCTTCTATCCTCTGAAATAATCTTCCAAACCTCTTTTTCATTAGTATCATATTAAATTTTGTGGTATCTTGTTCTTTGGGAAAATTGTAGTGTTGCATAGATGTCGTTAACTTGTCTATTAGGGTAATATTCTTTCGTATTTATACTTATTGCTTCCATTCATGTACCTTGATGATTTTTGACTATATTACATGATATATGTTATCTTTCATATTTTCATTAGCATCTACATTCACCTTTAACTATTTATATGGTAGTGAATTCCACCCATCTTCTAGTTCATAATTTGTATTCAGATCTGATGTATCCTTTTCCTTAAGCCCCAAGTTTTGAAGATCATAATTTTTGAGGTTTATCTTTGATCCAAAGATGCATAATGGATAAATAATAATAAACATAAATTTTATGACAATTAGTAATTATGTGACTCATAAATTTATTAACTACTTGAAAGGAAATAAAATGATAAGGATATTCTAGAGATGATCATATGATCATAAATTTTTGTCTTCTTTGGATTCTTGTAGAGACTAGGAGATTTTAGAAGATAATGTAAGATCTATTGTGTAGTTGATTATTTGATTTTGATTTGATTTAAATATGTGTCATAAACCATATTCAAGGATTCATTGAGATATTAGGCGTGACGTGTGATGTGAAAACTAGCCATGGTCATCGATCGAATGTTGAGAAACCAATGACTTGTCATAAACATTATGCTAGGATTCTTGCATGACTTGGACACAAATCCTAAGTCCATTCTCCCTCACACTCCATGATTTGTGATGATTCCTATTCCAATGCCTTTAAGAGTTTCATCTGATCCTAACAAGTCCCAACTTCACTGTTATATCCTCCTATAGAGAGTAACCCCAATTCCCAAGATAATATAGGATAGTTGGGCTTTCTAAAGAAGCCCCTCCTCACCACCATAGTTGTATTTTAGCACCCCCATAGGTTTCCTTCCACTTACACCACATGAACCCTCACGTAATTACGTGTGAGAAACCATGCAGCCCTCCGTCAAAGTTCACCATCTTCTCTAGAACCCTTCACCTTGTCACAACAATGCGAGGCACCCCGTACAATTTGACTTGGTGCAAAGGACCACAAGGAGACTGTGAAGGTATCCTAGACCCGAGAAGGAGGGCATGAACCCCATATATACCTCTTTGCCCATTGAATCACATTGCTTAGAACTCCTCACTGGACACTAAAATATGGTCCGTCATAGACCCCTGCATGTAGTTGAAACTCTACACCTTACTCCTCGATCACCTTGAATGGATGTAACTCTTCTTAATTCCTCTCTGACTTCATCTTCCTCCTCTAACTACTAGTTATTTTATTTACAAGATTTAGGATTTGAGGTAAAACCATAACTGTGATGAGTACATTTATACCCATTTTTACATGTTGTTTTACTCACTTTTTATGGGTTTTTATGTTTGCAATCCTTATTTTTAGCTTTATATTCATTCAAATGTAATTATTTTCCTTTTTTCAAATCCAATGCATTTTCATATATATATTGTGCAGAATTAGCCAAAGTTGTGTAACGACGCCTAAATGGATGATTGAGTCCCCATGATGCTAAGCCTAAAGGGAAGAAAGGCCTGAGAGATTTCTTATTTACCACCTTCCAACCACCTAGTCAAGCTAGCGGCTCTGTCAATATCCTGACTCGATCCACTCTCCAACCAGAGTCTTCTAGATTCTTATGTCTTGATGTGCGCTCTCCGCAAGCAGCCCATCTCGGTTCACCCCATGTTGTTCTACTAGAGAATTGAATATGAGGTCCATATTGAGTAACCCACATGAGTCACCTATTGGATCGAGTACGGTCCATGCAATTAGATTCCTTCAACCACAAGCATTTAGCTTTAGGGTTTTAGAGGCAAGGAATGCACCTATAAAAGGAAATCCTTATCATCCATTAGAGGGGTCTATGATCAATTCCAAAGTTTACTCATAATAAAGTATAGAATAAACAACAAGACATGGATTGCCCTAGAAAAAGTGTAGACCATATTTCCTATGAATATGTAAATGCAGGGAAATTTTGATCAAGGAACAATATCATGACAGTTTATGTTAACCTTCTTCAAGATTCAACATTTACATTACATATAATGGAGCATTTATAGGTATCACAAGTTCACCAAGACTTTGCATAAATACAAAGAGGCTAAAGCATGAAACATGACATACCTTTGGCATTTTCGTCTAGGGCACATAAATGAGAAACACATTTCCAAACAACATAAAGATGGTTAGATGGAATATTTTTGTTTTGAACAAATAGAGACATGTGAATCTTGTTTCTTGGGCAAGATGACAAAAGTGCATTTCCTTGGTAACAGTTAGAGAGTGAGTGATCTACTAGGACTCATACATACTAATGTATGCGGCCCTTTTAGGGCAAATGTTAGAGGTGATTATGAATACTTCATTACCTTTACAGATGACTCGAGTAGGTATGTCTATGTGTACTTGATGAAACACAAGTCAGACCTTGAAAAGTTAAATCATTTAATGAATGAAGTAGATAACAAACTTAGTAAAAGTATTAAAGCACTTTGATATAATCGAGGTGGATAATACTAAAGGAAAGAGTTTGGGGTTCTTCTATGAGACTGTGGAATTGTACCACAATGGACTTACACCACATCATGATGGAGTATCAGAAACAAAAAGAATGGCACATTACTAGATATGGTACAATCGATTATGAGTCTAGCTTATCTTCAGACTTCCTTCTAGGGATATCCTTTAGAGACCATCACTTTTACACTAAATAGTGTAACATCTAAATCAGTTAAAAGACACAATATGATATGTCGTATGGGAAGCGTCCTGATGTGTCTTTTATGCAGATTTGAGTATGTGAAGCTAATGTTAGGAAAATGTTTCCTGACAATCTTGGATTCATATCAGATAAATGCCATTTTGTTGGAACTACTTTTACACTCCATCTGACAATAATGAGTTTGTTGTCGGGAAAAATTTATTTCCAAAAGAATCAGTGGGAGAAAAGTAGAACTCAAAGAGTTTTAAGACCAACAAGAAAATATTTCACTTGTAGAGATACAAAAAGGAACAAGGAGACTCACAAAATGTTGTGGAATATCAAGTGCCTCGTGTAACACAAGAACCTTGTAGATCTAGTAGGACACACAATGAGCTTGAAAGATTTGGTCATCTTATGACTCAAGAAGGAGGTGAGTTGGTCATAGATGATGATCGAACAACCTACCTAGAATCTATTGAGGGACTAGAGTTAAGAAATGGCTTGAGGCTATGAGATTCGAGATGGACTCCATGTACACCAACAAGGTATGGTCCTTGGTTGATCCCCCTGAAGTAGTAAAACCCATAGGGTGCAAGTGGGTCTTCATGAAGAAGATTGGCATGGATGGTAATGTACAAACCTATTTGGACATTTTGGTTGCAAACGATTTCAAATAAGTTCAAGGTGTTGACTATGGTGAAACCTTTTCACCAATTCCCATTCTTAAATCCATTAAGATCATGCTTGCCATTGTATCTTATTATGACTATGAGATTTGGCAAATAGATGTTTATACTGATTTCCATAATGGAAATCTTCTTGAGGATGTGTACATCACACAAATTGAAGGTTTTATAAATCCAAAGAATGCACATAAGGTATGTAAACTACAAAGGTCAATGTATGGATTGAAGCAAACATCTCAGAGCTTGAATAATTTAGTCGATGAGGCAATCAAAGAGTTTGGGTTTAGTTAAAATGAATATGAACCTTTTGTTTACAAGAAAGTTAGTGGGAGCATAGTGGTATTCCTCTTATTATGTGTAGATGACATATAATTTATGGGAAATGGCATCCCTACCCTATAAATGGTAAATAATTAGTTTGGAAGTACCTTCTCTCTGAAGCATTTACATGAAACATCTTATATCTTAAGAATAAATACCTATAGAAATAGATATAAAAGGCTTCTTGTCTTGAGACAGAGCACATACATTGACAAGTGTTGAATAGATTCAGCGTGTAGGGCTTAAAGAGAGGGAATATGCTCATGTTACATGGAATTAGCCTCTCTAGATTCCAATATCCTAGTTCTTGTGAAGAACAGGAACACATGAGTAAGATGTCATATGCATCTACAAAATGATTTATCATGTATGCAATGTTATGCACTCGTCCTGATGTCCCATATGATTTGAGCACGACGAGCATATAACAAGTACATCTTGATTAAAGTCACTTGACTTCTGTAAAGAACATTCTTAAGTACTTGATAAGGACTAAGCATCTTTTCTTATTTATGGCAGTGAGGAAGAATTGGGTGTAAAGGGTTACACCAATGCAAGCTTCCAAACAAAAAATCTAGATTTGTGTTTTGCCTTCACAACAGAGTTGAAAGTTGGAAACATTCCAAGAAAGAGACATTTGTTGATTCTACATTGAAGCTTATTACATTGTTTAGTAACAAAGGAAGTTGTTTGAATCAACAAGTTCATCCATGAACTTTAAGTGGTTCCAAGCATTAGTGATGCAGCAGAGTTGTATTTGTGACAACAATGGACTTATTACACAAGCTAAGGAAGTTCGATGACTTCATAACTCCAAGAATATACTTAGGCACTTCCTTCTCATATGAGAGACCATACATCAAGGAGATGTGAAGATTTGTGGAGTACCAACTGAAAATAATATTGTTGACCCACTGACAAAAATAGACTAATAGTAGAATCATGATGGTCATGTTAGATCACTTGGGATACGATTTGTGGGTGATTGGCTCTAAGTTCAAGTGGGAGTCTATCTATATGTATACCCAGAATGCTAGTCATATCATATTTTTAATGTTGCATACTATAATTGATATGGTAATAATATAAGCAATTATATCTATGATGGTTTCTTCATTTATTAGATAATGATATAACATGATAAATGTCTAAGAATGATAATACTTGATGACATATGTCATCAAGTTGAGGACCCAAACAACAAGATCATATGTATGATAAGTGAACATACATTCTTGATATGTCCCTAATCAGATATTATTGTGGAAGCAAACAAATGATAATAATACAGAATACTTGATTCTTAGTTGACTGATGATAGAGTCTTATTAATCATGATGTTGGATATCAAGTCAAACACATAGGTACTTGTTAGGTAACAATGTACCAAACATACCCACCTTGAGAGTGATACATCAAACCATTATGTGCTAGTCAAAATCAACTCTCAAAGTGATAGTGGTGAATGTGGTTCTTAGACCTGAAGTGTCTACACGTATCACATGTTCTTCAATGAACTTTGACACTATCACATGTAACTTTTGAATAAGGATTGCCATAAAGGTGGTGCTTGGGCATGTTGTGACACATGGGGATTGAATGTGAGTGTTGTAGATGGAATTTGTCCCTCCTTCCAGAGTTGATATCTTGTCCACTGGGTAAGCGATATTGAGAAACACATGGCCACACTTGCATGAGTCAATATGTGATATGTGAGCTCACATGTATCTCAACAATGTATTCTAATGTATCTCAACAATGTATTCTAGTTCAAGAAACATAGATTCAATATTAAGAGGATCACAATTCCATGCCTCACATTCAATCTAGATATCTGATACTAAGGAATTATGTGATCATAGTAACACTAATCATGTATTGTAGGTTAAAGTCATTCTGCAACTTTTCAATCAAAACAGTAGCAATGAAGTGCTACTAGATACCACTCCATGCTTGTGATGTCATAATCTGATTATGGACATTCACTACCAATGTAGTATGAGACCTATAGGGTCACACACATAGGATGCACTTGGAATATGAGTTTACTCATGGATAAGGTTTAACTTGGTTACTAAAGGTGTTTAGGTAATCAAATTAAACACCATTCGGTGCAAGTCGAACAACTAGCATATCTAGTCAAGCGACTGGTGTGCCACTCGATCGACTAGAATATCCATATGACCAACTTCATGTGAAATGACCAGTTTTGACTGGTCAAATGATTAATAATATGGATAATCATCACATTGAATCCAGTGTAATTGTGGCACTAGCCACAAGACAATCGATCGACTAGAGAGTTCAGTTCACCAACATGATTGTCCAAACAACAGACAGGTGGCGCACAAAAGCCATCAGACCATGAGATCTATTTTGGTGTATCCCTTGGGGTTTGAAAACCCTAGCCCATCCAATCCTATATAATAGGGGGTGGCCAAGGATATAGACATACCTTTTCTCAACATTTTTGGAACATGAGAGCTTGAGTAGTCTTATTCAAGAAAGGGAGAGGCAACAATGGAAAAGAAAGTTGATGTTAGCACATTGAAAATGAAAGGGCAATTGCTTCCTATAAGCTTTGAAAGCGTGACATGGAGTTCTTGATTTTCTGAATGGACTACATAAATGTGTGGAGGCTTTTGTTGCAATGCTAGGAGAATGTCGCCAACTATCATACATGGTCATTACAAAAGGAAGACATTGTCGGTTACTATTCATGTGCTTCTTAAGAAAGAAGCACAACTCTACAAGGATTGTTGCTTGACTTGCTCTAGGACTAGGTATATTCCTTGCCCCTCCTTCTCGTCTCACATTTATTGACACGATCCATTGGTTATGGGGAATAGGGCATGCGATTTTTTTTATTTCTGCTTCTATCTATGTCGCCATTTTCCCCTACACTAGGTACTTAGGTCACGAACTCTATCATATCACATTGGTAGTAATGCCATTAACATCCTATCATGATAATTTCAATGACATGACATAAATTTCATTTAAAACTTAAATAATGTATGATATTAGGGTGACAAAGGTATCATACCTCTTACAAATTCTTCTTGTGTATATTTATGTATATATTACTCTAGGTACCTTCTCACAATCCACAGATTTAATAAGGAAAACCAATTGGCTTCTTAATATTAGAAAGTTGAGGAAGTTATATGGTCACATGGCAACTATATGAATTCTGGTTTCACCGATTAATTAGTCCAGTTACTTGTTTGTAAAAAAAGAATAAGGTAAAATTTGAAAACTAATACCATGATGTGACAAATGACAATATAGATATCACAATAACCTCATCTATATCAGCATGCACATGCACATCATGCAATTATCAATTTCAGCTAAGCATAGGTCAATTATGATTTAATCCTCAAACCACATGAATTTTCTATAAAACCATCTTATACGAGTTAGGAAAAATTATGATTTGTTAAAAATATCCTTTATATGAGTTCAATGTCACAAAAGCAGTAAAAATATACTAAATTGATGATTTATGGCAAGACACATACAAAATCTCTAGATTTCAACAATATCGTGGTCAAAGGAGTGTCCTTTTCATTTATAAATAGAAAGAGATGGTAGAGAAGGTGATAATCTCAAAGTTGTCATTATTTTAGCCAAATGACCCATAACATATCATCTTTAGCTCCTATCTAACACATTTAGTGATGTTTGGTGGTTTGATAACATTCAATTTTTTGGATATTATATGCCTTATTTCACCTCCATTTCAATCTTGTCATGGGAATTTATATTCACTTCCCTTTAGTCTTGCACATAATTACTCTCCCTACACCCACTTGAGGATAACAAGAATGTTTCATGAATATTATCAAGGGATTAAAGCATATTACCATGGAACAAGACCACCATCGACTCACAACTGATGGTGGAATCACAACAATAGGAGTGCAACCATCAATTCATAACCAATGGACCTTGATGGCAGTTAGCATCCACATCTCGTGTTACCACAGGATGCCATCAGCCAATTGTCTACTCGCATCACCATCCAATAGATGTGCAGACCCATCAATTGGTGGACACACATGCTTATTAGGAGTTGATTACACAAACTCAACTTCTGATAGGCAATCTGTAACATCAGTCAATGGCTTGTCTACAATGTAGGAACTAGTAGTCAAGAACACAACATCAACAGATGGTCTGCCTACACCAACATCTGGTGGTCTGATAGACTCGTAAACCAGTTATCTTCCTACATCGACGATTGATGGCCATCTAACATACCATTATCCAATGGTCATGCAAGTCTTGTCAATCAAAGGCCAAGGTTTACAGCCACACAATGGTTTCCAACCAACGAAGACACTGACAGGTTTGTCACTCAAGACCCTTAGACATGTGATAGGAGGAAGGCACCTCATATGTTTGGGGAACAGGTAAAAGACCCCTATCCTAGTGCCTATAAATAGAAGACCTCCAACTACAAAATTGGGGTCATGCATTGCTAAGGATGTTGAAGCATTGTCATAGAAGAATGTCACCACCACCTCTAGTCACCGCAATTAGTTGGCAACTGAGGAGAATAAGAGTTTGTCGATGCATGCTCCGGTCCCATCTTTCATCCTTATTCGAAGTGCTCACTCGATGGAAGGTGGACAAAGATCCATTCTTTTCCACCGTTGCACCAAGATCTGACAAGGAGGATCATCCCAACATTTGTGGACATCCCCTGGTCATAGTTGGTGTATCCCCTATTTCCTCAACTTCCATAGTTCTTCTTCACCCATTCTCAAACTCATTCTTCCATTAGTACTTTATGTTCCTATTCATTTGTAAATTCATATTGCTAATCATGAATATGAGTTGGTAAACTCATATCTTGGGTTGGGAGTAGTCACTAAGTCCCTTCCAACAGGTATATACTTACATGCATTTGAATGTATATGCTCTTGGCAATGGTTATCTCCATACACTTGTTCTTATATCTTCACTCACATGATTATATACTATCTTGTGATGTTTGATTGTTAGTACCTCGAAAGAGTAGTGCTAACCTTATCTAGTGTTATGTAGTTGCATGAAAGCATGAGAATGTTGGAATGCTAAAACTAATGATCATATGGTTATCTTTGTGATTGTATGTTTTCCATCTCGAGAGAGATACAACCTTATAATATAAATTTGTTCTATACCCGAGAGAGGAGATAATACACATATATGATGATTGCTTGAAACCTTGCAAAGGGTCTACAAAGGGTGTGATTATTGCATGTTGGTTAGAGGTCTTAGTAGGTGAAATCCAATCCAAGTTCCCATCTATATTTGTTACAACACACTTGATTTCTTTTTTTATCTTGTTTTGCTTTCCTAACTTTACTTTCAATTGTTTTACTTGTTTGAAGTAACATCATTCCTTAAGGAACACCACCTTAAACTACTTTCTTGGTTGGTGAATTGAGCCAAGATTCTACATTCTTAGCACTCATCATACTTTTCCCTTTACATCAGACCTTGGGCCTCAGTGTCAAGTTATAAATTTTAGAGTTCGACTACTATAGACCAGCTCCATTTTGGACGTGCGGTTTAGGCTGGTCAACTTTTTGGCACCATTGTTGGGGACAAGGCAATTGGTACTATTAAAAACACAATTCTACTCACCATAGACCCATACCTCAAGTCTAGAGATAGACTTGATTGCACATTTCTTTTTATCCCCCATTTAGTAGCTACCTAGAATAGTTCATTTAAAATGTCAAGTTTCTAACTTGATTGTGTGAAATATTTTAGGTAACTCTAGAAGAAGCAGATTACAAGAGCGACAACCCACCTTGCTATCATCATACTGCCTCATAAATGAGGGTGCCATGCAGTACGCAATAGGAATGCAAGGGTCAAAATACCACATGCGAATCAAGAATCTGAATGAGAGGATTACAATCCCAAACAACCAAGAGGTGGCATTTCGTCTGGTGAGATACCACCTCTACCAACAAGTGAATAGAAACATGAGTAAGGATGACATGATGAAGGTGGTTGTTAGAGGGAAATGGGTAATGGAAGGAACAACAATAACAACAACAACAATGATGACGATGATGATGATGACAAAGAAGAAGAAGAAGGACATTCCCTTTGGGACTTGGCCGTGATCAGAGCTAATGAATCTAGATGCCATGTTATCATTCTAAGGTTCAATGTTGCAAATTTTGAGCTTAAACATGTAGTCATCTCCATGACTCAAAATAAAACTCTCAGAGACAATTCCATAGATGAGAACCCTTATCACCAATTAGATGCCTTTAAAAAAATCTGTGACACAATTAAGATGAAGAGGGTACCTCAGGAGGTGATATACTGAAAAGGATCTGTCTTCTCATTAAGAGACATGGCACTATCTTAGTATCTTAGCTTACCTCACATGTCCATTAATGGATGGGAACCTCTAGATAGTTGATGATTTCATCATTAAGTCTTATCCTATTAAGAAAACCATCAGGAATAGGAATAAGATCACTGGGCTCCTACAAAAGCCTGGGGAGAATCTATATGAAAAATGGGAACAATTTCAAGAATATCAAAGGGATTTTCCTGATCACAACTATGATAAGGATTTTCTTGCAACCACATTCTACAATGGGTTAACATATGTTGTAAGGACGTCGTTGAATGCCGTTGTAAGAAATGATTCCTTTGGAAAAAAGCCAAACAAGACCATGAAGATCACTAATTACATGGTTATGTGGTAATCAGGCATAAACTATGTGAATAGTGATAGGGGTGCATCCAAGAGGATGGCATCTGATGGTCCAAATGTTGAGTCAAAGGCCATAGAGACAATAACAACCCAAATCCAAAAGATTTCCCTAGGTGTTAAACAATTGAAAGACACTTGAGGCAAGGGGAAATCCAAGATCGAGAAGGTCATGAAATGTGTTACCTATAATGAAGGAGGGAACAATGTCAATAACTGTACCTTAATTTTAAGAGACCACATCACCATAGTTTAAATTATTGAAATAAAGACACCGCTAAAAACTCTTATCAGCTACGTGGTTCATCTAAAACACTGCCAGGATTTTGGATTTGGGGTGGACCAACCACATCAACCAAAAACACAAACTACCAAGGAACTATAAATAGTTACCAAATCCAAGGGTAAGTTCAAACTCAAAACAAGAACACAAACCGGAAAAATTGAAGATCAAAGCCAAACTAAGAGCAACAACCATCCTGACATGATGTCTCAACTATTTCATTTTGCAAAAAGGCAAGTTTCAATGAATGACTAGCTGACCCAAAGTGTTATCACCAACTCAGGTGTCTTAACCATAATGCATAACCAAATGGCTAACATGCAGACACATCAAAGACAAATTGAAGAACAATTGGCACAACTGTTTGAGGTGATTAAGAATCATCAAGGAAAATTTATTTCTAATACCAAGACTATAAACATTGCCACCCTTCGTTCTGGAAGAACTCTGGAAAATACTAACGAAAAAGATACCCCTGAGGAAAGAGCAAATGCAAAGTCATGACCTAAACCAATTGTAACATAAGAAATGATGAGAAGGAAAAATCCACTAAGAAGGACAAGCCTAAGGAAAAGGGAAAGTAAAAGGAAGCTATAAAAGAAAAGAAGTTGAACCCAGCTGAAGAAGATTTTGCTAATACGAGTCCTTATTTACCAAGGGTCCCTTTCCCTTATCATCTAATCAAGTTTCATCTAAAGAAGCAATATGAGAAGTTCATGGAAGATGTGAAGAAGTTACACCTGGACGTTCCATTTCTAGATGCTATTGAAGAAATGCCCACGTATGCCAAATTATTTAAGGACCTAATTACCAAAAGAAGAAGAAGAGACCATGTTGAAACTATGCAATTGGCTAACTGTCCAATACAATTGTCTAGGACAAGATGCCAACAAAAGAGAAGGACCTTGGCATATTCACTATCCCTTTCAATGTTGGAGATAATGTTGACAAGAAATGACTCATAGATCTGGGGGCAAGCATCAGTCTGATGCCTCTCACCTTAGCTCAAATGCTAGGGACTCATCGACTGGTGAAAATTGGAATGAGAATTCAAATGGCATATTATACCTTGTGTGGGTCATGGAAGATGTTCCTATTCGTGTCATGCAAGTCTTTATTCCTTACAACATTATTGACCAATATGTCCCATGATCTTTGGAAGGCCTTTCCTTACCACCAGTAGAGCACTAATTGATGTCATGGAATGAATCATCACTCTTCGTGTTGGAAATGACCACATCAATTTTCATGTCCAAGATGCTAATAGGGTACTCTCTCTATTTGAGTCGGTCATTTCATGGATAGCTACAATTAGTATTGTGAAGAAGTAAAAGAAGACAACACTACTGTCGATCCACTCATGAGAGATGTAAACAAACCCAACCCCAATATGAAGTACCCAAAGGTGGTTGATGTTCTCAAGTATTTAAATCAACCTAAAGAGGCATGTAGAGATGACATAGGAGAGATAATTTAGATTGTAAAGTATGCATCCCTAGAGAAGACGCGAGAACAAAATGAAGCACGTGAGCCTAAACCTCAGCTAAAGCAACTCCCTGAGGGCTTGAAGTATGAGTTTCTTGATAATGAGGAAAGGAACCCAATTATCATAAACTCCACTTTGATTGAACCCCAAAAGGAGAACCTATTAAATGAATTCAAACTGCATAGAAAAGTGATAGGATACTCTATGGAAGATATCAAGGGCCTTTGCCTAGCACTGTGTATGCATAGGATAAACCTGGAGGACACAACTAAGACATTAGCTCAATTATAAAGGAAACTGAATTAGATGCTCAAGGAAGTTGTGAAGAAGGAGGTAATAAAGATACTTGATGTTAGAGTTATCTACCATATCAGTGATAGCAACTAGGTCAGCCCAATCCACTTTATGCCCAAGAAAGGAGGAATAACAATTGTTAAAGGAGAAAGTGGATATGTGGTCACCACACATATGGTTTCCAGATGGAGAATGTGCATAGACTATAGAAAGTTGAACTTTGCCACAAGGAATGACCACTTCCCATTACCTTTTATTGATCAAGTTCTAGAAATGTTGAGTGGTCATTCTTATTTCTATTTCCTGGATGGTTACTCAGGGTTTTACCAAGTGCCAATTCACCCTGATGACCGGGAGAAGACTACCTTTACTTGTGTCTATGATGCTTATGCTTTCAGAAGGATGTCATTCAATCTATGCAATGCGCCTACAACTTTCTAGAGGTGCATAATTTCTATATTTTCAGACTTATTGGAAGACATCATGGAGTTTTTTGTGGACATTTTTGTGTATATGGGGCCAATTTCAACAAGTGTCTTGAGAATTTTTTTAGAGTCTTGCACAGAGGCAAAGAGAAAGAACTAGCATTGAATTGGAAAAAGTGTCACTTTATGGTGAGAGAAGGCATTATGTTGGGGTACAGGATTTTTGAAAAGGGAATTGAGGTATACCTTAGCAAGATAGAGGCAAGATCCGAGCACCTGCCTCATAAATCGGTTATTGGAGTAAGGAGCTTCCTGGGACATGCAAGATACTATAGGTGGTTCATCAATGTTTTTTGAAAGATCACCAAGCCCCTATCTAGCCTTCTAGTAAAGGATGTTGAGTTCAATTTTATCGACAAGTGTAAGGCTTTCAACACTCTAAAGAATGCACTAACGAAGCCCTGATGCTACAAACACCATGCTGGGAATTGCCATTTGAGATAATGTGTGATACAAGAAATTATGCTATCAAAGAGGTGCTTGGGAAAAGGAAGAATAAGAAGCACCACACAATTGATTATCCTAGTCGAACTCTAAATGAAGCTCAGATAGATTACAATAAAATAGAGAAGTAAATGCTTTGTATAGTGTTTTCTTTCGATAAGTTTAGACCATATAAGATAGGATCAAAGGTTAGAGTGTACATATAGTGTAGGGCCATTAAGTATTTGATTCAGAAGACAGGCAAAAAGCCCAAACTATTATAGTGGGATTTATTGTTACAAGAGTTTGACAATGAGATCATTCATAAGAAAGGAATAGAGAATGTGGTTGAAGACCACCTTTCAAGGATCATAATAACGGAAGAGAACATGTTGTCGGTTAATGATAATTATGCATCTGACAAAGCTTTGATGATGGCCAAATCAGTTGAACCTTATCTACCCTGGTTTTCTAACATTTGTAACTACTTAGTGTTCCAACAATTGCCCCCTGATATAACGTATGAATAGAAGAAGAAGCTATTTTTAGATTTGAAGAACTACTATTGGTATGACCCACTTTTATTTAAGAGATGTGTTGATAGTCTATGTCAGAGATGTATACCAAAAGAGGAAGTCCATCAAATTTTGAAAGAATGTCATTCTTTGCCTTATGAGTGACATCTGGAAGGAGAAAGGATAGCAACCAAAGTCCTCTAGTTATGATTTTACTGGCCCACCTTATTCAATGATGCTCAAGCATACGTCAAATCATGTGATGAGTGCCAAAAATTAGGAAACATTTCAAAGAGAATGAAATGTCAATGTCTGATTGGATAGAGGTAAAAACCTTTGATGTCTAGGGGATAGACTATGTGGGATTGTTCCCTTCTTCAAGGGGAAATCAATATATTCTTGTTGTTGTGGACTATGACTCAAAATGGGTAGAGTTTGTTGCAACCCTAAGCTGTGACTCCATAGTAGTAATCAAGTTATTCAAGAAAACCATTTTTTCTAGATTTAGTGTCCCATGCATCAACCTAAGTGATGAGGGATCTCACTTTGGGGAGAGGCAATTTGAAGATTTTCTTGAAGGAATATGGAGTGAGGCACAAGGCAGAAACACATGCCACCCACAAACATCTAAATAGGTCAAAGTATTCGATCATTAAATCAAACAAATATTGAAGAAGGCAGTCAGTAGGATGTGCATGGGTTGGTCGATGAAGCTCAATTATTCTTTATGGGCTTACCGACCGCTTTTAAGATCTCGATAGGGACTACTCCTTACTGGCTTATCTATAGGAAATCATGCCATATACTTGTTGAGCTATAGCACAAGGCCTTTTCAGCCATAAAGTTCTTAAACATGGACCCTGAAGTACTAGGGAAGAAAAGATTCTTGTAGATACCTGAACTAGAGTATCTTCAACTACACACATATGAGAATGTAAGAATATACAAGTAGTGGACTAAGGTGTGTTATCATGCCCACCTGAAAAGAAAATATGCATCTGAGGGAGATAAGGTTCTCTTGTTCAACTTAGAAGTAAGATTATTCATGGGAAAACTCAAAATGAGATAGTTTGGACCCTTTACAGTTGTGAAAATATACCCATCTAAAATGACATAGATCACCAGTGAAAAGATAGGTACATTCAAAGTGAATGGCCGTAGAGTAAAGAGTTATTATGAGGATGAAGGTTTGGTGAGAAGGTCATAACTCAAGTTAGAGGAGCCTCAACCTGCACCACCTAAAGAACCTTGAAGGACTATAAGTTAGCGCTTCTTGAGAGGAAACCCAAGGATTTTCTGCTATCTTTAAATTTTCAAGTTTTTCCCTTCTTTTAGTAGATTGTGGGTAGTTTATAAATTCTTGTCTATGTTTTGGTGTGTTCTATTTTTCATGTAATATATTTTTGGTAATCTTGTTTCAATACCCATGTTGGATTTTAGCAATTCCTACCTTGTTTAGTAATTTTTAGTACATAGAATAAATTTTAGAAATTTTGATACCATTTTTCTTATAGGTCATTTATAAAAACCATCGATCTTTTCATGGAACCACTAAAATCACATACTCATTGAGTGTAACCATCAACTGATCATACCATCAGATGACATGTACATACTATCCACGAGCTGATTAACTAATTGGCCATTGATTGATGATACCATCAGATGTGACTCTCTACTTCACCATCGATTGGCGTGTTTAAAATTCATCTTGAATGTCATGGAAAATTAGACCATCGAGTGTAGGCTTTTTGTCCTGTCATCAGATGAAGATCTTAGAGAAGCCATAAACCGATCAACCCAAAGACTACCAGATAATATACACCCATATTCACCATCACTTGGCAGTTAAGGGTTGAACCATCAGATCTAAACATCTGATGGTTACCCAAGGGATAAATTTCTATAAAAGGGGGAGACTTATAAGCCTCCATGGCTAATCCATCAGATTTTCTAAACCCTCATTTCTAAGAGCACTCTAGAGACACAACAACAGGAGATTCATGATGCCCAAATGATACCATCAGAAGAGACATCTCCCTCCTCCTGATCACTAACGTGTAGAATGAAAACATCACAATAGCACATGTCTCCGTGGTGTTAGAAATATGCCTCCACATGATTGATCACTAACGATCAGGGGTTGAGGCCCCGAATGCTAGAGACAAAGGTAAACCTAAACCCTAAGTTTTTTATCTTCCTGACTTTCAATTGTCATTTCCCTCAATTCATCCAACCATCTCCAAGACACTGTTGATAATCTCCTAACCGTTGGTTATCTCCTCTTTTTCCCACGACCATCAATTGTCACCTCATTTTCTCATGAGCATCCGTTCTTCCATGAGAGACGACGCCATCGGTTTGTAACCTACACAAACAACCATTGACGCTCTAGTTGTAACCCAAGGTATCCTAACCTTCGATTGTCCCTCTCCTCAACCATCAATCATTGACCATTTCCCATCGATAGTGTGTAAAAACATTCTTATAGTCTATACACCCATCCTTTAGTTTACCTTCTCTTCACAACCGTCAGTTGTTGAAACCCACCAACACCATTGATTGGTGACCCAAACTTTAAACTATTGGTTCCTAACCATCAGTTGTTAACTTAGAACGCTATAACATCTGACCCATCAGTTTTCATTGATTGTTCAACCATCAATAGATATTTTGTTCTTGACCACTAGTTGGCACCCTTTTACCATTGACCATTAGTTGTTAGCTTGGAATGCTATAACTAGCGACCCATCAGTTTGCATCAATTATTCAACCATCGATTGATATTATGTTTTTTTATCAATAGTGGTGACCTTCTACCATCGACCATTGGTTGAAGGTTGGAAAAGGTTTTACTAACCATCGATTCATGCCCCCTCCCAACCATCGATTGTTGGTTTGTTTCATAACTATTGATTGTTGGTTGTTGGTTTGTTACATCCATAGAATGTTATATATCTATTTCTTTATAATTACTCTAACATAATTTTGTCATATTTTATATACCAAGTGACTCAAAGCATCAATATATCTAGAAGAAATGGAAAAGATGGAAAATATAAAGGATCAATGGAAGGCTTACCAGAAGATACATCGAGAACCCACCAAAGAAAGTATCAGAGAACACCGATAAGAAGATAGGCCTAAGAGGATAGATGAGCCCATACCTAAAGAATCAGAAGGTGATGCATAACAAACATGAACAAAGATCTCTGAGTACACCCCACCTAAGGAAGTGTAAAATACTAAGAATAGACCTACACTATGTCCCAATGAGAATAGGCCTAAAAGGTGTCTAGGACATCTTAAAAAGATACCATAATACACACGATCATTCCAGAATAAAGAGTGACTATAAACATTCATCAACAACTGACAATAATGATCAGTAGGGAACAACCCTACAATTGCTTTATAGCAAGGGATGAGGAATATAGTAACATATGGTCTAACATATTCCAAAACAAGAAGTACAAAGCCACCTAGTTTGGTGATTTTGAAACCTTGGAGAAGCCATAAATATACAACATGGTGAAACTATGTCTTGGGAAGTTGGGGATCTATAAAATCTGCTTCTACAAGATGACTTCTTATGATGACCCAAGATTTCATGTCCTCCATTAAGAAGTTGTCTGTAGCGACTGAAGAAGTAAAAGAGTGTCTAGGAGAGTACAAATTGCAAGTCTGTATCATCAAGAAGGACTGTATGCTTACAGAAAAATGGTTGAAGTCAATCTTCACCGACTCCGACGAGCAAGCTGAATGAGTCAACTTAGCACACAGAGACTAGGATGTAAGGGGTTTCCAAACTAATAAAACTTGGGAGAAGTTGTTAGGAGACTCCAAGTATAGTTCTGGTCAATAAAATGCCACTATGATGCACTCCAATTTCATGAGAATAGTGCACAAGATCTTCATGAACGCTCTAATTTTCATACCAGAATGGACCTTCACATACTATGGATTTTAATGTAGGTAAAAACTATAAACATAGGTAAATTTGTTTATCAAGAAGTTGGTAGTTGCAATGGGACTAGTTTGTCCTTATGATTTCTGTATGGGAGGGGTCTAATCACTTACATTGCATACCCAACATAGATACCCGAAAAACCTAAATTAATTTCTAAGATTAGAGGGAGTCTTCCTAGTTGATGCAAAATACCTTACAACCTCCAACATATTGGATGATTGACACATAACTATGCATACCAGTTATGCAAGATAAAGTACATGTTGCCTCTCCCCAAACTAAGAAAGTACAATTGTGAAAACTTGTCTTCCAAGAGGAAGACATAATAAGGCTAGCATATATATAGGGAACAAGCACAAGCACACCAGTCAAACCAAGAATGAAGCAATCAAAGGAGGTAGCTCTGAAGCAAATGACAAGGAAAAGAGTATATGTGAGGATCCATGAGAGGTTAGCAAAGAAACCCCCCAGGCCTAAGTTAATTTATGTAGAAGACGCTGAAGAAGAGACATTAAAGACCACGACATTGGAGACAGTGGTACCCAAGACTGCCACTTTCATCCACACAGAAGTGGCAATTGAGGTAGTTGTTCCAGAAAAGAAAGAACAACCAACAATAACCTCGGCCTCACATACTAAAAAACATGAGGAGATAGATATTAGAGGTAGAGAGAATGAATCTCCAATGCATAAGAAAGAAGAAGTTTGTGTGAAAGCAGTCTGAGAAAGGAACAAACACAATAAGAGAATAGCCATCACCCAATGGGAGAACATGGAGAATCTGCCAAGGCGAATGAGGCAGGTCATGAAGTGAACTCCATCGGCAGACTCAAGAAGCTAAAATGAAGAGTGCCGACAACAAGCAAGTTCATGGAACCAAGGAAGGAGATTGATGAACTTCATGATATTTTCTCAAACTCTACCCTAAATATTTCTGAAATAACTACAAATCTCTCTACACTAACCACGTAGGTATAGAATTTAACAGAGGACATGTAACTAGCTCTAAGCATGCCAAAAAATGCAGTAGCTGGCAGCAAACCAAGTGCAGATTGTGTAAGCTTCGGCAGAAGTGTTGAGAGAACTCAAGACTCTATGAAAAGAATGAGATGACCTACGCAAGTAGAACCTACTCTCAAGAGAAGAGGCAGCAAAGAGGACAGCGGCTACCACAACTAGTGAAGAAATGTCCATAAAAAGAAAACAAACAATTGCCGCTGAGTTATCATCCGCAACATCAATTGATGTTGATGTGCATCTTAGAGGTGACATGCTGATGGCAATAGTACAACCTAGACATGCACCAAACCTCAAAGGAGAAGAAACTCATATGCATACCCGCATAGTAAAATAAGAAGAGAACCCCAAAGGAAGCAAGGGAGTTCCCATTGGGGATAATAATCTAGATAATTCCCCAGCGTCACCAGATCACCCCTCAAACAACAACAATGAAAAAGGACATGAATCACCAAAAAGACAAAGTGTCCTACAGATGAAGCAACTAGTCCCACTCATGGAAAACATAGAAGTATTGGGAGAGAACTCTATCAAGACAACACCACCTAAGGAAAGGGGAGAAATGATATAAATGCCTTAAAACATTATGGATGGGATAGACCCTCTTTTCAACTATAAGGCTCCACCTCACATGCATGATTATGATAGTTTTATGAATGAAATATTGTTAGATGAACCTATCTTTGTAGGGGAAACCTATGTCATTTGAGGTAGAGATAAAAATGATGGTAGATGAAGAGGCCAAAGGGAACCTAGACTATATGTTTGACAACGCACTACCCAAGAAGGAGAACCTAGTCTTTCCAGACCCACCTGTAGTTCCTAACCCCAAAGATTGTTCAAGTCTAGCAGCCCCACCCCCTCTGCATGCAAGTTGGCTGACATGGACATGTCCTTGGTTACTGGCATGTTGGTGTGTGACATTCATCTCCTTACTGATATCTTAGATGATGAGAAGCCAAGACATCATATACCAAAACAACCAGTACATTCTGATGAGGAATAATCTCTGTTTGAACTTGAAATGGAAAGCAAACATAAGAAACACCTTTTTCAAGGTTATGTGTGGATCTATATTAGAAGATTTAATGTACAAATATAAAGTCGGGCCCATTTTCAATGCAACTTCAAACCTATCCACTTAGTTATATAAGGAAAACACTGAAGCCGCATCTGTTAAAGAACTCCAAGACACTTTGGACAAGACAAAAAGTTTGACATTTATAAATCTACCATTCAAGGCAGTCAACCACTAACTTCTGATAGTGGCTGATCTTTTAGCAAGGAGAATAATGACATACAACTTCAGCATAAAAGACCTACCATGCAGAAAAATGATCTTCAAAAAACTAGAACACAAGACCATTCAAGAAGTATTGACTCGACTGAAGAAGTTAATACAAGGAGTCAGTGGATGGTATCACCCAAACTAGAAGGAGATTTCCATTAGGGTCTGACTGGTTTCGTGTAATTTATCGTGAAGACATTGGAAGTCAAATTCCATAAATAACTTTATCAGAATGGTTTGGTGGAAGTATGGAACTTTAGTTCCATAATTTTCCCTAGACTTACAAGAATATATATACCCTTCTTAAAATGGATTTCGTGCCCAACCATCCAGAAAACAAGTTTCATTTGTGTCTTACTCACTCCTTTGTTCGACTTCTGCTCATGGAGCAGCAACTTGGGAAAAACTAAATGACAAAAAAGGAGTTAAATCTGTTGCACCGCTCCTATGGATTTGATGACATTATTCTAAAATTCTAACTAAATCGGAATAGAAGTCACAAATGCACTGATCATTGATCTCTCCAAGTCTTAATCTCCTATCCAACAACTAGCATTTATGTGATGATGTTGATTCAAGATTTGATCTCTATTCCAAGCCTGCAGATCATTTAGTATGTGAGGTTTATCCTTCCAATGTTCTTTCTCATTGAGGAGAATAAACCAATATCCGAAGATCCAACTTGATAGTGCTTCATCCAGATAAAATTCAACTCCCAATCTTTGCCATAACCCTTTGTTGATGATCCAGATTAATTTTTCTAATTTTGAATAATTTGGTTTAAAATTAGTTATTAGAACATGTTTTCCAGGAACTCAAACTTAGTTTTTGCTAAGAAAATGACTTCCACAGAAATTGTAGTTCCACCAAACCAGTCATACCCTTAACTACAGCATGCCACAGAAAAAACATAACTAAGGAGATGGTGTACTCATTTACTAAGGATGATCAATGCCATCAACAGGGGTGTCCGTCTAGAAAAATTTGTAAATGAGGACTTCCACACTTTAAGAGGCAAATATATCATGGAAATAATACATTGTAGGTGATTTTTCTATGACCAACATATGGAAGACATACCAAGGACAATGTATCCATTGACCCCCTTGCCCGAAAAGACCCCCTAGAGAGAACAACTAAAGAGGTCTAAAGAGGCACAAGAAAACCTAGTGTCTATAGAAAGAAGAAAACACCCATACTCTCCTCCACTACCTCCCTCTGTTGAACCACACCACCTATCACTACTACTAAAGTTCCCATAGATATTCCTAATCCTGAAGAGCAAATAATACCACAGGAAACGGAAACATCTACAACACAACTTTAGGAGACAAAACCTACTGTCAAACCCATTACTAAGAACATCATAGCAGAAACCTCAGCTCTAGAGTAAAGATATGATTAATAGGATGAGGTGCAAACAAAATAAAAAGAGAACTCTTCCCAACCAACAAAAGGACCAAATTCAATAGATGTGATGATGCCTACCATCGAGAACTTCAACAAACTAGAATCTTATGGCTTATCTGTTGAAGAACTTGCCTTTTTTCTAGAGGTACTGCAACAAAGGGAGGAGGATCCTCCTCATTTTGGAATGATAAAATGTTTAGTTACTTCTTCCAGACCTGTGTGAGATCTTGACAACAGGAGGTTACATGACCATAAACATTTTGGTAGCATGTCAATTACTTCTAGCTGACGACCTCCTAGACGTGTGCATGGTCTCTTACAAAATAGTGGGAGACATCATTCTAAAAAAGGAATCAGGAGAACTATAGCATCTTATCGATCACCTACAATATAATGTATGTAGGTGGATATTTGTTCTCATTCTACATGATGGCCATTAGGCACTTCTATTGGTTGACATTGAAAATAAGATAACAATTTTCTACAACAACTCCAACACTATGTTCAGTCTAAAAAGCAAGAATTATCATAAAAAGGCCTAGAATGCCATTAAAGAGAAGGCTTATCAAGTAGCCATAAAGACTGTGGAGCTGATAAATACTTATGAACGTGACATACCAGATGATTTGAAGTTTGAAAAGCCACAATTCTATCATTGAAGCCTGTAACAACCTGCCCTATTTAATGATTATGGTTTCTATGTACTTTTTAGGATGAAAATGTTATACACATCAAACTAGAAGGTGGATAACTTTCAAGACAAAAATTACCACCACTTTTGAGGCCAATACACCATGCGAATATTGTGCTCTAAGAGGGCCATATTACAAAATACCCCCTAATCTGAATGTTCTAGATTAAACTCCTACTCTGACACCCTGGGTACAGGATGGATGATAAGTTTTGGGGTCTGAAGAGGCAAACATGGTATGTCTCTACATTTAATATTTTAATTCTCCTTTGTTAAACCAAAATTTTGGAAATTTTGAAAAATTATGAATAGCAAAAATAACCCATTTTGACAATCTCTGTTAATTCATATATTCTTTTCTTCTTGAAGAAACTTTTATGTACAATATTTCCTCAAAACATAGGGCAAAATTTGGAGTCCAACTTTCTTTGGATATATTCATACTCCCATCCTTAGGCTTACCCATCTTCAGGCTAACATCTAGCATAATTACTTCAAGAACAACATATTTGGGCTATATAATCTATTAAAAAATTAGAGTGTGATAATGTCTTAATGTTAGCCTTACCTCAAAATAATAGAAGACACAAGGATGCTTTCTCCTCAAGGTGAACCCTCTAAGTAGGAAGGACTTGGCCTAATACACCCCTGATCGATCACCATGTTCCGAAGTACAGGTAGGAAAGAACATAACCTAGACAACGACGAAACAACTACCCCATCTAGGTCAAAAATCCCCGCTTTGGGATCAAAAGAGGCTTGGCAGCCCAAATCAACATTTAAAATTCTATCACCCCAAAGCCTCTGAGCATGAAAAAATGTTGAGTGGAATAAAATCATGAGAGTTGTGTCTGGGAAGATGTTAAAGGACTTTGCACAACCAGTGTATTGTTGCACTCAAGAATGCAGATGTGTCATGCCCGATAGTGGAGTCTGGAAGCCAACTTTTACAGACATTCATTTCAAAGGGGACCTCACGCAACCACCTGAAATTACATTTGGGCCCGAAAGGGTGAAACTTTACTTAAGACACCTAACATGGTTTAGAAACTCTAAGAAATGTAGGAAACACAACAACTTTAGCCCACCCAAGCACAATAGCTTATATATCCAAAAACAATTTTGGGTGTGAAAGCTACCTTAGTAAGAAATTCATGTAAGTACATCATGGAAAAGATCATTGATGCATCATGAGGGAGGAATCTTTTTTGATAAAGAAAATTGTAACTAACAATACGAGTGGAAAAACTCCAACAAAAGTGAGACAGTCCTTAGATACAACCCCTTTCCTAATTCATATGTTTTTACTTAAGGTTGTCATTATCACAATTTTTTCACTCACAAAAATAGTAACTCAATAAATCCCTCTGAAATAGTTTGATGCTTTAATTATATTTGTTATCCTGAGGACATGATAGACTTTAAGTTTGGGGGAGTTGATAACATCCAATTTTTTGTATATTATATGCCTTATTTCACCTTTGTTTCTATCATGTCATGCATATATATTCACTTCCCTTTTATCTTGGACACAATTACTCTCCCCATCCCCATTTGAGGATAATGAGAATGTTTCATGCAGATGATCAAGGGACTAAAGCATATTAGCATGGAACAAGGCCATCATTGTGTTCATAACCGATGGAAGCATCATAGCAATAGGAAGTGAAACCATCGGTTCATAACCAATCAACCCTGATGGCATTTTGTACCCCCATCGACTGACACATGATGGCGATCATGTGTTACCACCAGATGCCATCATTCGATGGTATGCCCGTTTCATCGACCGGTGGATGTGCAAACCCAACGATTAATAGATGTGCAGGCTTACCAGGCGATAGTTACATGGGCCCGTCTTCTGATGGTTAGTATGAATTATCATCTAATAGCATGTTTGTGATACAGGAACCGGTGGTCAAATAGACAACATCAACCGATGGTCTGCCTGCACTAGCATCTGGTGGCCCAATAGAGTTATCAACCAACAATCCTCCTACATCGATGACCGATGGTCATCTAGCAGACCATCATCTGATGGTCATGCGAGTCTTGTCAACCGAAGGCTAGAGACAAAAATCGCCTGATGGTTGCCAACCAACGGTTGCACTGATACGTTTTTCACTCAAGACCGTTAGATATGTGATATGAGGAAGGCACCTCGTATTCCTTGGGGTGCAAGTGAAGGACCCCTATACTGTTACCTATAAATAGAAGACCTCCAACCACAAAAAATGGGGTCACACATTGTTGAGGGTGCTGAAGCGATGTCAGAGAAGAAAGTCACCATTGACTGTCTCCACTACCATCGGTTGGCACTCGAGGAGAATGAGATTCCACCAACGCCTGCTCCTATCCTGTCTGCTAGCCCTATTTGAAGTACTCCCTCGATGGAAGTAGGACTAAGATCTATTCTTCATTGCCGCCACACCAAGCTCTAAGTAGGAGGATCATACCATGTATTCTGGTAATCCCCTTGTCATAGTTAGTGTATCTCCTATTTCCCCTGCTTCCATAATTCTTCTTTGCCCATTCTTAAACTCCTTCTAAAAGTACTTTATGTTTTTATTCATTTGTAAATCCACAATGCTACTCATGAATATTAGTGGCTAAACTCATATATTTGGTTGGGAGTAGACATTAAGGCCCTACCAACATGTATATATTTACATCTGTATGAATACATATTTCTTGGCAATGGTTATCTCCATAGGCTTGTTCCTATATCTTCACTTTCATGATTAACTACTATCTTGTGATGTTTGATTGTTAGTACCTCAAAAGAGTAGTGATAACCTCATATAGTGTTATTGACTTTGATGAATGCGTGAGAATGTTGGAATACTAAAGCTAATGAGCATATGGATATCTTTGTGATTGTATGTTTTCCATCTCAAGAGAGATACAACCTCATAATCTAGATCTATCCTAAGCTTGAGAGAGGAGGGAAGATACATTTATGATGATTTCCTATAACCTTGCTAAGGGCCTATAAAGGGTGTGATTATTGCATTTTGATGAGAGATCATAGTCGGTGAAACACTTGCTTTGTTTTGTTATCTTGTTTTGCTTTCTTAACTTTTCTTTTGCTTGATTTTCTTATTTGAAGTAACATCATTACTTAAGGAACACAACCTTAATCTACTTTTTTGGTTGATGTAACTAAGCCAAGATTCTACATTCTTAGCACTCACCACCCTTGTCCATGTGGATCACCATGATTACTACATTGCACCCTGAACAATGGTTGGGGGCTTGAGTGTCGTGTTATACATTTAAGAGTTCAACTACAATAGATCTTCTCCAATTTAGACGTGTAATTTATGTTGGTCATGGTCATTTGAAGAAATTGCACCATATAGATTACAAAATAGAGGATCGATTAACCACCTAGATGAATATCACGTTTCCACCAAGCCCATGCACAAACCTTCAATCCTTGATCCATCAAACAACTCCAAAATGTTTAATTTTACACACACTAGTACCAATTCACAAAGAATGGATAATGAGAGGTTATTGTATTAGGAGTAAGTTTCTACCATAGAATAAGGGGAAATTCGTCCAAGAAGGTAGAGAGGATAGAAAAGTGTACAAGAGATGAAGAAAGGGACAAATCTACATGGATTAGAAGTCTAATGGATAAGGAATGTGACTTCTATATTTGATCTTCAAGAATCTTGAGAAATCATCAATATGTAAGAGGTTTTCCTCTAATACTACTATTTTTTAACAATAGGTTGACCTTTTGGGATTTTAAACATTCTAAGAGATCTAGGTTCAAAGAGGATTCTATTTATAGGATATGGGTTGTTAGAAACATATAAACCAACCAAAAATCAATTGTCTTTGACAAGAAAAAGGCATCCTTCCACCTCTTTTAGACCACATCGACCCCAAAATGGGTTGTAGAGTCAACAACTCCCCACTCACTACAGCCAAAAATGGCCCCCATTGACTAGTCTTGGTATGCATCAACCACAATACCTGAAAAAGCATCCAAGATCACCATTCTTCGACAAATTTCTAATTGTCTTCAACCTGGGTTGACTTGTTTTGGTTCGGCCCATAGTGCTCAATGTTCTGAATGGCCCATTGAGATAGACAAAGGGATCTATATGGACCAAGCAAAGTCTGCTCCACTAACTCAATTAAATTATCTTTCATTAACCAATTGAGTTGATTGATGCAACCTATTAGGTACTTCGTTTAGTCCACACCTTACTAAATATCATTGAAAATAATTTAAATTCACCATATAATTTCAAACATCTATGAAATTATCAGAAAACATAATATCCAATATAATAAATGTAAAATCAAAATAGAATAAATATCTTAAATCATACAATTAGGAAAAGAAAAGTTTGGTTAATGAAATCAAGGCTCAGGTCCTCATGGTGTGGGTGGGGACATTCCTTGATGGCTCATCTCTCTCATGTGTGGATTTATCCACTCCTGTTTAACCCTTACAACATTACTACCTGAAGATTAAATACATTTTTTTATCGTGGATACATCAAAGGTAACTTCATTACGCTTCATGTCCCTTCTACTACCTTTATTCACCGAAAGTGTGCATGTCCTGCATCTACTATACATTTTCTTCTTATCTCGCCTAACAATTTAAGAATCCATATCTTTTGATATCTACTATTTCATTGTTGGAATTGCAATACCCTCATTATATAGTATCATGGTGTTTTATGGATTTTCCCTCATGGTGTTTGTATCCTTGTCCCAATCCTAATACTTCCTATTACCATTGATACATATATTTTGCATACCAGTACACTGATGATTACTTTCATCATAACATTGTTTGCATACCACTATATTGAGGATTTCTTTCATCAGAACACTGTTAGGTTTGATTACAACTAGTTGGAAAATCATCTTAAAATTGCTAGATTTTAGATAATATGATCTTAAATGCTAAACCTCTATTAGTATATTCAAGCTATGACTTTACATAGATCTTCTTAAATACACCATTTGAATTTGTGTGACTAAGTTAATGTGATGACACGACGTAAATAGACACTCTAATTTTGGGTAGCAAATAAATGAATGCATGTTATATGAAAGTAAACCCTAATTTATTGTTTCATTATATGGTTAAAGCGTTGTGATACTTGAATTGAAATACTTGTGAACCTTGATGATTGATTCCATGATATGAATATATAGAGAACTTAATATGAGATTGAAGTGTTCTTTAGTATAATGAACGAGAACAACTACAGTGAGGCATATCCTATCCTTGTTTGTGATAATTGTATAGAAATTTAGGGCTACTAATTGTTGTGTACGAGTCAAACATTTAAAAATAGTATAGTCTACTTGAATTTCTAATTTAAATGTTTGATATTCAATTGATCATGTTGGTTATACAAAATCGGTCGAGTTCCTATTATATTGGTCAACTTAACATTTTAGAATAAAAAATATGATGTTGAGAGCATGATAAGAGTTCACTGTGAACTCATCATAGTGGATGCAAGGGGTATGAGTTGAAAGAGTATTGAACCCGGTGAAGTTTCACTTGTTCATGAAATCTATTGATTTTATACTAATCGTCCAATTTGCATGACACTAGACTTGAATTGAATTTTTTCCCTTGTCTTAGTGTTTGTTTGATGGTAAGATTTTTGACAAAGAAAATCTAAAAAAATTGTACGAAACAGGATGATGTGGAATTCCTTGATCACTAAGTGAGTTGGTTGGTTTTTTATTGTATCTTGATTAACGTGAGCCCAATAATTTGTGAACTCGACCGAGTGGGTCTAACATCTTCCATGTTGGTGTTTTGACCATTTCATTATTTATATAGACTTTGTCTCCATGTTTTTTCAGGCCACTCTACATAACTTCATTTTCTCTTTGTTGGAGCTTAGCTATGGAAATATTTGGCAAGAAGAGATGATTGTAGACAAATCTTAGACTTTTGTTTGGGATTCTTTTATGGAAACATTTAATTTTTTTACCAAATCAATGATTACTTATTTTCTAAAGTTTCCAACATCCTTTGTCTCACTTCTTCTCCTATTATTCATTCTTGGTGCAAGAACTTTTTACTTTGACTTATTTGTCTACTTTCTACCCTCCAATCTCATTTTCTAAGGCTTAGAAGGGTGTTTCAAGACTTGATGGACCTTAAACAAGGTTGTTGGATAGGTATCATGTTGTGAATTTCTAAAAGTAGAGTTTCCCTACCTAGTTTCTTGATAATTTGAAGTTAAATGATGCAAATGTTGAACATTTCACATACTATCTCAATTTATAGTCTTTATGTAATTTTGAATGTGCCTTAAATTATAAACATTATAAAGCTTGCAATTTTTGTTAAATGACCATATCTGGAATATTGTGTTTATTCTTGTTCTTGGAATGAGAACTCATATAAGCCCTTAAATTCCTGATTTTATTTATTGTCCCTTCATGTAAATGCTAGAGTTTCTCTAAATCTGTATAATGGGTAGAGTTTACCCTCTATCATGTGAAACAACTATTAAATAGAGAGATTTTTTTTATATATTTGACAAATTACTCTTCGAACCAAAACATCTTTTTCTCTTATTTTGATATCTTACATTATTCAAGGATCTTATTATACTCTCTTTATGCAAAAGTTAGGGTTAGGTTAATCAAATGCACCAACATATGTGAAATCCTAATCATGAGTTCATTCACGATCCTCTTTTCTAATTGCCTTATTAAGCATGTTGAAAACAACTTCAAATCTTCTACATTTATTCATATTCTCTGAACCAGATGTGGTTTAGATATGAGATTAATAAAAGAAACCTATTAATTACTATGATTCATCAAGTTTTTGCATAGTAATTCAATTTTTCCCAACTTTATTCCCTCTTCTCCCAATATTTTTGCTCACAAATTTTCTTGGTTGTGGGAACAATACGATTCAACCATCCTTGTGCCCTTGGTACATCACAGTTATGTGCTTGGTAATCAGCCAAAAGACTTTTGGTTCATGATCTAACAACATTGGTGTCATCTTCTACCTTCCACCATTTTTAGAAAGATGGAATGATGGGACATAGTAGCCCCATGAATCCCCACTTCCTCCCTCTCTTATGGCATCAATTATCCTCCCATTTTTCTTTCTTTATCATCGCATCACCAATTCACCCTGGATCATTAGTGAATACATATCTTTTAACCCGCTAGTCTTGAAGATCAAAAACCTTACACTGTCTTCCTCCCACTATAGATAACCCCATGGGAACAATCCTTAAACATAGCCTAGGACCCTATAAAACCCTTCCCCTTAGCTTCATGTCTTTGCCTACATTTTCACATAAAAAATCAGCTCCATAAGCCCCCCTTTCCTTATTGTCGTTCAATATAATTCAAGAACCTCGAACACAAAAATGTGTAGGGTTTTCTTCTTCTCTTGTTATCAACAACAATCAAGACCTAACCAACTTTGTGGCTTCCAAACAAAATTGACTAACCTATTTTTGGCTCCATCCATGACCCTTTTCTCTCTAAAGTTTTGATTTAGTGTGCTTCTTTGTTAGATGAATGAAGAAAATCAACATAATCCCCTCGATGTCAATGAGAAGCCGCAAAATACATCTACCTCAACAATCAAATGACCCAAATCTAATGGTTAAGCACCAAACAAACAAAGCTTCTTCATGGGAGACAAACTAGTATTAGAGGGAACATTTTAGCCATCCAATCTTTCTCAGTCAATGAGGACCGAGCATTCATAGTTCCCAATTTTCTAAAAGAACAAGGTAATTACTATATATCTAATGGAAAGTTTATTAAACATTCATATATTTCAAAAGATATAGTTAATTATCTCTTTGTCTAATGATAGCATATATTTTTATTAGAAATATGGAAGAAATACAAACAAACATATTTTCAATATCAATATAAAGTAGTAAATCACTAATTAGATAACATAATGATTACTCATATTTTGATCTCCACAATTTTTATCATCTATATCTTCTTCAATTTTGTTGATGCAAACCCCAGATCTGATCATGATTAATACTTGGATGACTAACTAGAAACCCTACATGGAATATATGTAATACCCCATGTGAATATTAAAATGATACATGGATATGATATGAAACCCAAATATTATTACCCCACCCTAATCTTGTGATGATTTATCTTGAATATTATAAATATTAGTTCTAATATTTAGATCAAGAGAAATGCCTTTAATGTGATGCATGAGAGTTAAATCTACTCATAGCCTTTAAGTTCATTGAATATGATAATGATTACTTTATATGTTGAATTCAGAGTTCATCATTGATAAGGAACATGTCACAACATCCTTTGAAAATGATGTTGCAAATAATGTATAACTTAATTATAGTCTTGTAATGCTTGAAATGTTGTTGTTGTGCATCAAGTTTGAGAAACACCACCTTGGGTCTATATAAGGATATAAATCTAATTCCTTGTCTTTGCAACATGTGTTATTGAAAGTACCTTATGTGGCAGACATAAATCTATATATTGTTTTACCAAAATTGACATGAAATTTTCTTCTAAAACCGTAAATGATCTATACGATGGATAATTAAAAAGGAACAATTACTCCTACTTGACCTCAACAATGGTACTGATTAGATGTTGATATGTATTCTTTGTTTATACATTTTTTGGATAAAATATTATTTGAGCTATTGTTCCGTATTGATTAGTCTTCTGGTTTTCTCTTATACATATGTTGATAAAATTTAAAGCATTCATAAGAAAATTCTTCCATTATCTTCAAGTATCATGATTCAAGTGTAAGTGGATAAAATATTTTAAACACCCACATCATTCTTCATGTGGAAGGACTACATCTTTGAATAGTCATATCACTTTTCATGTGAAAGTGACTATGCTTTTGGACACACAAAGTCGCGTTTCTGAAGGAGTGGGTACATATTTGGAAATTTTAGTCATAATGGTAGAAATCATATTAAGATTCCAAGTATTCTATGTCATTTTTTTCATATAATAAATTGTTTACTCTTTCTATAAATCCCCTCATACATTGTTTACTTTTTGACACTACATCTGTAGTAACATGATGTATACTTTTATAGTTAGTTGCAACATGTTCATTGTCTAGATCTTGATTCTGCAACTAATTATGATACTCTTATGATATGATTAATGAGTCTCACCAAACCAATTTTTTGAGGGAATATTCTTGTGTAAAAGGGTTGCAAATATTAGTATGGAAGTTTAGTTTTCTCATGTATATTTTTCTTCCAAGTTTGACTTTGACCCATGTTGTAAATCTCAAAAGATTCAATCTATTAATAAAAATTAGAGTTTATTTCATTTTTGCATATGTCGTATGATATATTCAGGCATCTCAATGAAGGAAACAATCAATACCTTTAACAATATCTACTCATGCAATTGGTTTGGGATTGATGTAATAGAATGGCTATATGAAAATAAATTGGTTTCTAGATTCTCTTCTTATATAAAAAAAGGATATCCTAGGAAGGTTTTTTTCCTCTATTATGCTTGCACAAATGTAATAATTTAACCTTTAATATATGAGGAAAGGAAAATTTAAAAATTATAAGTCAGTTTTAATTAATTTTATGCTCTAGAACTATGTAAAGAGGCTAAAGTAATGATATTGAAATCTTGTATGGTAGATATCAAGCCTTTAAGATTTGTATAAAAAACTAAAAGTCCATTATTATAGCCTTTTTATAGAAGGATATAGCGAGATATTTTTCCAATTTTACCTTTTGAGGAAAGATATAGTATATTAGACCATTGTCAAAGCTTAAAATTTCCAAAGTATAATGTTCTAACCTTTATATTGTCTTTTATATGCCAAATTAAGATCCCTAATTTTCTCATGAACATAAGTATAAGTCTATGATTGAAATTCCTTAGGTGAGTAAGGTACTTAGTCATGAAGAGATAATATAAATGCATATAATTATCTTTCTTGAAAACCATGAACATCCCTCAATGTCCCTATTGGTGTGGCTAAATTTTTGTGTCTTACATTGGATAAAATCCATGTGAAGAAGACCTAAAGTAGCTTAGGACCTGATTTAGAATTTGTGGAGGGTTAGGTTGAGTCACATCGATATGGTAGGTAGACCCCAACTATCTATGTTGTGATGAAATGTAATGATAAGGAGATAGCCACCCGACCCAATATATGTATTAAGAACAAAGAAAATTGTGTTATAAGTTGGGAACTATACCATGATGCTTTTATCATATAACCTAATGTGCCTCACTTTGGTACAAACATGGGAGTAAATTGTTGATACTCTACATGCTCCTATGTATCCCTATTGTAGAGATGGGTTATTGTAAGTTGTCTAAGCATGGATGTAAACAACATAAAATATTGACAGTGAGTCACACATGTGGTCATATGATGATAATGTCTACTTGTTCATGTAGAAGACAAGTCAGACCAAAGAAAATTTAATATAAGTGGAAATAAGTTAGTATATTTTTTTCATACTATTGATATTTATTTATTTTTGTAAGCCTCTCCTTTTGAGGGTATATCACAAACTAGTTTGATTAAGATTTACTTGTAATATATATATATATATAATGTGTGTGTGTGTCTTGAAAATAATAAATCTACATTTTATTACTCTCATGATTATCTACTCTACTTTAACACTACCTAATCAACAAATAAATAAATGTTTACGTCATGAAGTTGATCCATAAGCTACACAACCTAGTTTCCAACTTGAGTGACTTCCTTTATATTTTAAATCCAAACATGTTTGTTTTAGAGTTCCTATATTGGGGTATTTGAGAATTCCTTGTGATAAATGCATATTCATCCTTCTTTTTACACATTTTTTATAGTTATTTTCATTAGATTTTCTCCTTTTTAATAATTTCTGGAGTAAATTGTAATTTACCCACTTCTTGATTTATTTATGCAAATACTTACCCAATTTTTACCAATATTGGAGGGATTTTAACCAAATGTTTGTTTTGGCCCTCTGAGTCTGCAAGACGGTCATCTCACTTGTCCTATACGATCAGCTCATAACCATGAAGACCCTTGTTTCAGAACTAGGCAACCTTCTTGGCCTTGGTTCAATCAACCACTTAGCAAGCCAAATGGTCGTCTCTCGTTAGCGAGACGGTCATCACATGGAGCAAGCCATGCATAACAAAGTAAGCGTCCATCCACTTGATTTGGCTTTCAACGTCTTATTTACACATAAGAAAAGTGAGACGAGCGCCTCAGTTGGCCAAACATTCGTTTCGAGGACTTACTTCAAGACCAACAAAAGTGAGACGAGCACTACCACCAGGATTCAGTAGCCACTCCAAGATCTCACCATGTCACACCCAAAACAAGTGTTCCACTAGTCCAAATGACCATCTGGGTGGTTGCTTTTGGCCCAAGACTTTAGCCGCCACAATCCTTCTTAGGGTTTCAACTTGAATCTTCTAGGAGCATGCCCAACCATCCCCAAACGAATGTCTCTCTTAGTGAGATGACCGTTTCACGGCACACAGACAACATTTTTCAACATCCATAACGTATTTGTTTCTTTCCCCCTCTCAGCATTTCCACCCCTCCTTTTCTTATAAAAGGAGGGGGGGCTCCACTAAGAAAAGGGTCCCAATTTTTGTATGTTGTTAGTAGCAAAACTCTGTTATTTTCTTTCTAATGTAATTTTACATTCAAAAGTAATAAAGTTGGTTCTTTTATTCTACAACTGGATCTCACTTTATCTCATTCTTCTTCTCGTGTTTTCTTCTTGGAGCATGAGAAAAAGCAAGCAAGCCATTTAATTATCACCGCCTTGGAGTCTACGGAGATTCCAGAATTGCAGTCTATGGCTCCTTTACTTTCTTTCCTTATTTCTCCCATCCTCACCATGAGTAGAGAGTAGTTTTCATATCGAGGCAAGGGGTGTAGCCCCTTAACCAAGTGTTATTCGGATCAAACTTTTACATGACTACTTTATAGAGATGGTTTTTAGTGTAGAAATTGCATATTTAAACAAAGTAATTAATCAATTTGATCATTTGTTAATCCTAGTGGTTACGATCATGAAACCCAAGATTTAGAATGCCTAAACTGACTTCATGTGGATTTTAATGTGACCATGAAAAAATTCTCTTTAGGACAAAGAACAAGGATATGTGATTACCAGAACCAATGGGTTCACGTGGAGTTCCTCTTTTGCGTTTTGTTTACGAATAAATTGCATACATGCTTCTATCTTATTTGTCGTGTATCACATTATTCTATTTTCATAAGGGATAAGGTGTTGAAACCCCTAAGCCTTGATGTCTTCCTTCCTGATTTCAAACCATTCTTATACACTTGTTCTCAATTCACCTTTTAATTTCAGCATTTTACTTTAGTTTAGATAATCTTGTGTGCTAACAAATTTCTTCCTTTACTCTCTTGTCTTAGAATAATATTTTTCTTTCCTTGCATTTGTGTAACCTTTTATTTTTCTTGTACTTTACTTTATTGCACTAGTTTAATCAAACCCATCAAATCGGATTTTATATTTTGTATATCTTACAAAAATACCAAAAAATAATAATTTCAAAAATCAATTGTGATTAAAAGAAAATAAATATTAAAAACGTTGTCTTGTGGGATCGACCCATCTATACTAGCCTTAACTGAAAAGTAAAAAAGGATTAAACTCTAGGATAATTATTCTAGTGAATTGGTTTGCAAATGATGAATATCAATTTTGGCAATGTTTTCGGGGACAACAGATCATTTTTCAAACCTTGATTTTTTTTAAAAAAAATAGGTTTTTTTACGTCTTCCGAGTAACATTCCAAAAGTATTTTCTCCTCTTTCTGCTGAGTTTCCATTCAAGCTGTATATTTTTTCAGGACTCGTATATATTTGTATAACTGTGCATGCGCCGCCCACTGAATGATCTTACGCTATTAGTTTTTGATCTCGAGCCAGAACTTAGGATGGATGAAGTAGAGGTCGCCCATAGGATTGTGTAGGGCTTTTCTCTCAAAAAGAGCTGATGATGGTTGAATGCACTGCTCAAGAAGCCAACTTGCACACAACCTATATCGATGAGAAAGAGGCTATAGAATTCAATTAGAGGGGGTCCGAGAGACAAACACAACTAAAATATTTTTCCACTCTAAAAATTAGATATGTGTAACACCCAATTGTGCCACTCACGATTTACTATCCCCTAATTTGAGATCCGCACTCAGTGGATCACCATTCTTCTGGCCAATCCCTTTCTCGGGAACAAGGGTGAAAGTTGTCAAGATCACCTCCAACGTTTCACAAACCTTAGTTCCTTGACCAAAATCATGGGTGTCTCTGAAGATGCATTAGACTTAGGCTTTTCAAATACTCTCTTTCAGGGGCATCCAACAGTTGGTATAATTCCAAGGAGAGTGAAAACCACGTCACCACTTGGGAAGTGCTTCAAATAATATTTTTGGATAAATACCTCCCCCCTTCCCTTACCTATGAGATCAGAGGACAAATCTTGTTGTTTTCAATGGTCCCTAGAGAAACCTTATGAGAATCTTGGGAGAGATTTAGGGAATCCTCCACCATTGGCCCATGCATGACATATCATAATCCCAACTTTTTAATATATTCAATCATGGTGTTGATGATGACACCAATAAATTTCTTGATTCCTCATCTGGTGGAAATTTCATGTTCTAAAACCTAAGCAATGTGTGGGAGGTTGTTAAAAGAGCATCTAAAACCCAGGCTAGACGAGGAACCGGTGGGGTCCTAAAAGTTGATAAGGCTAAGGTAAACCCAGACATTCATACTATTGCTGAAGCTCTTTAAATAACCTCTTTCAAACATGATCATTTAAAATCCTCATTTAATGCCTATGAAAGACAACCTCAACAAGTGAGGGCTGTATAATTTTTATGTGGGATATGATAGGGATATGATCATGCTACCCTTCAATGTCATATCTCTACAACACCCCCATGAAGAGTGATGTTGGTCAGCAAGTGGATTACCTCAACTCTATCCATAGTATCCCAGACCAAGCTTACTACAATCCAAACCATGCCAGAAAACATCCCAGATTTCAATATGGAAACCCCTCAGGAGTTGAAAAATCATCTCAACTTCCCCCTTTACAAAGACCCCCACAACCCCAAGTCAACTATCGTCCACCACCAGGTTTTCCATAAAATAAAAACCAAAGGAATTATGGGAACCAAGGGAACTTTAGAGGAAATTTTTGAAACTGGGCACCTTACCAAGGACAACAATAGAAAAACCACCATCAACCACCACCTCAACAGAATGTCTCTAGCCCTGTGATAGAGGATAGGATTTCATCCTTAGAGCAAATCATAATAGTGCACAAGAAATTGATCGATGCTTCATTCGCTTGCCTTTTTGCTCAACAAAAGCCACATACAGGGACCTTTGTTGGTCAGCCCGAGAACAACCCAAAACATCCCGAACAACTTAAGGTTGTTTCCACCCACTTGGGGAAGATTCATACTCCTCCCCCGGAGAAACCCACAGTTATACCCTTAGACTTTGAGAATGATGATACATTGGTCATCGAAACTCCTCCCTCACCCACCCCTACCATTCCCACTCCTTCCAGTCCCTCTCCTGTGGTCCCACCTATGGAAATAGATGAGACATAAATTCTCATTTACAAACTTCGTCCACCTTAATAGGCCTATCTAAAGAAAACTAAGCTTGACACCCATTTTGTAAAATTTAGGGAAGCTATGAATAAGTTGCATGTAGATATTCCCTTTCTTAATTCCTTAGTTGATATGCCATACTGGTCCAATTACATGAAGTCTCTTTTGACCAGGAAGTACCACACTGATGAGCATGAGATAGTCATGCTTGTGAGGACCACCTCTGATATTATCCAAAGCAAGATGCCTAAAAAGAAGAAAGACCCTGGTTCCTTTGGGATTGGGTGCTACCTAGGTGATAATGCTTGCAGGATGGGTCTTGCAAATCTATCTCTAGTATTTCTATAATGCCCTATAGTCTTTGCAGGAGGCGAGGATTTGTTGGTATGCTCCGTACCACCATGACCATCCAATTAGTTGACTCATCCATGAAAAAACCCATGGGTATCATTGAAGACATACCTGTCAAAGTTGTGAAGGATGCCAATGGCCCATGTGCCTTTGTCATCATGTACATAAAGGAAGACTTAAGGTACCCCATCATCTTTGGGTGTCCCTTTTTGGCCACCGGTCTTGCCGTGATTGATGTTGAGGCCGAAACCATTTTCTTACACCTAGGAAAACAAATCCTAAAGTATAGGGTATTTGAAAGCATGCATGAACCAACCCTACAAGAAGAGGTCTATCTTCTTTATTGTATTGAGAAGATGCAAGAATTAAGACAAGAATGGGAACTAGTTGAGAATCTGCATCAAAATTCCCTTATGACCCATATTGATTGTGGATTTGAAGATGAGCAATTGGAGCAATTCAAACATCATCTCGACACCTTTGAGGATATTCATGATGAGAATATTGAATACCTAAAAATGGTCTACATTGTAGATGCAAAGCCTAAAACACCCAAGGCACCTAACATGAAGCCCCTCCCTGAAGGTCTTAAGTGTGCCTTCCTTGATGAGAAAAAGCTTTATCATGTTATCATTAACTCTGATCTCACCAATGAATAGGAAACCAAGATAATGACTGAACTTAGGAAGAGGAAATCTTCGTCAGGATACAAGATGTATGATTTGACAGGAATAGATCAATCCATCTACATGCATAAAATTCCTATGATAGAAGAGTACAAACCTTCTAGATGCCCACAAAGGAAACTGAATCCCAACATGAAAGTGCTGGGGCGTCTAGAGGTTATCAAGCTTTTGATTTCAGGGATCATCTATCCCATCTCTGACTCCCCTTGGGATAGCCCAATTTATTGGGAGGCAACCCAATCTTTTAATTTTTTTATTTTTTTATTTTTTTGTCTTATCTAATACTTTTGTTTACTTTGCAAACACTTTCTTATTATATTTCCAAAAAAAATGAAAGGTTGGTAATCAAACATGCGGATCATTGATGATAGCCAACCATCTACCATCCACCAGATGACCGTCTGGTAAAGGTGAGACACTCAACTTGGCCTTTCAGATGGCCACTCCAACAACGATAGTTGATTGAAATTTCAAAATTGAAAAGTTGCCTCAAAAAGTCATTCGATCATTTTGAAGGGGTGAGTCGATCATTTCACTCACATCAATGTGCATTCAAAATAGCTACAATCATGGTACTCGTAGCACATTCAAAACACCGATTGACCACTCGACTATTTCGATCGATCGTCTGGAGTGCTCTGACCGATTGCCTCACACCCCCGGGTCTATTTAATGAATGTTTGGGGCGGACACATTTCACCCCCTAACCACCTTTGTCTCCTGCTTGAGCCCTTGCTACTCTTCTGATTGTCATGGCCACATCAGACGACCACCTCATCTGTGTGATTGGTCATCCTGACACCTCATCATGTGTGTCTAGGCACCCACCATGAAGGATAAAACTGTCATCTTAGAGTCCAACTGACCGCCTTACTTCTCCCCCATCGAAACCTCACTCCCCCTAGACTATCAGCAGGTCGTCTCTTATGCCCCTTATTTTCCTTCCCACCCATTCTTTCTCCTTGATGACCAACGCTCCAGTGCCAATTGGCCATCTTACTGGCAATGATGTCGTCTCATGCACTGCAACCCCTATTCTTCCCCACCATCACCGTCATTGTCGCCCCGCCTTTGCAATTTTTTATATTGCCATTCCTGACACTAGATGAGTGTCTCATTCTTGATACAATCGACTCATGATAGGGCACCCAACAACAGTAGCTCACATCGCACAAGCACATGTCACCAGACGATTGTCCAGGAGTCTCGGTCGATCATTTCAACGGTCCAACTGGGCGTCTCAATTCCTCAGATGACCATCTCACATGATGTAGCATGCGAACATGTTCAACTGCTTCTAAAAGAACAAGGGGAAATCTCCCACTTGCTCCTCGCACGGGTCACCTTGTTGATCCCACTCTACACTAGGTATTAAGATCCGAGAGCCTATCAGTGAATCTACTCCCAAGGTGGCCAAGCAGATGCTCCAGCAAATCCAGGATGCAGACATGCTCATCAACGAGTCCGTAGGGGATGGTCCCAAACACACTATGATCCCAATTCCACCACCCCTCGATTACATTGCATCTCTCTGCATCTTAACACTAATGTTCAATTTGTTAACAATGATCACTCTAAGATATTCATCCGATTATCTTCGGTTGGCGTTTCCCTCCCAAGATGGGCATATGGCCCCACTTTGACTGCACTTGGAATCAAAATGGTGGTTGATAAGATTCTTTGACGCAACCACATTGCAACCTTCATCTACCGCGTTCTTCCAGTGTATAGTGATCTCACCCTTAAGTTCCTATCCAATTTTCACTGTTACCATTGCTCCCAAGGAAATTCAAGCTATGAAGTCCATATTGTAGGGGAATGCTTGGAGATCTCCACCCTGCAGTTCACCTCCCTCATCAGCAATGAAGGAGAGTTTGTTTGGCCATCTCAATGCATGAGTCGCTGCCATGACGACTATCATGAATCCTTCAACATGGAAAAATTTTGGGCAGTCATCACGGGCCTCCCGTCCAAGATACCCAGTGGCACAAAAGCATCCAGCATCAACAACCCTATGGTGTGTTATCTTCATCGTATCCTAGCATGTACTAACTTTAGCAAAGAAGGAACCCAAGGAGCAATTACCCACCTCGACCTATATACCTTATGGTGTCTGATGAATGAGGAGCCTCTTGATTGGGGGAATGCTATGATTTCACATCTCAACTAACAAGCTACTCGCAACACTTCCTCCTCGATTTGTATTGTCTATGTTGTTACTATGGTGGCCAAGTTGTTAGGCTTCACTCACATCCCTTTTCCACCAATGGAGAACGTGCATCATCTGCTCGATCTCGCATATCAGAATGATTGCAAGTTCATCCATTATGGAGAAACCATGGATGTATTTTACTCGACATTCAAAGGAATAGCCCTTGGTTTAGAGCTTCAACGACATACTCAATTTACATATGTAAATTTGGTGTTGGATCTGACAGACCTACCATGTCACATTCAATGTTTCCTCTAGGAGAATCCCGATCCAGATGATGTCCCCGACCTCATAGCCTATAGGAGGAGTGTCTCCATGGAAGCACATGGTGACAAGATTGGTTTGCCGCCACCACCTTCACAACACCACACAAAGAGATGGCGAGGCAATGAGGAAGGCCCTGAGGAGCCTTATGGCTTCTACGAAATCTGCAACCAGTTGGAGGAGATTCAGTGAGAGAACTAGCATCAAGGTTATCAGCTAAACCACATGTATCTAATGCAATGCTCTCACGAGTCATGTCATGTGCATCATGGCCACTACGATGCCAGAATACCTAAGTATGAGGAGTATGGGGCCCATCAAGCTTACCCTGACCCCAACTCCCCTTATTGGGGAAACTACTACTAAAACCCTCCATCGTCCACACATTCTCCATCACCTCAGTGATTCTCTTCCCTCCATCTCGGATTTAGGTTTGCTCGAAATGAGAAAAAATCTAAGTCTGGGATGGAGGTGGGTGGTACAATTCTATTCCACCCCCTATTTGTTTTCATTATTTGTTTTTACTTCTTTATGTTTTTGCATGTTTCTACTTTAGTTATGGCCTTTATCTAATCATCCCTCATTTCTATTTTATATAGTTGTAAAGGGCATTATCTAGTTGGCCACCGAATAGTCATCTATCATTATACCCCCCTTGAATTTAGTGAAACTTTTTTCTAAACCTATTACAAATTGCCATGTCTGAAACAACTAGGTCACCTAGGACCCCTGAATAACATCACTCCTTGGAATAGTTGGCAAGTAATAAGGAATTGATCTGAACCAAGCATAATTTTCCTTATTTTTAGACAAATAGATTATCTTGTTATAAAACTAGTATGATGTGAATTATAGGAATATTCTAACTTGAGCCATGACACTCTCTGAAAAAAATAATATGAAAAAAAATGAAATTGAAAGCACAAGAACATCTCTTATATCCCTCTATTTTTTTCTTCTAAAAAAGATAAGTAAAGAATGACCACCAGACAAAAATCAAGTCTGGGTGGCACGCTTCCCAAGAAAATAAAATTTCATACCCCACAAAGGGGCATACCATTAAAAAGATGCCAAAGTGCATTAAAAAATTGTGACCAATGCATCCACAAACCTGCAAAATCCAAATCCCTAGTCGAGCAAATGAGTGACCAAAATTTTTTTATTACTTCCTTCTTTGTTCACACCCCTCCTTCTTCATGTTCTTGTGCAAATAACATACAAAAAAATCAGAAATTGAGAGTGTCAACGCAACAATAAGAGGAAGCCTATTTTTCTACAAATTCTCATTTTAGAAGCAAGATTTGACATTTGTTTTTGTAGGGAATATAGAACTTTATGCTATGAGGTTTTATGAGATTGGGTCACTTGACCAAAATATGGAGGTGAGGACTATAGTGATGTTACTAAGGTGAGGATGGCATTTTGGAAGTATAAATTCGAGTTTATTAGTAATTTAATTTTCTCGGGACAAGCATAGATTCAAGTCGGGGTTATTTTGATGAATGCATATTCATCTATCTTGTTGCACATCTTTCATAGTTATTTTCATTAGATTTTCTCCTTTTTAGTCATTTCTGGACTAAATTATTATTTACCCGCTTTTTAATTTATGTATGCAAATACTTACCTAATTTTCTCCAATATTGTAGGGATTTTCTCCAAAGTTCATTTTGACCCTCAGAGTCAGTGAGATGGGGGTCTCACTTGTCCCATACGGTTGACTCACACCCATGCTGCTGGTCAGAAAGCATAAGCATAACCTTATGAACTTAGAAGTTCTATCGAAGAACTGGTTGGATTAAGTAGAAGAACAAAAGTCTGAAACTATTGTATCCCACCCATCGCCTTCAAGAAAACTCAAGACCCCAAATCCTTTTTTTAGAACTAAGCAACCACCTTGGTCTTGGTTCAATCAGTAACTTAGCAAGCCAAACAATCATCTTGCCTTAGCGAGATGATCGTCTGATGGAGATAACCTCGTATCATAATGTAATCATCCAGCCACGTGATTAGGGTTTCCATATCTTATTTACATGCAAGAAAAGAAAGACGAGCACCTCAGTCGGCCAAATGTTCATTTTGAGGCCTTATTTTGAGACCAAGACAACTAAGACGGGTGCCACCACTACGATTCAGTTGCCACTCCAAGATCTCACCACGTCACACCTGGAAAGAGTGTTCCACTAGTCCATATGACTGTTTGGTTTGTTGCTTCAAACCCAAGACTTTATCTGCCACAACCCTTCTTACGGTGTCAACTCGAATCATCTAGGAAGACGCCCAACTATCGCCAAAATGATTGTCTCACTTAGCAAGACGGCCATTTCATGACACATGGACAACAATTTTCTACAGTTGTCACTTATTTGTTTCTTCCCCCTCTTAGGGTTTCCACCTCTCCTTTTCCTATAAAAGAAGGGTGGATTCCACTAAGAAAAGGGTCATAATTTTTGTACGCAGTTAGTAGAGAAACTCTATAAATTTCTTTCTAGTGTAATTTTACATTCAAAAGCAATAAAGTTGGTTCTTTTATTCTACATATGGATCTCTCTTTCTCTCATTCTTCTTCTCACATTTTCTTCTTGGAGCAGGAGAAAAAGCAAACAAGATGGTTAATTGTCACCACCTTGGACTCTATAGAGATTCTGGAATTGCGGTCTATGGCTCCTTTGCTTGCTTTCCTTATTTCTCTCATATTCTCCACGAGTATCGAGTAGTTTTCTTATCAAGGCATGAGGAGTATCCCCTTATCCATTTGTTAATTGGATCGAGCTTTTAAACCACTACTTTAGATGTATGGTTTTCGATTTAGAAATCATAGATTTAAATGCAGTAATTAATCTTTTTTTTACTTGTTAATCCCGGCGGATGCGACTATGGAATCTAGGATTCAGAACGCCTAAACTGACTTCACAAGGATTTGGATGCGACTGTGGAAAAATCCTCTTTAGGATGAAGAATAAGGATACATGAACATCAGGATCAATGGGTTCACATAGAGTTCCTCTTTTGCATTTTGTTTATGGATAAATTGCATACATGCTTCTATCTTGTTTTTCGTGTATCGCTTGATTCTATTTTCATAAGGGCTAATGTGGTGAAACCCCTAAGACTCGATGTCTTCCTTCTTGATTTTCAAATTGTTCTTAAATGCTTGTTCTCATTTCATCATTTCATTTCAGCATTTTACTTTAGATTTGATAATCTTGTGTGATAACAAATTTCTTCCTTTACTCTCTTATCTTAGAATAATCTTTTTCTTTCCTTGCAGTAGTGTAATCTTTTATTCTTCTTGCACTTTAATTTCTTGCATTAATTTAATCAAACCCTTCAAATCAAATTTTATTTTCTATCTATCTTCCAAAAAATATCAAAAATAAATAATTTCAAAAATCATTTAGGATTAAAAGAAAACAAATCTTTAAAATGTTGTCCTATGGGATCAACCCTTCTATATGAGCCTTTCAAAATGTAAAAAAGGATTAAACTCTAGAATAATAATTCTAGTGAATTGGTGTGCAAATGACGTGTATCACTTTGTCGGTGTTATGTTTTGTTTAAACATGGCTTTTGTTACATGAATATATATTGTGTAAATTCTAAAAAGTTCTATATTTTACATGATGGGAATGTTTTTACATAGATATTAAGAGAGTTCAGTGAACGTTCTATGCAAGTAAATGATTATAATTATTTTTTAAATGATTATCTTGAATACATCATGTTATCCTTTTTTATTTTTGATAATCTAAATTCTTTATTTATGCTGGAACTTCCACTTAGATTGTTGTTTGGCACTTGTGGTTACCATTTTGGGGTAGTATATGCACCAAATCACATGACTTCATCTAATAATCATGGTTCTGTTAGTTATTTGAGTAATTTCTTGAAATCTTGGTATTAGACCTTCAACTTTGATTCAACACAAGAGCATTGTACATGTTGAGCCTCCTTCTTTCTATAATAGATCACAATACCTATATATATCATAGCTATGGTTTCAGGAAATGAAGGACATGGTGGTGATTTGGAGATGTGGTATTAAGGGGGAAGGGATTTCTCAAGAAGGACACACTAAGACCCAAACAAACCTCCTTTCCATGCCTTAGATAGAAATAAGTAATTCGAAGGGGTTGAAGATGTATCTAATGAGGAAGAATTGGTATCACCTCCACAACAACCTCATGTTCCTTTAGTATAGTTGAGCTTTGAGATGATAGTGATGTCTCATGGAGGGATGGATGTTTTCAATTAAGTTGGAGGGGGCTTGATACCACCTTCACTACAACCAGATATTATGAAAGGTCTATGTAGATCATATGAGAAGGTGAGTAAGGCCGGATCCCATCACCTTTAGGTTAGTTTTGATCTAGATGAAGTTCATGCATTGTTTCTTTCAGTTATAAATGAATTTCAAGTTGGACCATGTTCCTAGAAAACAAAAGTTTAAGCATATGGTCTACTAGTTAAAAGCCAATTCTAGTTACTGATGGGGTATAGAGATGATGTAGAGAGTAGGATATATCACTATCTAGCTTATGTTACCAGGCACTTTAGGTTTGCACTATTGTCCACACATATATGTTCGTGTTAAAAACAAGTGTTGTAAAACTCTAAAGCAAGCCACAATGTCAATAATAGAGTAGCATTCTTTATGATAGTTAAGTTGAGTTTCTACCAATAGCTATGTGACTGATGAAGATACAGTTAGAATCATTAAGAATTGGATGAATGTGAAGACTTAGGAGAGAAGGTTACCACAAAGTGTCAATGAGAGTTCCATAATTTTTTAGACGTTGCCAAAAGGGTTGTGTGTGTGAGAGAGAGAGAGAGATATGGAAACAAATTGAGAGATATAAGTGGTTAGACATGTGGATGTCTAACCTCGATCCTAGAATTCATCCATGTAATTATAACACCATCACTTAGAAGTTTCTTTTCAGTATAGTGTACCATTAAGACCAAAAAAAGGAAGGGATAGAGGAATAGGAAGACGCAATAGAGGTAGAGGCATATGTTATCAACCTTAGAGGGAAGCTAATGATGATTGATTAAACATTATGAGTGCACAAGGGTATGCAACACCCACTTATGCATCAACACCACCAAAGTGTGAATGTTGTAAACATGATAAAAAGGGACATCAATGTGATTCCATCCTTCCTACATGATACACATCTGGTAGGTCAGAACATAACTCTAGGAAATGTCTGGAAGGAGGAAGCGGTACGAATATTTTCCATCAAAATCAATATGATAATATCATTAGACCAAAAATCATAGAAGAGTCCTAATAGAGTAACAATGCGAAAAAAAGTTCTAGTGTAGGGAGAGGTGTTTCAATTTTATATTGGTATAGTGAAAGAAAAAGTGGTTGTGATTGATCGATCCTTTGCAATGAACCTGACATATACTATCATGTCACCATAGGTAGTGGTAGGTCAAACATAACATAGAAAATTGAAGAAGCAATTCCATGGTTTGTTAAATAAATGGTTCATAAGGCCTAATACTTCACTGTGGGGTTTAATAATGTTGTTTGTTAGGAATGGGTAGGGATAATGTGGTTATGTATTGATTATGAACAACTTAACAAGATCACAATAAAGAATATGTATCCTACACCTCAGATTGATGACTTCCTCTATTAGCTTGAACAAGAAATATTCTTTTCCAAGATATACTTGACATTAGATTATCATCAAATAAGTATTAGGTTGAACATTATAAACGTATATGTCATTATATGGATTATCAATTTAATGCTATTTCATTTGAGTAACAAATTCTCCAGAAACATTCATGTACTTGAGATAGAAGTGTTTAGGAAGTTCATAGAATGATTTGTGATTGTATATATAAACTATATCGTGATACACCATAGATGTGTGGAGTAGCACGCATCCCTTGCATATAGTGTTCTACACATTACTTCATACATTGTTTATATTCTATGATAAGCAAGCATGAGTTTTCTTTGCTTAGAAAGTATGATATTTTTCTAATAGAAGTTTCTTTTATTGGTCATGTTGTCTTTGGTAAGGGGATATATGTAGATGCTAATAAGTTAAAGCACATCTTACAATAAAATATCAAATGATAGTGATAGAGGTATGTAGTATCTTAGGGCTAGAAGGATATTGCAGAGGTTTCATTAAGGACTTCATTGTCATATCAATGCTTCTAATAGGTTTGTAAGGAAAGAGATAGCATTTTAATGGACATATCAGACTAAGGAGAATGGTCAGACATTGGAAGATAAGTTAACTACATCTCTAGTATTGTTGTTTCTAGAGAATGGAAAAGGCTTTGCAATCTTCAAGAATGCATCATTAAACGGTTTAGAATGCATACTTATATGAGATGGAAATGTTATTTCCTATGCTTATAATAAGTTGAAGAAGAACAAAAACAACTAAATGACACATAACTTAGAGTTGGATATAGTCTTATTAGTTAAAAAGTTGGAAACATTATCTATTTGAAGAACAATGCCAAGTGTTCACATAGTACAACATTATCAACTCTATATTCACTCAAATAGATTTGTATATAAGACAAGACAAATGGCTTAAGTCAAATGAGGGTTATGACTGCATGCGTTATTATCATTTGAGTAAGACAAATGTGGTGTTAGACACATTTAGGTGTAAGTCATCTTCTTTGTCAACAAAATAGTTGTATCATCTTGATTATAGAAGGTGACAAATTTTTTTGAGCTTGAAGGATATGAATTTATTTAGGTGTATCACCAAATGGGGTACTTTTAACACAGTTGTAGGTCAAAGCAACAATACGGAAGTAGGTTCCACAACAATAATGTTTGACCCTGAGATTCAATTAATTAAGTGAGATATACATAAGGGTAAGAGAGAAGGGTTTTACTTCATATGTAACAATAATCTATTCTTTAAGATAAAGTTGTATATGTAGTTAGGGATATCTGAGAAAGATGATTTTAGAAGGGTTGATTAACTTTATTTATGATATGCATCTATGTATTGTGCATATATATTAGAAAATTAACGAATTACATTGATGTCATGGCATGGAGCAGGATTAGCTGATTACATGGCTATATGAGGGATATGTTAGTAGGTGAAGGATGAACATGAAAGACTAGTAGGAGCACTACAACCCTTACCTATTCCAAATTGAACATGGTACCATGTCACATTGGAATTGTAATCATTTTCCCTCATATCTATAGAGGATATGATTCTATTTAGGTTAATGTAGACATGTTGAGCAACAAAACTTATTTTCGACCTGGAAGAATATTAAACTTTTAGCAGAATACTAAATATATGAGATAGTTAGATATTGGGAGTGTTGTATATCATGACAAATCATGGACCACTATTCAAATATATATTTCTTAAGTGTTTTTGTATTAGAACTAAAATCAAGTTTAGTACATTCTTTCACCCCCCATACAATTGAACAGTCTGAATGTCTAATTTTCATGTTAGAGAAAATGCTAAGAGATTTTATATTATAGTTTGCAAGATATTTGGATGTGTACATGTATTATTCAAGCATAGAAATGACACCTTATGAGGCAATATATGACTAAAAGTGCAGAGTTCCTATCTACATGTATGAAATGAAAAAAATTGGAGTTAAAGGTATAACAAGTATAGTATGCTATAGTGAATATAGAGGTGATTAGATATTATTTTGAATCCATGTATGATGGAAAAAAGATCTTTATAGATATCAAGCATATCTATATAGTTTGAGTTAGGAATCTGTAGGAAGTATCACCCTGGAACAGGGTGCTATGTCTTTGTAAGAAGGGTTATTTAAACCCTAATTTTATGTGACCATACTGAATTGTAGAGAGAATTCAGAATATTACATACATGTTATAGTTTTAAGCAAGGATGCACTACATCCAAAATGTTTTTCATGTGTACATGATGATGAGGATGTATCGTGACACAAAGTAGAGTTTTGCAAATTACAGATGTAGATTTAGTGGATGATGCTACTTGTGAGGAAGGGACAATGCACATCATTTCCATGAAGGTTCAAATGACAAGAAGGTATAATATACCGATGATCAAGGTGTCATTGAGTTACCACTAGGTTGAGTAAGGCACACTCGAGCTCAAGATTGAGAAGATTGCATCATGAGTTATTCTGACTTTCATGTAACAAACTATTTCAGGGAGGGAGGCTTTGCAATAACTGAAGTCATGTTAACCTTAAATTGAAAACAGACTGGCTTGAATATAGTTTTATCTCTTCCCATGTAAGTTAATATAAAACTACAAATTTGATTATGAAATCAAAGTTATTATTCTTAAAAATAATTAATATTATTAGATGTTGTGAATGCATTAACTAAAAGAAATAATAAATTATGTTTAATGATCTAACTAATTCTTTTAAAATGAATAATAAACCCTAATTTTAGAGTTCCATGATTTTGTTAAGTATATTAATGTTGGAATTTAGATACTTGATGATTTTGTCTTTATTTCTTTATACTTAGCATTGTACAAAATTGAAGTGGTCTTCACTCTTATGAAAGAGAACATATCAAGTTACCTACATCCTAGCATGTTTGGTACTTATTATATGATAATGTTGACTTATTCATATGATTTATGAGTTATGAATCCAATGGAGTTTAGTAAACTTGGATTTTTAAGTTTTAAATTCTTTAATGTTTTAAGTTAATACACACAATCAGATGAGTTTTTTTATTATATGAGTTAGTAGAATATGATGCTTATAACTCATTCAGAGTGCACGATCAAATTGGATGAAATGGAGTCGAGTGCAAAGGGTGGGGAGCTTGGCCCTAGTTGGTTACAACTCCACAAGATGTCACCTGGACATACTCTTGGCTATGTTCATGAAAATTGGCCAAGTTACATGACCCCAAATGTGTTTTTGAATGTTTGTTGCCTGACCTGATATTTTTTGATAGTGGAGGTCTTGACCAAAAAATTATTTAAGTCACAGGGTCCAGACAACTTATTGAATGAATAAGTGTTTTATATTTTGTTTTGGTCAACATGAGCCCATTGGTACATGGCTCGGCCAAGTTTGCATTTTAACTAGATGGTTGTTTATACATACATCCTATCTCTATTTTTTCATTTCCATGTATGTATGCTTATTTTCTTGGTCTTCAGAATTGGTTTAGCAATTTTAGGTGATCAGAGTGTTTGTAGCTAACACTTAGGATTTTCTACAAGATTCTTGCATAGGAACATTTGGTAACTAGACTATACATAGGATATATGGATAGCTTCTTATTTCCTAAAGTTTTTATCTTTTTCATTCTTAGTTTTTTATCCTTCATGCAACCCTTGATTCTATAACTTCTTACACAGCATTTTTATTCTCCTTTCTACCATAAGATCTCTTTTTTTAGGCTTAGATAGGTATTTCATAGTGGTATTTACATCAAATAAGGTAGTTGCATGGGTTTCACACTGGACTTGGCTAAAATACATAACAAAAGGGTAAAGTTTACCCTCTTTCTTGTGAATTTAGTTACTTATCTTATTTTTCCATAATGTTGTTACTATGGAAACATATGGATATCCTTGAAATTTGTTGCTTTATACTGTTCTTGCATGCATGTGACAATTTAGTCTTCTATCTAAGAGAAAAACAAGAGTTGGAAGAATTCTAGCAGTGACTGAAAATTATGGTTCCTCTTGGTGCTCTATATTATTCTTGCATGGATGTGACAATTTAGTGATCTATGAGAAAAAGATAAGTTTTAATCAACACATCCATGATTAAAAACAATGAGTCCTGGAACTACATGAAAAGGATTGAAATAATGATATTCTAGCCCTTTGTGGTAGGTACAAAGCTTCGAGTTTCACAAAAAGGTAAGAAAATTATTGTTCTATCATTTTTAGAGAAATCTTTATTGAAAGTGATGATAAATTTTGCCTTTTAGGAATGATTCAGTACATATCCTAATTTTGAATGACTAAGTTGACAAATTCTAATAGATTAGTGTTTATATATTTTGTGGGTTGATGCTAACATAAGAAACCTAATTCTATTGTGCAATTTTACTTTAACACAAGTATAACTCTATGGTTGATATCCTTAAGGCATGTAATTTTCTTAATAATTAAGAGAAACAAAAATTCATATAGTTAGGTGTCGTAAATATCATGATCCTCCTCTTTGTACTAGGGTGGATAAATGTGTGTGTCTACATTGGATAACATCCATGTGAAGAAGATTTGGAGTAGAATAGGCTAGACGGGCTATGTTTTGGACTGATAGAGGGATGTCTCATTGAGATGGGAGGAGACCTCAACTTTTTTGTTGTGATCAAATGTGAGGATTAGGAGATAGGGACTCTACCTCACTCTATGTGTTGAAAATGATGCAGACTATTATACACGGTAAAAATGAGATATGATTTTGAAGAAATATATGGTGTGCTATAACTTATCCTTTTACATTGGTGGGAATAAAAGGTAGATATGATATAGGCTCCTACCTAATTTTGTGGACCTAGGCTTATGTGAGTTGCCTTAGGATGACCGAATAAACCCTAAGACATGGATGATCAGTCGTGCATGTGGGAATAACGTGATTGGAAGACCCCTGACATGGGTTTTGGGCTAACCCTATTTTTTTTTGCTAGATTAAGTTCTTACTACTTTTCTCTAATCTTTTGACATGTTTTTAGAGATTTTGGATATCTTAAGTTTCCAGTTTGAGTTTGTTTGGGTGATGTTTGTGCTTTATGTGCTTATTCTGGTTCAAATTGCAATTTAACAAATTGAGAGGGCTATCATGCAATTTTCAACACATAGAGTGTACATTCCCTTCCTTGGCTTCATGAGAGAGAATGTGGTGCTTTGCGGCACCTTGGTTGAGCCTTGGATGAGTGGTGGCATCACTAGAGGTATTTAGGGTTTCTAGGGTTTGCTTGGTGTCAACCCTATGAGCTTGGTTGAAGTGTAGCGACCCTTGTCTCAACCTTATGTGTGTTTTGGGTGTGTCTCAACTGAAACACCAACCTTGTCTTGGTTTTTTCTCGAACGTGATGTTTTTGGTGGAGTTGGGTCGAGACAATGGTCTTCTTGAGGTGTGTCTCAACCTGTATGTTTTAGTGATCCTTTGTCTCGAACAAGACATGTGCTTCGGTGTTTTTTTGACCCCTTTGGAGTGTCTCAACCGAAATCAATGGGTTGGGGGACCTAAGTGGTCAAGACTCAACATTGTTTTTATCACCATCTCATACACGCATGCATATAGTGGTTGCATGTTGCTTTCTTGGGTGGACAAGTGTCCCTTTGGTTCCTTTAGGTGTTGACACCTCATATCGACCCTACTTCTCTCCTCATTCATTATATAAACCCTCTTATCTCCATGAAAGTGAACCTTTCATCCTTCCTTCTTCCTCCCTCTCTTCTTCTCATCCTTGCAGCTTGGTGGAGCAATGAGGACTGATCCTTCGAGCTTTCATGACCTAGATCCCTTGCATGTGGTGACTTTTGGTCATCATCAAACTTGGTAAGTGTTTGCCTTTATTTAGTGGCTTTTTTCTTTGATCTCCTACCCAATCTTCTTCTCTTTTATCTTACATAGACCATGGATCATCCATGGTGGTCATTTCGGGGAGAAACTCCTCATCATAAGGGTCATAAGCCATGTTTTGACAAGGTGGTACCCAAGTGTGAGGAAGTTTTCTTCTCTCTTTCTCCCTTCTTCTTTTGCTTTCGCCTAGGGTTTCATCCCCTATTTTCTTGATCTATCTTTGACCTTGGTGTCTTCTGCTTCTTGAGGTGATCTTTTGGTTGAGATTGGAGTTTCATCATCCTTGGTGATTGTGTGCTTGGAGCTTGTAATCCTTGGAGTTGATCTTACTTAAGGCGGGTTATATAACTCTCTAACTTCTCAATTATTGCACTTTTCTTTTATTTCATGTTACTATTTATCTCTCTAAATCATGATCCTAACATGCTAGTAGATGATATCATGTTCTAGAGCATGAATGATGGTGGTTATCATGCTTCGTTTTCTTAGAATCCAAAACCCTAATGTAGGGTACCTGATTTTAGTGATGCTTGTGATATGGTGGTTTTCTTCCTATCTTTTGAACTTGGTTTTAATCACATGCATGAGGTTCATGTGCTTTAATGTAATAAAGCATTTAGGTTCTATTTTGGAGGTATTAAACGTGGCTTTATCTCTCCTTTGCATGGGGTTCTATCAGGGTGGCTTCATGGCACATGTTTTAGGGTTTTTGGTGATCGATTTTGTGTGAAGTTTCTCTCATTGAGGATGGTGATTTTCCTTGTTGTTATCTTCTATTTCATCCACAAAATATTTCTATTTTGATCTTGGTTAATCCTTTTGTTGATGATGGTTCTTTTCCTTGGTGGTATCTTTGTCTTAGTGGTTGCTACACCTTGATTTCTTCATGGGTTGAGACACTTTGATGCTTGATGATAGGTCGAGCTATTATTCCTATTTTGTGTTGAGACCAGTTCCTAGTTTTGGTTGAGATACATGCCTTGTGTTGGTCATGTCCTCTCTTTGGTTTGAGGTCGAGACATATCTTATTTTGAGGTCCAAGCAACTTTTGTTTTGAAGTTGAGAAATTTGTTTGTGAGAGATCGAAACCCTAATCCATGAGGTGGTCGAGACATGGTTTAATGTTGTAGTCGAGACACCTAGTTGGTTGTGGTTGAGACACCTCAATCTATTGCGGTCGAGACACCTTGCATAGAGATGGTTGAGACATTTTTCTTGAAGGTGGTCGAGACACTTTCTTCATGAGTGGTAGAGACACCTATGTGATGGATGGTTGAGACATATACATGAACATATATTCAACACATGTGTATGAGTAAGTAAGTAATGATTCATGTATAGTGCAGTTTGAATGATTGTTTGGTTAATCCTAATCATGTTCCTTAACCCTTATATGCTCCAAGAAATTTGGAGATGGTGTACATAGGGTTTGGTGATTGAATATAGCTACAAAACCATAATTGGACGAATAAGGAACCCTAACCCTAGTGTTGGGTCATGTGATGTGTTTACTTCTCTCTCTTAAAGTAGTTATCACATTATGACATTTTTCTCTCTCCTATTTATAAATCCCCAACCTTGCCAGTGATATAAACATGAATATCACAGCTAGTATATTCTATGGTGTATGTGATGTGATACATGATAATGGTTATGAGTCTTCATGAGACTTGTTGGGACATATGGGATACAAGAATGAAGTGATTGGGTCCTATGACCTGGAAGAGGCTTTGTGCCTAGTATGAGGTGTTAACCTCTAGTGATGTGATAAGGGATTGGTATCCCATGATAGTTGGAATATGATGATGGCCTTGTGAGGTAGTAGCATTATGTGATGATGATGTGACAAGTTCACACCTTATACATTTTATATCTTCTAAAGTTGTATTATGTCCTTATCTTTGTAGAAAATGTTTATGGTTTGTAAGTTGTAACTTGGTTGATGCTAAGAGATACTTAATTGACATAACTAATCAAGTGGAACCTTAATCATGTTGTTGTCCTATGCCATAGATCCATCTTCAATGTCATTACTTGTTGGATGGTGAAATAGGTACTCCCTTAGTGGAAACTTAGAGTCATATACTTTTGAGTATATGCATTTCACAAGATTGTTTGCAGTCATACCCTGGCAGGATAATGGTCGATGTCATATCTCAGAGATGTGATACAAAGTACATATATGATATCTTTTGAGGATGGTTGCGATCATACCTCAGCATGAGTACATCAGTGGTCTTGACTCAATTTCACTAGTATTCTACCGATATACCAAGGTAGGCTAGGATGTTTTGTAGTTAGACTTGTTATGTCACTGAGGTGCTTTCTCTTGTGTTGACCAAGAGGTGTTGGGGAGTTCGTGGATATTGGCTTTTTCATTAACATTGTATGGCACTGATTTCATCTTAGTAGTGGTCAATTAGAGCATGAGTGGTATGACTCATCTCCTCAAGGCATAATGAAAGATGTAATACAGTCATGTAGCATATTTACATAGGGACAAAATGTGAGTAACATTGGATGAGCCTTTGCCTTGCTTTTGTATAGTTTAGTTGATAGAGGATATACATGTTTTTCATATTCCTTCTTAGCTTATAAGATGTTCTAAAATTCAATTGCAATTGTTCCTAACTGATTCAATAGTATTACCTACTTATCATGTTATAGCTTTACATTCTACACTGATTTACCTTATATCTGTGCTTTAATAGTGCTTGTGGAGAGTTATACATCTCTCTCAGACATTTGGTCTCACCCCATGGGTTTCCACATCTTTTAGGTGGTCATTTAAGAAGAGGTGGAGATCGTGCATCTGTGGAAGAGCAGCAATAAATGCACTATCTGATAAGGTTGGATGTGTTTCTAGTCTTTTGATTGAGTCCTAGATGTCATCCATGTACCCTTAGGTCTTTGGGGGGTGTTCTCGATGTGTTTTGTAGATATGTTATCGATATGAGGTTTTTTTCATGTGAGCCATGTATGTAAGATATGGCATGTGTATATGTATATATGTGGAACATATGTCTCATGTAACACGTTGATGACAGGAATGATAGTCCACAATGAATTAAGTAGCTTGTGATATGATATGTAATGTATGTGGTAGCTTGTGGACTTATATGTGATAATTTTTTAGCTTAATGTGCTTTTGTAAAATCCGTTTTAATTTCCTGTGTTTTCTGATAATCCACTTGCTTAGTTATAATTCTGTGTTTGGTTCTCAGTAGTCTCATTTGTGGCTTGTTGGGGCATCACATTATGGTTGGTATCAGAGCATCCAGTTTGCCAAGTCTACAAGGACCTAGGACTAGGGTTTGTGTCTGTTCTAGTATCCTCCAGTATGTCTTATAGTGACTTATACTTATGTAGAAGAAGATAAAGAGTAGAAAACATGTCTGGAGATCACACAGAAAATGTTGTAGATAGAAGTGTTGCTACACTCAGAGGTGGTGCAAGGGACCAGGTGAGAGAGGATTTGGATCTTGAGGTACCCAAGTTTGACCCAGGCATGATGGAAAACCCTATATTTTGGTCTTTGATTGGGTAGTTGATGACAATGATAACGCACATGGCAGATAGAATGCTTGCACCACAACCAAGGGTAGTTGCTCCCAATGCTGAATCATCGGGCTTTTTGAAGACCTTTGAGAGGCTAAGACATGTTGTGGTTGTGGAGTATGTTGGTAAGGCGGATATAGTAGATGTTGATCTCTGGATAACTGAGTTGGAGAAGGCCTTCAAGACCTTAGCATCCCTGAGGCAGACAAGGTAAAACATGTTGTATATCTTTTCAAGGGGAGTGATGGCCATTGATGGACCATTAAAGAAGTGAAGAGGCATGATATTGTGATTAGTTGGGAGGAGTTCTGACATGTATTTGTCAGTTGGTACTTTCCTTAGACCCATCTAGATGACAAAATATTTGAGTTTGAGAGGATTTGATAGGGATCCATGTCGATCAAAGAGTATAAAGTGAAGTTTATGGAGTTGTTGAGGTTTTATCCTTACATGGCAACTGGATATCAGGAGAGGATCTATCTCTTTGTGAAGGGGATGAGTTTTGAGTTGTCTACCTCAGTGGCTACTTTAGAGAACCATGAGAGGTTTTCCATGCTTGTGGAGTCAATGTAGAGGATAGAGTGATTAGTGGATGAGAAGCGTGAGAAGGGTGCCAGAAAGAGGCATGATCAATACCAAGGACAGTCGTCTGAAAGCTTTAATGAGCCTATGTTTTCAACACTACCGTAACAATAGAGAGGTACAAGCCAGACACAGTGATCACCAAGTAAGAGCAAAGGTCGCAGCCTTCCACCTATGGGAGCCCAGAATACAATGTCAGTATCAGTGAAGGGGTCGTCTAGACCACAATACAAGACCAGAACTTGCCATAAGTGTGGACAAGTTGGACATATGAGGTGGGTGTGTCTAGTGAAAGGTGATGAGATGACCCAGTAGCTGAGTCAGAGCCACCAGGGCTCATAGAGTCCATAGTTTAGCAGTGGTGGAGGTTGAGGACATGGACAGACATTGCAGGGTAGTTCCTCTAGATAGGCTAGTAGGGAACAAGGACGACAACAAATTATGGTCAATTTTATACCATGAGTCACTTGTAAGGCGAGGTAAATCCATGAATAGAGACATGTCAGATGGTGTTATAACATTATGACATGTCTATCCATTTTGGTTAACTCAGGTACAACACACACTTTTAATCACCCAAGAGGTGATTGATATTTTCTTTGCCTATTAGTCATAGACGTCAGAGCTTGAGGAAGAGATGTGTAGGAAGTATCCATCTCTTTTCTCTTGGGATTTTGGGGGTGAAATCCTTGTTAGGGGTTTACGGCTTGTAAGACCCCTGACCTGGGTTTTGGGCTAACCCTTCTTTTTTTTCTTGATTAAGTGTTTAGAACATTTTTGTACTCCTTTGATATGTTTTAAGAACTTGTGGAGATCTTAAGTTTCTAGTTTGATCATGTTTGGGTGATGTTTGTGCTTTATGTGCTTATTTTGGGTCAAATTGCAATTTAGCCAATTGAGAGGGTTATCTTGCAATTTGCCACACCTAGAGTGTACCTTCCCTTCCTTTTCTTCATGAGAGAGAATGTGGTGCTTTGTTTAAGGTTTCTAGGGTTTGGTTGGTGTCAAACCTATGAGCTTGGTTGAAGTGTAGCAACCCTTGTCTCGACCTTGTGGATGCTTTGGGTACATCTAGATCAAGACACCTACCATTTCTTGAATTTGCCTCGACCATGATGGTTTTGGTGGAGTTGGGTAGAGACAATGGTCTTCTTGAGGTATGTCTTGACCTGGATGTTTTGGTGATCCTTTGTCTCTACCAAGACATGTGCTTTAGTGTTGTTTCCACCTCTTTGGAGTGTCTCGACCAAAAGCAACGGGTTGGGGGACCTAAGTGTTCGACACCTAGCATTGGTTGTATCACCATCTTGTGCATGCATGCATATAGTGGTTTCATGTTGGTTTCTTGGGTGGACAAGTGCCCCTTTGGTGGCTTTAGGTGTTGACACCTCATCTCTACCCTCCTTCCCTCCTCCTTCATTTATATAAACCCTCTTCTCTTCATGCAAGTGGAATTTTCTACCTTCCTTCTTCCTCGTTCTCTTTTTCTCATTCTTAGAGATTGGCGAAGCAAGGAGGACTGATCCTTTGAGCTTTCATGACCGAGTTCCCTTGCATGTGGTTACTTTTAGTCATCTTCAAACTTAGTAATTGTTTTCTTTCTTTAGTGGTGTTTTCCTTTGATCTCCTATGACATCTTCTTCTCTTTTCTCATCCATAGACCATGGATCATCCATGGTGGTCATTTTGGAGAGAAACTCCTCATCACACGGGTCATAGGCCATGTTTTGACAAGGTGGGTACCCAAGCGTGCGGAATTTTTCTTCTCTCTTTCTTTCTTCTTCTTTTGGTTCAGCCTAGTTTTCTTCCCCTCTTTTCTTGAGCTATCTTTGACCTTGGTGTCTTCTTATTGAGGTGAGGTTTTGGTGGAACATCATCATCCTTGGTGATTGACTGCTTGGAGCTTGTGATCCTTGGAGGTTATCTTCCTTGAGGAGGGTTATATAACTCTCTACCCTCTCTATTATTGCACTTTTCTTTGCTTACAAATTACTATTTTGTTTATAGAAACGTGACAATTAAATTGATGAAAGCATATGTCATCTACATAGAAAAAAGATCTGAACAAACTCATGATCCCAGTAGAGAGAACAACTTTTAACATATGGAATTGGATACAAATAGAACTCTTCAGCTTGGATTCCTCCCTTTTGTGCTTGCAAAAGCAACTTTCAAACGGAATCAAACCACAATTCTGGGTAGCATCTGTGTAACGTGGAACTCTACCACCAAGATCAAAGACAATAAGATCATTTTCTAAGAAGGATCCATTCAACCTCCATCCCCTGATGCAGAGACGACAAACAAGGCAATAACCACTAACCAAAGAAAGGGAGAAAACCCCTTCCAAAACCGAAGCAACTGGAGGAACCCCAGAGACTATGGCCTCCTCCTCATAGGGAGGACCTTCACTAAGAAAGGACAGACGACCCAAAAAAGAGGGACAAACAAGCACAGATGCCCGACGATGATAAAGGCAGAAGCCTACCCCAACAAACCCAATGGAAAGAAAGCAAGACACGAGCGGAAAAGACCCGGTAGAAAGGAAATCATACCAGAAGAAGCAAGAAAAAGAAAACTTGATCCTAACAAAGTTGTCGACTGGTGAGAGACTAATAGATGAAGCTATCTCAGGGGCCAAGTCAGAGATGAAGAATCTGCCATTGCCCTTGAGTCACCCTCACCGACTGACGCGGCTCTCCGGACACAGGTGTGGAACACGTTGATGAAAGGGAGGAGAGGCCCGATTTGAGAAGATCCCGACCAGCTGAAGACACCTTCACAAGGAAGCAAGCTAGTTGATGCCCAGGGGGAGCGGGGAGGTGCCTCCAAGCTGCCTTGCCCCCTCCCCCGAGCATGGGAAGCTTCCATGCCCTAGCCGCCTCGAGGAGTCACCAAAGCACAGCAGAGCAGATGTTTTTTTCCAAAATAGTTACTATTTCTCTCTCTAAATTATGATCCTAAAATGCTAGCATATGATATCATGCTTTTTCTACTTAGAATCCAAAACCCTAATGTAGGGTACCTGATTTTAGATATGGTTGTGATATGGTGGTTTTCTTCCTATCTTTTAACCTTGGTTTTGATCGCATGATTGGGGTTTGTCTTGTTTGATTTAATAAAGAGTTTAGTTTCTATTTTGGAGGTATTAAGTGTGGTTTTATCTCTCCTTTGCATGAGGTTCTTTTATCATGTCTTCATGGAACATGTTTTGTGGTTTTGGTGACCAATTTTGTGAGAAGTTTCTCTCATCGAGGATGGTGGTTTTCCTTGTTGTTATCTTCTTCTTTAGCCATGGAATATTTCTATTTTGACTTGGTTAATCAATATTTTGATGTTGGATTCTTGCCTTGATGGTAGCTTGATCTTACTAGTAGCTACACCTTGATTTCTGCTTGGGTCAAGACACTATGATGCTTGGTGATTGGTTGAGATATTGTTCCTATTTAGGGTCGACATCATTGATCTAGTTTCAGTCGAGACACATGCCTTGTGTTGGTCATGACCTTGCTTTGGTTTGAGGCCGAGACATTGTTGGTTAAGTATGCCCAAAGAGCCAATCATGTGATGATTGCAATGGCATAACATGTAAAAATGATTTTATTATTAATAAAAGGCAAGGTTCCAATTTATTTTATTTAATTCAATTATGAGATAATGATGTAACATTATAAATGTCCAGAGAATTATATTACTCAATGACATGTGTTTTCAAGTTACTACCCTTGTGGATGAGACCATATGGATGTTAAGAGTACATATGCATATTATCATTATGTCCCTAATCAGTTGCTACTATTGAAGGCTGACAGACAACAATAACACAAAAGATCACAATGTGAGTTGGTTGATGACTAAACCTCATTAGTCATGATATCAAAGTATCAAACTAAGCACATATGTACATGTTAGAGAACAGTGTACCAGACAGACCCACTGTGAAACTGACACATGGATGCCATCATCAAAGAAGTCTAAGTCAGGTCTCACATGGTCGTGGTGGTTGTAGTTCTTAGACCTAAAATCATTGCACCCATCACATGTCTTGGATTGCACTTCGACATCATCAAATGCAGTCCTGAAACATGGGTTATCATAACAGTGATGCTTGGATGACTTTGATGCATGGGTATTGAATATAAGTGATAGATTTGAAATTTGTCCCTCCTACTGGAGTGTGATTTCCTAGGCTTCTTGATTAGTGAGACTGAAAAATGCATGGCCATGCATATGTGAGTAAATATGTAATATTAAGCTTACATATATCTTAGACAGTCTGCTCTTAGTTCAAGAAATAAGATTGAATGATAATGTGGGTGATTGCTCCAAGCCTGTAGTTCAATCTGGACATTTTTTTTGGTGAACTTAGGGTGTTGTTCCTTTTACTAAAAAGAGGGAAAAGGGTAGGTACAGGGCGTACCCACCATTACAACAAGTTGTACAAAAGAAAAGAAATTAGAGAAAGAAAAGGGAAGCTAGCTATAAGCTAATATATCCTTTTTACAATAGACCCATATAGGGGAAGGGGTTCTACTGAAATTTCTAAAAATCTAATTGTTCCTTTTTGTCCAATGAGTGTGTATGACGTAAACAATAGAGAATTTGAGGACCTTCTTCAAAAGGAGAAGATCATCGAAGGAATTAGGAACAAGGTTGGAAAATTGGTCCTTGCTCCATAAATCCCAGACTTGGAGCGAGTATTTGCAGCTGAAGAAAAGATGAGATGAGTGCTCCTCATTATCTTCATAAAACACATCTAGAAGCTAGTGAGAAGCCAATTCTCTAAATATAATCATATGTAGGTATCTTGACAAGAAACCCTTCCCAGAGGAGAAGGGAGCACTTTCTAGGAACTCCAGTCCAGATCCAAGTGCCCCAGCTCTTAATTGGTCTTTTCTTCCTGACCATATCCCATCTAACCTTCATTGACAACAAGCTTCCACCTTTGAACAGAACAAAATCATCTAAGGAGGTAGGTATGGGTTGGGTAGATAGGAAATCACGTAACAACTGAGATCCCCTGAAGTTCGGGATAGTCCATTTGGAATCCTTGATGCAAACACTAGCCTTGCAATTAATACCTTTGCCAAGCCTGTGGATGAGATTGGTATCAAGTAAGTCGATCATTTTCTTCTTTTCAGCAGACCAAGGGTCCCTCCAAAACAAAAAAGTCTGACCATTACCCGAACAAAAAGAGATATCATTCATAAGAGTTGCTCTTTGTTCAAGTAATCTCCTCCAAAGCCATGAGGAATTGTCTTTGGGTTGAACAGACCACAAAGATTCGTCTTTAATGTACCTGCCATGCACCCATTTGACCCAGAAAGTTTCTTTACCAGAAGGAACAATAAAAAAGATTTTGATAAGACCAGCAGCATCCCAATCATCGATAATACGAATACCTAAGCCTCCCTCATTCGTGGGTCTACAGAAATGCTTCCATGAGACTGTGTGAAGGTGCTTTTTAGATTCTGAGTCACCCCAGAGGAAATCCCTCATGAGTTTCTCCAACGATAGAATAATGGATTTAGGAAGGAGGAAAGCTACCGACCAAAAGATGCAATAAGAGGAAAGAGTGGAGATAATAAACTCGACCCTACCAGCTTGAGAAATTAGATTTGATTTCCATGAATCCAATCTGATCTTGAACTTATCCACAATGGGGGTGCACATCTCCTTGGTTAGTCTTCCAGTGAATAAGGGTAGGCCAAGATATCTCACAGCAAGAGTAGTGATATTAATCATCAGAATGTCAGAGATGTTATCATCATATGCATTTTTACTAAGAAATATCTGACTCTTTTCATTATTGAGGTTAAGCCCAGAAATAAGGTTGAAGTTAATCAGGATGGATTTGATGCAAGAAGCATCTTGCTATTCAGCTTTAGAGAAGATAAGAAGGTCATCAGCGAAGATAATGTGGGAAACCTTTACATCGCCTGCCTGAATTGGTCACCCTGCCTCACACCATTGGAAGCCAAGAAACTATCCATAGGACACCCATTAACAAGAACCCTGTAAGAAGCAGAAAGAAAAGATTCTTGAATCCAGCCAATCCAGCAGGGGGGAAGCCCATCTTATCTAGGAGAAAGATGATATAGTCTCTTCTAACCATGTAAAAGGCCTTAGCTAAATTGACCTTTAAGCACATGTTCTTCTGAGACTCCACAAAAGTACTAAGAACGTCATTAGCCAAAAGGATGGCATCTCCTATATTTCTCCCATGAACAAATGCAGCCTGATTATTATCAACCAGAGAAGGAATCACATGTTTGAGACGGTTAGCTAAAATTTTAGCAATGACCTTGTAAAGAATGTTGCATAAGGAAATGGGAATGAAGTCTTTTAGACAGATTGCATTAGCATTCTTGGAAATAAGGGTAATCAAGGTTCTATTACATTCCTTCAGAAGCTTGCCTGAGTTGAAGAAATTTAGAATAGCAACAGTTACCTCTGTGCCAATAAAGTCCCAAATAGATTTAAAGAAAATAGAGTTAAATCCATCGAGCCTAGGTGCCTTATCATCATTCATGTTCATCATAACATCTTCAATTTCCTTCTTAGTAACCTTACTATTAAGGAAATCAAATTGAGTATCAGAAATGTGAGGCAACTTCCACTCATCTCTCCATTGTACATAATCACTAGGACAACTGTTAAAAAGGTGCTCATAGAAATTTTTGACACAATCACGAATAATGACTGAGTCATAGATATAAGCAACGTTCTTCACTTTCTGCACATTAATGTTATTTCTCCCTCTTCTGGTCTTTAAAGAAGCATAGAAGCAGGCATTATTGCTATCGCCAAGCTTAAGCCATTGGACTCTACTTTTTTTCCTTAGGAGGTTTTCTTCATCATCTAAAGCCTTGATAGTATCTTTACGTAAGGATGATAGGAGCTCCCGGTTGGCCACATTATGAGGGTCTGAATCAACAATTCTCTATAGGATACAGAGCTCATCCTCTAGCATATGAGCTTTATTACAAAAATTACCTAAATCCTCTTTGTTCCATTCTCTAAGAGCAGCTGAAACGGCATGAAGCTTCCTATAAATTATGTACAGGGGAGTGCCTTCACAATGAACGTTCTTCCAAGCATTAAGAACAACCTCCTTATAAGAGTTCTGGATGACCCCAGAGTTAATAAAGCAAAAAGGGGAAACACCCTTCTTGCGAGATTCGAAGTGGAGCGAGATCATTTTGTGGTCACTAACAGTAGTAGGACAAACTTCACCCCAGCAGTAGGGAAAGGAAGAAATAAAGCCTATGTCAGTGAAAATGTGGTCAATCTTAGAGAAGGTACTAACACCATTCTTACTATGGATGTCCCAGGTGAAGTACAAACCTTTCATAAGAAGCTCAATGAGCTTTGAGTTAGCAATAGCTGTATTAAAATCAGACATGTTGCGGTTAGAGGGAGGTTGTTCACCAATGTTCACTTTAGAAAGTCTGACGGCGTTAAAATCACCAACAAGACACCAATTGATGGGATTAATCAAAAAGATGTCAGAGATCGAATTCCAAAGACCCATTCTATCATTGTCCAAGTTAGCACCATAGACAACTAATAATTGAAATCTCATCAGATCTTTGTGAATAGAATAATGGATGATTTGTTCACTGTTGAGGATTTCCTTGATTTCCAAATTGGAATCAAGACAAACAATGAGAATGTGAGTGTAAGAATAGAAAGAAGAATTGTCAATGAAGCATGCACCAGGCCAAATGCTTTGAACAAAATTAGCAACGTCATCTCTCTAGAGTCTAAATTCAAGAATGATATAAATGTCAACTTTACTCTTATTTACCTCATTTTGAATGTGAGGGATATTGTTACCACCTCCTCTCACATTCCAAGAAATTATAGTAAAAGGACTATCCAGTGGGAGGAAGGGGGGCTGAACCAGCTGGCATCTCACCCTACGGTGATGAATCGTTCTCCTTACAAAGATCTAAACCATAAAAACTAGATAAGGGAGAATATTTGTTCAAGGATTCTAAGATAACACTAGTGAAGCTTTTAGGCACTACTTTGGGCATTGCTTTGGTTTTCTTCCTACTGTTAGTAATCCACCCAGTATTAGGATAGGGAGAGGGTTTTATTTCTGCAGACTGAGGAACATGTGCTTGGAGAGGCTGATCAGTATCAGGAATGCCCTCCATAGCATCATTGAATACCTCCGAGTCTTCTTCTACCACCACCGTTTTTGGAACCCAACATTTTGTGACTTTCTTCTTTGGAGCTTTTTCCTCACCATTCTTAGAATCAACACATAGAGTGGGTTCATGACCATAGAGGCCACAGGCCGAGCACTTTACAGGCACCCATTCATATTCAAAAGAGATGTATCGAGCTGACCATCATCGCTCTCTATCTGCAGCTCCTTCAGGTAGGTGAAGTCAGAAGGGATGACAACCTGTATGCAAGTATAGTCCAGTCTTAAGAATTCCGAGGTGAGCTTGTCCGGATGTAGAGGAGTGCCTAAGACTGAACCAATTCTATTGAACATATCTACATCCCAGAGCTCGAGTGCCACGTTGAAGATCTTAAGCCATATGGGAATCTCATTCAGTTTGATCTTCTCCAACGATTGACCGCGTTCCCATTTCTTAATGATGAGGGGTCTGCCTATGATGAACCATGGGCCTCCTTCAATAGCAGTCTTCAAATCGTCATACCTCAGGGGCCATCGCTTTGATTGGAATTGGAAAGTCATATGGACACTTTCAAATTCATAAGAGAAGAAAGTGTAGAAAAGAGAGTTTTTTCTTCGAGGATCCTGGGCCCAAATAAAGCAATGAGAAAGCGTCCAGACTATTATCGAACATAACAATGAAAAAACCATTCCTACGAGATCTCAATTCCAGAGATCCTTTTGCATTCCAGATCTAAGCTAGGTGCTTCACCAGTATACGCCAGTGGGCTTTAGGCCAACTACATAACCAATATCTGTTCTATTCCATCTTGAGATGTTTCTTTCGGCAATGAGCTTGGGGTAGAGCAGATTTCCCTCCATGAATTGGATTTCAGTTTTCTTCAAGTTGACTGGACTCCTTGATGACTTCTCCTTAAATAAGCTTTCCCAGCTTAGAGGTGTATTCGGAACTCGAATGTCCTTCCTTGGCAGTCATTGTCCCAATCTAGACATTAGTAACAAAGGAGCTATACAAACACAACAACACCAGACACAAATTGTTGGTTGAAGTTGTTCCCCAACATTCCATTTACTTGGGTAGCATTGATGTGCGACTAGGCACCACTCATTGATTTTCATGTCATAATTTGTTATGGACATTCCCTGCCAATGTAATATGGGACCTATAGGTTCACACACATAGGTCTAGACCTAGAAGAGGAGTTTAGATCTTGAATAACAATTGAATTAAGTGCTAACGTGTTTATGAATTTGATTCACGCAACAAATAGGATGAAAGCACTTCCAAATGCCCATCTCAAGTGTTGAGATGGCCATCTAGAAGTGACAAAAGGTTGTCTCATATGTTGAGATGGGCGCCTGTGGAGTCATGCCTATTATGAGTTTGAATTGGCTAAGGAAGTGAACTGACCTAATTGATCGGCTCGACTCGGGTCACCAAACAACCTTCTAGGTGACTAAGATGGTTGTCTCGCATGGACGAGATGGTCTAGTTTAGCTGAGGGAAGGTTCTAGATATTTCCTAACTCATTTGAGATACACATTACTTGTTGTGTGAGGAAATTAATATGGGATATTAATTGGAAATGAATTGACAATTTCATGTACAATTGGGAAACAGCCAAACGGTCATCTAAGCTATGCCAAATGATTGTTTGTAATGACAGACGACCGTATGGCATTGCAGACGACCGTCTAGGATGTCATAGGTTGCAAGATTTTCAAAATTGTTGTGAAACTTTGAGATCTTTCGATCCCTTAAACTCATGCATCGACTTGGAACTTGGACCCAAACCCCATCCATAAATAGAGGGGGTATCGGGACTTCCCTTAACACAACTCAGACAATTTAGAAATAGTTTCTTTGACAAATGTTGTCCTCTCTAGTTGTGGTAACCACGAGAGCTGAGGCAAGTTCTACCTGAATAGGGAGGGATAACCAAGGGAAAGAGCAACTGAGATCATTATTGTGGGAGAGCAAGTTGGTGACTATTACACCAATGGGAGAGACGACTCCTTCCTTACCATTCTTATAGGATGATAAGAGTTCTAGGTAGTCAGTGTGGACTACCATAAAGGTAAGAGGTCGTTGTCTGCTGCTAGGAGGACAATGTCAACCAGTCATATGTGATAAGAGGATTTGTTGAAGAAGACAAGGTTCGTTGGTGCAATCCGTGATGCATACCCAGAGGTGCAACTGTCAGACGAGTCCTAATGCAACCAGGATTTAGAGTTTTACATTTATGATGATGAGTATTGTCGTTGGACTTGCTCCTGGACCAGGTATATCCTCAAAATAGTCCTTCCTGCATTATAGTAATTGACGTGATCCGCTAGTTATTGGGAATATGGTAGATCAAAGTTTTGTTTTTGCTTCCTGTTCTGTACCCATATTTCCCTACAGTGATATTGGATCCAATGTCAATTTACTATATTATGGGATAATTGATACGATCATATTTAGGTTTTGTTGTTTTATTATTGCATTCGATGTGAATAGTATCTTGTCAAATCCAATACCATGATAATCTGAAAGTAATATATATATATATATATATATATATATATATATATATATATATATATATATATATATATATATATATATATATATATATATCTGTGTGTGTGTGTGTATATTTTGCATGCATCTCCCTAAAAGCGATTTTGATGGTAGATGTGCATCATGGTTATGGCCAATAACCCATAAATTCTATTCATAGTTGTATTGTAGGTTTATCCATTTATCTCAGTATGCATATCAATCCTCTATCTTATCTTCACAATGTAAATTAAATTCTTTCCTACCCTTGATCCCCTTAAATGTAAACCGAGTTTTCTATATATTTATTTAAAAGTAGCATAGTTTACTTTTCTATTATGATGAAGATGAAGAGACCTGAAGATGATCTGACTGACTAAAGGACCATGTAGGACATGGAGGATGAGCCAAACAGATTGCCTGGTGGATCAGACTGATCTACTGGAGGAGCTAGTAGATGCAGGACAGAAGAACCAGACGACATAAAAACCGGTCATGAGGCAAGTCGATTGGTTCAAGGGTTGAACCGATCAAACTAGATTAGTAAGAACAAATCTTCATTAACAATAGGTTTCTGCATGTGATGCTGACCTAGACGACATAATTCCTTGTGGTTCTAAGGGATCACATTAGTCTGGTCATAACCATCACTTTCGTTTATTGCATGTTTTTGGTTGTGGGATATAGCATATATATGATATGTACTATGTTTGTGGTGATTGGATAAAGTACATGTATATACAAACTCCCTCAATTAAAATATCAAGTCTTAGATGCTTTCCAAAAGAAGCACACATGAAAATCTTGATCGACTAAGCATAGGTTGCGCCTCCAAGGGGTGCACTGTCTATCTTATGGAAGTGTGATGGTAATAATGTAGGTTCTGCCTTTGGGGGGTGCATTATTACTGTGTTGGCTTTTGGGTCAGGCTTTACTGGTGATTCTCAAGAGCATCTGGGCCCCAAGGCATGCAGATGATTGTGGGAAGGGGTTGCACATATCATCTATCCAAAATTGCATATGATGCTATTGGCAAGATTTTCCTACCTTGATGGTTGATTGTGTCTGCGGTGTTGATTGGGCCACATTTGAATTATCTTGGATCTGGCCCACTAGAATTATACACTACAATATTCTGAATTGATATAGAGGGCTATCAATTCGAATAAAATAGTGGGAGTGATAATAATTAAAGACTTGATTAATATCGTCAAATTTTACAAATGAAATCAAATCAAAATGGTTTTTGAAAAATGAAAATTTTCTCTTGTAGAATTAAATGATGAACAAATCCAATTTTCAATTGGTCCTTAAGAAGGACAAACTTGACGAGAGAAATTTCCCTGGGTGGTTTTGTATTTTGAGAAGGGTTCTCAATGAAGAATGCAAGATCTGTGTTGTTGACAAACTAGTGCCTGAAATACCTCCTCCTGATGAACGTAGGGCACAAGTGGATGCTTACTGGAAGCATTCCAATGATGCATTGGAGATACAATAACTTATGCTTAGCTACATGAACTATGAGTTACATGAGCAATGTGAGGACATGAGTGTTCTTGAGATAGTGAACATATTAAGATGGTAACACTTGGTCTTGACAAGAAAGAAAGGGACACTATATTAAAGGTTCTACTTGAGTCAAAGTTGAAGGAGGGAACCTCAGTAGAAGAACATGTGCTCATAATGATTGGACATGTGTATCATCTTGAAGAATTGGGATGCACTTTAATCCAAAAGTTGACCATTAATATGATTCTGAGGACTATGCATGAATCATATAGCCACTTTATTGCATGATATGATGTGAATAATACGTTTGGATAGATGTTAGACTTGCTTTCCATGTGGATTCATCTTGCAGCAAACTTGAATAAGGACAAGCCTATGATGGTGATCAGTGGAGCTAAGTCCAAATATCAAAGAAAGACCAAGAAGAGTTTTGTGGTCAAGCCTAAATCCAAATCTTCAACACTCAAGATAAGGAGAAAGAAAAGTACAAGAGGAACTCATCCTTTGTACTTGAAGGTTTTCAGGAAGAAGAAGATGGGGATGGTGATATGCACTTCATGTATATACATTATTGAGATAAATCTATCTACATCATCATCATAGGTATTAGATACCATATTTGGATCTCACATATTATCACATATGCAAGATCTAAAAGGAAGTAGCCATTTGGAAAAAGGAAAGATTGAACTACAAGTTGCTAATGGCACAAGAGTTGTGGCCAATGAAGTTGGAACATATAGTATATCTCCACCCACGGGGTTTGTAACAGAGTTAAAGAACTTCTATTATGTACCTTCTATAAATAGAAACAACATTTCTATATTTTTTTGGAAAAGGATACATTTGAATTCCATATTAAAAGTTGTTGATGTTCTATTTTAAAAGATGGGATATTTTATGGTAGCGCACCAATGTCTTATGGTCTTTATTTGTTAGATCTAATGACAAACGTATATATCATTAATATCAAAAGACTAAAAGTCAACAACTCAAAAAAAACATACCTTTGCCATTATTGTCTAAGGAACATAAATGAGAATCGCATATCTAGACTCCATAAAGATGGTTATCAGGACTATTTGATTTTGAATCAATAGAGACATGTGAATCTTGTTTAATGGGTAAGATGGATAAAACCCCTTTCACTGGTAACAATGAGAGGTCTTGTGATCTATTAGGACTCATACATATTGATGTGTGTGGAAATACATAACAACCGCTAGAGGAGGATGTCAGTACTTCATTACATTCATTGATGACTTCAATATGTATGTTTATGTTTACTGATGAAACATAAATTAGAAACTCTTGAAAAATTCAAGTAGTTTAAGAATGAAGTATAGAACCATCTTGGTAAATGTTTTAAGTCATTTCATTTTGATCGAGGTGGATAATACTTAAACCAAGAGTTTGACGACCTTCTTATATCCCATGGGATTGTATCCTAGTAGACTCCACTTGGAACACCACATCATAATGGTGTGTCAGAAAGAAGGAATCACACAATGCTAGATATGGTGTGATCAATGATGACTTTATCCGAGCTTCCGAATACATATATGAGTATGCTCTACAAACCAATGTGTTTACACTAAACCGAGTACCATCTAAAACAGTTCAAAAAACACCATATGAAATACAGAATGGGAAGCATCCCAATATATCTTTTAAGAGGATTTGGGGATGTGAATCTTATGTCAAGAAAATGTTTCCTGACAAGCTTGGTCCCAAATCTGATAAATGTTATTTTGTTGGATATCCTAAATAAACAATAGGATATCAATTTTATCCCCAAACTAACAACAAAGTGTTTGTTTCCAGGTATGCCACATTCCTTGAGATGGATTTCATTTCCAAAGTAATCAGTGGAAGAAAAATGGGATTCAAAGAGGTTCAAACAATTAGATGTACAAGAGGAACCTAGAGATTCACAAAGTGTTGTGGAATCTCAAATTCCTCAAGTGACACAGGAACATCATACATCCAACATGACACACCTTGAACCTAAGAGATTTGGATATCTTGTACCTCAGGAAGGCAGTGGATTGGTCATAGACAATGAGACAATATCCTATAAAAGTGCTATTAAGGGACCAGAGTCTGAGAAATGGCTTGAGGACATGATATTTGAGATGGGATCCATGTATACCAACACAATATGGACTTTGGAGGATCCACTTGAAGGGGTAAAACCAATAGGGTGCAAGTGAGTCTTCAAGAAGAAAACCAACGTGGATGGAAAAGTTCAAACATATACGGGCAGATTGGTTGCAAAGAGTTTTAGATAATTTCAAGGTATTCACTCTGATGAAACCTTTTCTACAATGTCTATGGTTAAGTCCATCATGATCTTGCTTGCTATTACAACTTATCATGACTATGAGATTTGGCAAATTGATGTTAAAACCACATTCCTTAATGAGAATCTTATTAAGGATGTGTATATGACACAACATGAGGAGTTTATAGATCCAAAGTTTGCAAATAATGTTTGTAGCCTACAAAGGTCAATCAATGGATTGAAGCAATCATCTCAGAGAGGGGGTCTTTGTTTTAATGAGATACTCAAAGAGTTTTTCTTTAATCAAAATGAAGATGAACCTTGTGTGTACAAGGAGGTTAGTAGGAGAATAGTGGCATTCCTCTTATTGTATGTAGATGACATACTATTGATGCGGAATGACATCCCTATTTTATAAAAGGTAAAGACATGGCTTAGAAATATATTCTCTATGAAAGTCTTGGGAGAAGCATCCTACATCTTAGGGATAAAGATCTATAGAGATGTATCCAGAAGGTTTCATGGACTAAGTCAGAGAACATATATTGGAAAAATATTGAAGTGGTTCAGAATGGAGGACTCAAAGAGAGGAAAATTTCTTGTGTGTCATGGTGTTCCCATCTCTAGAGCTCAATGTCACAGTTCTTGTGAAGGAAGGAAATGCATTAGTGTGATTCCATATGCCTCAATAATTGGATCAATCATGTATGTAATGTTGTGCACCCGTCCAGACGTCTCGTATGCTTTGAGGTAAGATATTAGTTAGATCCAGTTGATGATCACTGGATAGATGTGAAGAACATCCTCAAGTAGTTGAGAAGGACTAAGGATGAGTACTTTCTCTACGATTGAGAGGAAGAGTTAGTGGTAAGTGATTAAACTGATGCAAGCTTGTAGACTGATCAAGACGATTACAAATCACAATTAGGATTTGTGTTCTGTCTCAACAATGGAGTTGTTATATAGAAGAGTTCCAAGCAAGAAATAGTTGTCGATTCTACAATAGAGGCTGAGTATATTGTTGCATTGAGTGAATCAAAGGAGGTTGTATTGATCAAGAAGTTCATTACAGAACTTGGGGTCGTTCCAAGCATCAATGATGCAATCGAGTTATATTGTGACAACCATGGAGCTATTGTACAATCTACAGAACCTAGATCACATCAACACTCAAACCATATACAAAGGTGGTATTATCTCATATGAGCGATCGTATAATGACGAGATGTAAAGATTTACAAAGTACCAACTAAGAACAACGTTATTGATCCCTTGACAAAGGCACTTTTGTAGTAGAAGCATGACAACCATATTAGGTCACTTGGAATAATATTCATGGTGATTGGTTCAAATTTCAAGTGGGAGTTTGTTGGTTAAGTATGCCCAAAGAGACAATCATGTGATGATTGTAATGGCATAACTTGTAAAAATGATTTGATTATTAATAAAAGGCAAGCTTCCAATTCATTCTATTTAATTTAGTTATGAGATAATGATGTAACATTATAAATGTCTAGAGAATTATATTACTCAATTATGTATGTATTCAAGTTACAATTATTGTGGATGAGATCATGCAGATGTTAAGAGTACATATACATATTCTCATTATGTCCCTTTGCGAGACCCCTAACCATACTTAAAGTGTTGAACAAGCTTAATTATCATAATTGAATTCTTATAACCCTAATATAACCTTTTATATGCTTTTAAATAATAATACAAGCTTATGTTTCAAATTTGGTCAAATTTGGACATTGTTTGAGCAAGTTATGCAATTTTATGCACATTTTGGACTTTTCTACAATTTACCAAATTGAGAGGTTTTCTTTGCAATTTATCACTTGAATTATGTTCCTTGGATATTCTACCATAATTATTGAGATTTTTCATCCATGGGTAACCTATTTAAACCTTGGTTTGAAGTTGTTCTCCTCAAGGGTATTTTAGGGTTTACCCCTTCATGGATGAGCTACCTTTAGTAGCTATCAACTAATGAATTATTTGTTTTGCTTGGAAATTCAAGAAATGAGGGATAAGCATGTCTCTATGGATGTTGGGGGAGCTACCTGTGTGTGTTCTTGTATATTATTAATAGTTTAAGGCCATGGAAACTTGGAAAGATACTAGAACTTCAACTTTTTCTTTTTCTTTATCTTAAAGTTTCATATACTTATCCCTAAGCACCCAAACGATCCATTTGCTCTCCACCACTTCCCTCCTTCTATGAACCTCGTTCTCTCTCTATTCTGTAGTGAATTTTCTATCTAAGGAAGAAGAAAGAGCGGATCTTCTTGGAAAAAGAATCTAGGGTTGTAATTGACTTCCTCTTAGGGTTTGAAAAGTTTCCTTCTAGTGATCTTGACCTAAAAGAGTAAGAATCCCCTTCTTTCCTCCATTTATTTCTTTTTTATCCTTCCTTCTACCTTTTTCCAGGTCGAAATCTTGTTGTTCCATGGTATAAATTTCTCTAAAGTGCTAAAACCCTACCTCCTTGCTCCTTATGCATAGGGTTTGCTCATTTGATGAATAACGGTGCTAGATGGACGAGTTCACAACTTATAATTGATTTTTCTACCCTACATGCTCAAGTTTTCTTCTATTTGGTATTTCATATTCTCATTAGAGGCAATTTTTATAACTTGCTCCACGTTTATTGCTTACCATAAGCTTGCTAGCTCATGTTCTTTCTTTTAAATGATGATCCATGCACGAAAAAGCTATGCTTGACTTGGATTTCAATTTTTATAATATTCCCTATTCTGATTTAAGTTCTAGATAAACCTTTGATCATGTATACATTATTCCTAAGGTATAATATGACTTGGATCAGGTTGGTTTGACAACCAATGGTCAATTTTAAGGTTTAAAGTTGATTTCTTCTATAAATACATGACTCAATGGTGGTACCATTTCCACAACCGATGATGTTGTATTCATGACAACTAATGGTTGTGACCAAGGGTGTCAACTGACATTCACCCCTTAGGTCAGGTGTTGGCCTAATTAGAAGCTACTAATTAACAACTAAGTACCCTAATTATGCTATCAATCAATGGTGATATTAGTTTGATATTTGGTGTTGATTAATTAATATAGTGTTGATCTAACAATCTATGGTGATTTAATGGTCACTAATGATGGTGGATCAAGTCTCCAAAACCTATGGTGAGTTAATCATATAGTGTATCATCAATTAAGCCTTAGACCAATGGTTTCTTGGGTCACTTGATGCAATGGTCGAACCTATATTGTAATTGATAGTTTAAACATATAAACTTGACCCAATAGTCAAGATCTAATGTTTATTCCTCCAATAAAGTGGAATTGTGGATAATGTAATATGTTGGTCCTAATAATGTGATTTAGATGGTTTCCTTTATATCATCAACTTAAGGAACTTACTTGTTGATAATGGATGGCTTATTTTAAATGAACAGTCGATTGTGGGTTTTACCCTACTCTCAATGGAATTTTTGTGTTGTTAATAAAGGGATGTCTAGGGTTAAATGGTGACTCATTCTTGAGCACAAATCAAAGACTTCATAGGTGGTTTATCTAAGGTGTTTACTTATGTAAACAACTACTGGTGTTACCTTTAAAACATCCAATGGTTCTAGGTGACATTGTGGTATGGTGATATGGGTTGAATGATGATGGATCAAATGGAGGGTTACCCTTAATAAGTAGTCTTACCTATTCACTCATATGAATAGAAGGGATGATAACCATATTGTGTTGATATGTAACCCTAATTAGGTATAGCTTGTTATACCTAGCTTTAATATAACTAAATGATGGTAATTGGGTATGAATAGTCCTTGAATGATTAATACAATCATGGAGTACTCTCTTATTGTTGTTGAAGCCCTAGTATGCTATAAATCGATGGCTACACCTTGATTTATGTGTGGGTTCATACTTGAGAATAGTATGGAATGTGATGGTGATGCTTCACCTTATGTATCCATGATCCAATGGGGATGTCGTGAGTTAGGATTTGGGTATACACACTAATTAGTAACATTAATATAATGTATCTTGTTGAACCGAACTCTAATGCAAATAGATAAAGATTAATATTCATGTTTAACATTCTTATATGATGGAATGATGGTGAAATAACCTCATTAATATGATCAGAACCTTAATATGTTAATTGGTGGTTATCATAGCCACATGGTTGATACTTTCTTATGCTAAACATGTGCATTATGAATATGATGAGGGTTAATCATATCTAGATTCCTTACATGTTGATGTAATAAATGAATGTTCTTAATGTTAATATAACACTGTTGTGATTGTTTATCAATATCTCCTAGCTCATTAATGCAATATTGTTTTGATCTGGTGTAATTTATATGTAAGTGGTGTTGTTGAGCCTTGCTATAAGGCATGGAATGATAATGATGATCTTCCAGGGAATAGTATGATGGTCTTGATGACCTTTGGGCATGGTTGATCTCTGAATGAGGTGTAATCCTCTTGTGTTGATAAGGGTTGATACCCTGTGATATTGTGAAAAGGATTTATATGATGTGATAGTATGATGACTAGTGTAGCTTCTTGAATGGCAAGTGAATAGTACCATGTGACGATGAGATGAGAAATTATGTTCCACACATTATATATATTTTGAAGTTGTGATATTTATATGCTTGTTAGAAGTGAATTAGGGTTTGTATGTCCACTTGTTTGATGTAACCTTAATTCACCCAATTGGCATAACTAATCAAGTGAAATTCTAATCATGTAGTGCCCTATGCCATAGATCCATCTGAGTGTCAGAACTTGCCAGATATTCCTAAGGGAAACTCGGAGTGCATACTGATGAGTATGTGGGGTGCTTGTCATCCTAAACTCAAGTGTTTAGGGAGGATGACTTTGGTCATACCGAGCCCTCAGTTTGAGAATGGTTGTGGTTGTGTCTCAGTGATTATATATGTGATGAGATTGGAGGACAACTATAGTTGTACCTAGGATGGTAGGGTATGTGTACCCACCTCCTTTCACTAGTGTTGTGACCTATACCAAGTATGGACTAGGATGTTAGCAGGTTATGTGTCATTATGGTAGACCCGTACTTATCGGGGGAAGAGAAGATCTTAGGAGTTCGTCTCTTCCTAGATCTTGTATGGCACTGATTTCGACTTAGTAGTAGTCAGTTGGATTTTGAGTGGTATCCTCAAATTTCTCAGGGCATAATAAAAATTCTAAATTAGCCATGTAGGATATCTATTTAGGGTTATACAAAATGCTTCATATTGGATGATAACCCTTGTTTTCTTTCTTTTCACTAAGATCATGTATAGGACAATAAGAGATAATAGATATACTTATGTTGTAGTTATGCTCATGTTGTAAACATGCTTATGTTGTCAAATATACTAACAATTATGATTAAGATGATGTTGCTAGCTATGTTTAATATTTCTAGTCATGCCTATGTAATTAGAAATGCTTAAACTGCTAATCATGCCTATGTAGTTCATTGTGTTATGATGTTAGTTCTACTTATGATATAGATCTATTCCCTTTATTTGAGATGCCAATATTGAGAGCCATGTTATGTTACTAGACATATTCATGATGCCAGGAATGCTTATGCTACTAGATTTCTTATACTGTTATCAAGGAATATGATGATAGTCAAATTAATGATAATGATTGTTGTTAGATGCAATTTGAAGATATTTGAGTAGATATCTATCTAAAGAAATGGATTTATTTATTATCTATATATGCATTGATGATCATATTTGTTGCTAAGATGATTTGCTTAAATTGCTTAGTATACATAAACTTTTCAATCTGTTCAATTGATTATTAAATACTCTAACTTCTTAGTTATTTACTATTTAAAATGTTGTAATAAATAAGCGTTGTTGGAGGTTATATCTCTTGCTGAGAAATGGGTCTCACCCTTGTGGTTCACTACATCTTTTTATGTAATCGAAAGTGAAGAAAACAAATATGTGGCAACAAAGAGGATCTATAGTAATGAATCTTTGAGAAAGTTGATTAGATGTCTATTATGTACTAGAGTTGTCCATGTACTCTCAGGTCCGGGCTGGAAAAGTTTGTATATGGTGTTTCAAATGAATTAGACTTTTGTGAGCATATTAATGCTTATTTGTGTGCATATAAAAATATTGTTCTCCTGTGTATATATGTTGTGGCTAAGGTGATAGAAAAATTTGTATCAAATTCTTAGCATAGTATGGATAAAAGAAAGATGTTGCGCTCTTATGAAAATGTTTCTAAGCAGGTGCTAATATTGAAATCAATTTTAATTTACCCATATTTTTGGGTATGTGATTAATTAATGATTGATCATTCTTTATGTTTTGAGTAATCTTGTTTAGTGTAACTAGTTCTCACACCCTAGTTGGTTGTTATTGTGGAAGGTTGATAGGCAACAATAACACATAAGATCAAAGTGAGAGTTGGTTGATGACTAAATCTCAATAGTACGGTATGGCAATATCAAACCAAGCATAAAAATACTTGTTAGAGAATAGTGTATCAGATAGACCCACCATGAGACTGACACATGGATGCCATCATCATGGCAGTCATAGTCAGGTCTCACATGGATGGTGGTTGTTGTGGTTCTTAGACCTAAAATCACTACACTCATCACATGTCGTTGGGTACACTTTGAAATCATCAAATGCAGTCCTAAAACATGGATTGTTATAACGGTGATGATTGGGTGACTTTGACACATGGGGTCTGACTGTGAGTGAGAGATATGGGATACATCCCACCTACGAGAGTGTAATGTCCTAGACCTCTTGATTAGTGAGACTGAGAAATGCATGGCCATGCACATGTGAGTCAATATGTGATATTGAGCTTACATATATCTCAGACAGTCAACTCTTGGTTCAAGAAACAAGATTGAATAATAATGAGGCTAACTTCTCCATGCCTATAGTTCAATCTGGAAATCAGTGACAAAGGAACTATACAAACACTGCAACAACATACAGATATTTTAGGTTGAAGTTGTTCCCCAAATTTCCAATTAATTTGGTAGCGTTGATGTGTGACTAGGCACCGCTCATTGCTTGTGATGTCATAAGTTGTTATAGACATTCACTACAAATGTAATATGGGACCTACGTGGTCATACACATAGGTCTTGACCTTGTAGAGGAGTTAAGATCTTGAATAACAATTGAATTAATTGCTAAAGTTTTTAGGTATTTGATTCACACAACAAATAGGCTGACAACACTGCCAAATATTCATCTCAAGTGTTGAGACGGTCGTCTGGAAGTGCCAAATGGACGTCTCACATGTTGAGACAGGTGTTTGGGGAGTGAGGCCTATTATGAGTTTGAATTGGCTAAAGAAGTGAATCGACAAACTGACTGGCTTGACTCGGGTTACCAGACACCCATTTGGGTGACTGAGACATCTATCTCGCATGGGTGAGATGGTTTGATTCAACTGAGGGAAGATTTTAGATATTTCCTAATTCATTTGAGTTGTGAATTACTTGTTTTGCAAGGAAACTAATATGGGATATTAATTGGAAATAAATTGCCAATTTCTTGTAAAATTGGGAAATAGCTAAACAGGTGTTTGGGATGTGTCAAACAACCGTCTGGGCTATATCAGGTTGTGAGATTTCCAAAATTGTTGCATTATTTTAAGATTTTGTGGTCACTTCCACTCCCGCATCAACTGGGAACCTGGACCCAAACCCCACCTATAATTAGAGGAGGTACAAGGGATTCCCAGAACATAACACAGACAATTGAGAAATAGTTGCTCTAAAAAATAGTTGTCCTCTCTGGTTTTGGTAACCACGAGAGCCCAGGAAAGTCCTGCCCGACTAGGGAGGGATAGCCAAGGGAGAGAGAAATTGAGATCATTGTTGTGGGAGAGCAAGTTGGTGACTAGTATGCTAATGACTGGGATGATTCCTTCCGGATCGTTCTAGCAGGACGACATGAGTTCTCAGTGGTCCATGTGGCCTACCATAGATGTGGGAGGCCATTGTATGCTGCTAGGAGGACAACGTCAACCAAAATACCATGATAAGAGGAACTACTGAAGAAGACGAGGTTCGTGGCTACATTTTGTTGTGTAGACCAGGTATACCACTCATTCGTTTATGTCATTGGACTGGCTCTAGGACCAGGTATATTCTCAAAACTATCCCTCCTACATTATAGTAATTGATGTGATCTGCTGGTTATGGGGAATATGGAAGATAAAAATTTTGTTTTCCCTACCTGGTCTATAACCATATTTCCCTACAGACATATCTTGTTTTAAGGTCGAGACATCTTTTTTTTATGTCAAGACATGTTTTTGAGAGGTCAAAACCTTAATCCATCAGGTGGTGGAGAAATGGTTTAATGTGGTGAATGAGACACTTAGTTGGTTGTGGTCGAGACACCTCAAGTTGTAGTCAAGATACCTTGCATATATGTGGTCAAGACACCTTGTATACAGGTCGTCAATACATTTTATTTAAGGTGGTAGAGACACTTGTTTCATGAGTGGTCAAGACACCTATGTGATGGACGGTCGAGACATATACATGAACATATAGTAAACACATGTGTATTAGTAAGCAAGTAATGGTTCATGTATAGTGTTGTTTGAATGATTGTTTGGTTAACCTTAATCATTTTCCTTAACCCTTATATGCTCCAAGAAATTGGGAGAGGGTGTACCTAGGGTTTGATGTTGAACATAGCTACAAAACCCTAATTGAACAAATAAGAAACCCTAAGCCTAGTGTTGGGTCATGTGATGTGTTTGCTTCTCTCTCTTGAAGTAATTATCACATTTTAATGTTTTATCTCTCCTATTTATAACTCCCTAACCTTGCAGGTGATATGGACATGAAGATCATAGATAGTCCATGTTATGGTGTATATGATGTGACATAGGATAATGGTTATGAGCCTTCATGAGACATGTTGAGACATATGAGATACAAGAATGATGTGATTGGGTCCTATGACCTAGAAGAGGATTTATGCCTAGTATGTGGTGTTAATAACCTCCAGTGATGCGAAAAGGGATTGATATCCCATGACAGTGTAAATATGATGATTTCCTTGTCAGGTAGTAGCATTATGTGATGATTGTGTGACAAGTTCACACCTTATACATTTTATATCTTCTAAAGTTGTACTATGTCGTTATCTTTGTAGAACTTGTTTATGGCTTATATGTTGTAACTTGGTTGATGCTAAGAGATACTCAATTGGCATAACTAAACAAGTGGAACCTTAATCATGCAATTGCCATGTGTCATACATCCATCTTCAGCACCAGTACTTGTTGGATGGTGAAACGGGTTCTCCCTTAGTGTAAGCTCGGAGTTGTATACTTTTTAGTATATGCATTTCACAAGATTGGTTGTGGTCATACCCTGGTAGGAGAACGGTCGAGGTCGTATCTCAATGATGTGATATAGAATACATTTATGATATATTTTGAGGATGGCTATGGTCATACCTCAGAGGAAGTGCGGTAGCGGTCATAACTCTGCTTCACTAGCATTGTGCCTATATACCAAGGCAAGCTAGGCTATTTTGTAGTTAGACTTGATATGTCACTGCGTTATTTTCTCTTGTGCTGACCCAGAGGTGTTGGGGAGGTTGTAGATTCTCTCTCTTTCACTGACCTTGTATGTCATTGATTTTGACTTAGTAGTGGTCATTCGGAGCATGAGTGGTATACCTCATCTCCTCAGGGCATAATAAAAGATGTAATAAAGCCATGTAGCATATTTGCATAGGGACAAAATGCGAATAATATTACATGAGACTTTGCCTTACTTCTGTATGGTTTAGTTGATAGAGGATATACTTGTTCTTCATATTCCTTCTTAGCTTATAAGATGTTCTACAATTCAGTTATAATTTCTCTTAACTACTTCAATAGTATTACCTTCTTATCATGTTATAGCTTTACTTTATACTCTTCTTTACCTTATATTTCTTCTTTAATAGCGTTGGGGGAGAGTTATATCTCTCGTAGGGACTTTTGGTCTCACCCCATGGGTTTCCACATCTTTTAAGTGGTCGTGCACGAAGAGGTGGAAATCTTACAGCTGAGGAAGAGTAGCAACAACTGCAGTACTGATAAGGTTGGATGTGCTACAAGTATTTTGGTGATAGAGTCTTAGATTTCATCCTTGTACACTCAGGTCTTTCAGGAGTTCTCTCAATGCATTTTGTAGATACATTATCGGTGTGAGGTTTTTGACACGTGAGCCATGTATGTAAGATATGGCATGTGTATATGTATATATGTGGAATATATATCTCATGTAATAGGTTGATGATAGGAATGATAGTGTACAACGATGTAAGCAACTTGTTATACAATATGTAATGCATATGGTAGATTGTCGACTTATATGTGATACTTTTTTCGCTTAAGGTGCTTTTGCGAAATCGGTTTTTATTTCATGAGTTTTATAGTAATCTGCTTGCTTAGTTATAATTCCGTGTTTCGTTCTGAGTAATCTCTTTTATGGCACATCGAGCGTCACAGTGATGACATCTCCTTGACTAGATATAAATCATGTAAATTCATGACAAATTTATGAGATATCTAATAGTAATTTTTACTACTTTTAATGATACTCAAGTACAATTGTTTAATGCATATCCTGCCAAGTTATAGTATAATTGTTGTATTCTTAAGAATTACTTGGAATAAAATGACCATAACATGTATAAAAAGTATAAAATGATAATTAGTTATTGTTGTGTTTATTTGCTCACATTGACATTGGACAATAAACCAATTAACAATGTTTTAGGTAATTAGCTGAGCTATCAGTCCTACAACTTGGATTACATGACATGTGACTTCCCTTCCAGGTGAAGTGAAAGACATCTTTGTGTTGGATTTCATGTTATGGGGTCTTTGGGAACACTTTTTGGGATGGATGTGCTTTTTGATGGCATAGTTGTTGCCACATGAATATCTCTTATGAATACTAAGGAAATTGGTATGTTCTACTAGAAGGAAATATTTTTATATAGTTATTAAGAGATATCAATGAGTTTCCTATGTGAATAAATGCATATCTTGAATACAACTTGTTGACCTTAATTGATCTTATTCATCTTTCATGTGCTAAGACTTTAGATTCACTTGGTTTTTGTCACTTTTGACTATAGTTGATGCAGTAGTATTTGTAGGGAGGGGGCACCTTTAAGCATGATGGTGTGGTTGATTATTTGGAGTGATGCCCAACAAAATATGTGTTTGATTGATATGGATGCTTACAATTTATGGAAACAAAATTGTAATATTGACATGGTTGAATCTTCTTTTGTACTATATGACATATGCTGATGAAAAAATATAATGACCAATGATATCCTTGTTAACATTTTCTTGGGCAATTCTTCTGATAGTTTTGGTAAAGTTTTAAGTTACTTTTTGTTTGGTTTAGTGGTAGGATCGGGTTTAGAGTTGCATGAGGTGGGACCTAATTCAGTGAACTCCCACAAAAACATATTGTGGAGGTTCAGTTGGAAAGGAGGTGGGATTCACCTAAAAAAAAAGGAGGTGGACTACTAAATGTAGATAGTGTCCATATGTCAAATCTACTTTGAATATCTTGTACCAATTCAAAGACTACATATTGGTACTCCACCCTAACTTGTTGGTTAAGAGAGGTTTTTCCATAATTCAAAGAAGACAGCTCGCACAACTCTATTGAGTAAGGTAACACATATATTTGAAACATACTGATATGCATCATAGTCAGAGCCACATATGGGTCGGGCTGGGAAAGTGCCCTACAAAGGTTTTGAAACTTCTCGTTAATGTAAACTAGGTCCATGTTTTAAGGGAGAATAGCAATGGTGCCCTACCTTGTATGGCTTCAAAAAGATTCCCTTTAATGGAGCCCTACCATATTTTGTACTACTGGCCACGCATTGCGTCATGTACAAGTTACCTAGCAGATTATAAACAAGCTTTAACTTACTCATGTAGTCTCAATCCAGAATAGATCCAAATAAGTCTATGTCAAAAAGTAAGAAAACCAAGCTAACCCAAGGTTAAACTAAGTTGATTTAGCAAAACTCTAAGACGGAGCAAAACTGAAAAATAGCTCACGCTTACCACCTAAGAATATCATATATAAATAAGACCAGATGTCAAAACAAAATAGTACCAGACACCATAATATTGAATATTCTCGACATCCGGCGATTAATCCTCAATCTTGTACATGTCTACGGTTGTCGGCATCGAAATCTGGTAAATTTTGTGGTCCACCTTATCACCTACTTTTTGACATTTGTCAATGACTTCAGCATAGTTGTTAAAAACAGAAGCCAAACCTAGTTCAAAATACCCATCTTAAAGATTATATTTGTAGTTGTGATTGTTGCATACATAGTGAAGACCGGAAGCTAATAATCATGATAGGAAACCAGTCTTGAACTTGACGTACTCATTTTCCAGTAATTATGTACATATTGGACCTATACTTACTAGACAAATGTAAATTTTAAGAATTTCATATTGACAAACACGCATGAATTATGTTTTTCAACAAAAGTTTAAGTTTTATGGTTGAATTGTCTTATGGTATCACAACTTATATAACTTACTTTACATCACAAATTTGCTCAATAATTTCCTCGAAGTTTCCTCCAAATTTATATAAACTTCCTTTTCCAACATGTCGAAGTCGACGTCCTGTGCATGATAGTCACTATATAGGTTTCGAAATGGCCACCAATGTGACAAACCTAGCACTACTACAAATTGCAAAGGGAAAAGAAAGGGTATCTTCCCTTCATTTTGCAGACAGGTCAAACTTACAACTGGCAAAGTGAGTGAGCAACCACTGAACTGCTCGAACGATCGATCTTGCATCTAATGATGAAAGCAAAACGTGCTCGCCATTGACGTACACAAGAAGAAAACGTTCTCCACTAGTACATAGCTTCTCATTCACTTTACAAGTACTCTCAACCTAATGTGACCAACAAATTTCACGAACTCCCACGAGTAGACAGATGGGAGCGGTTGCTCTAATAAGAGATAATTTGGTGAGTCTGACTTCGTCCTAGTTGTTCTCGACATGGCTGTAGGTATGGGCTGTGGTCCTTATCCTCCCGCAGCTACCGACCACGGTTAGCAAGGTTAGACAGAGGAGCCATGTGCTGGCAATAACAAACACCCAAGGATGGCGGGGAAGAGTCAAAATACCAGAGAGGTCCTAGTTGGGAAAAAAATTGAAGACGACCGATCAGCTGGAATAAACAATTACATATGTATCGAAGTCCAACCTCAAACAATATACAAACGCAGATAGATACTCGTGCTTTTAGGCGGAGAAACTGAACAACTTGCTGGACACCATCACCGGCATTCGGCAGGCACTCGGCCGGTATGAATGTACCAACGAGCCAGTTCAATCACATTATTGGGTGCCCTGCCGCAACAAGGATGACTGCGAGCGAGGAAAGAAACTGTCAAATTTTTCCTAACCACAAGGCAGGCATAAAGAAACGAGATGGAGATAGATAGCCAGCTAGCTCCAAAGAATTGTCCCTGTAACCGGTGGTACACCGTGTCGAGCATATATTGATAGCATCATTGACGCATGGATGGAGGCACGACTGGCGTGTCGAACCAAGCGCGGGCGTCAACTGCAGCTAGGCCAACGTTGATGGAACTCGGCCGGTATTAGACTGCCATAAGGACATTGAACAATGTATATGTATTCCAAACAGAAATGAAAAGGATACGAATCTAATGAGGTTGCATTATAATTGAGGAAGGCTTCCCTGAAGATGTGGGTGGGACATGAGAAGTAAGGTAAATAAATGGAGGCTTCCGAGTTTTCTTCTTTCGTCTTTCTTAAATGTGTTTGTTTTTATTGGTATTTGGTACTTGTACATAATTATTGGTATGAGCAGACGTGTGACTATCTCATGGCTTGTGTGGGGGAGACAGAACGTAGAGAGAGAATAAGAAAGGGAGGGGGTGCAAGACATCTATTATTTATACAAATAGCTCTTATATAGAGAAATAGATAATAAATTGATGTCACAACCGCAAAATCTGTTGCATACAAGATAGTCTAATTAAGTGTGTTACAAAGTTATTAGAGGTAATTGTAACCTTCACTTAAGAGTGGATAGCCAAAAGAGTCAAGGATAAAGAGAGAGACACCCCATAAGAAGCATCTCATATACACAGAAGTAGTGTCTGATGTATATATAAATGCTACTGAAGAACAAGCTTATGTCAGACTCTGAGCTTCTGCAGCTAAGCAAGTGTGAGGGTTTGACTTCTCTAATGATATCTCTTATCCTTGCATCATCTATATGAAGACAAATTATCTAGTTAAGTATTTGTTGGGGAATCATGTAAAAAGGATAAATTATGTTATTTACTTTTAAATATTCTATAGTATTTTTCTTTTTCAATCTCCCACATGATGATGATAGTGACAATTTCAACGTTGTTGATAGTAGAAGATCTTGGTGTAGCATCTTGGTCGAGTTTGTGATGTCTTTATAGATGTCATTTGAGCAATGTGAGTTGTGAACAAATCTTTGCCATATTTATTTACTGAAATTGTGGCTGAAAAAAAATGTGCTCATTGCCTTTGTTGTTTGTCCTATAATGTTGGCATATAGCTGGTCTAGAGAAGGCTCTCTTCCACAATTTTGTATCATATTAGCTAAATGTGTATGATGTATTTAGGACGTTTTATATGCTAAAGCTTGCTATAAGGACATGTAAACTATTTGCCAATGTAGAAGGTGTAGGTGAATTTTTCATAAGCTAGCCATGTGGGTTGGACGTGGATGTAATGAAATATTAGGAAATAGCCACTATTTTATAAGAGATCCACTTTATTTCACTCAAACATGAAGTTATTAATATCTTATCAGGATTAAAAACATAGACAAGAGTTTAAAATTTTGAATTGAGGATAAGAATGCCTGAAGAACTTGTTCTTAAGATAAATTTTATCTATTCTATACATGAGCTGTTTAAGGAATCACCTCCTACATTAGATCTCCTCAAAGTGGCTCATGCAGTATCTCCCTACACTAGCAAAGCACATTCTCAAACCATATGTTTGAGCACAAGTTGTTATAGAAAATGTAAACGTCGACCCTTAAGTTGTCATATATATATATATATATATATATATATATATATATATCTGTGTGTGTGTAGAAGTGATAATAAAAAAAATACATCCAAGATTTAAGTAGTTATTTCCTCATGGAGTAACTCCTCACTGGTTTCTAATAACTATAGGTGATTCAACCAATGAAATCAGAGACGCACAAACAATGACTCTTATAAATGGCAATACATATTGACATTTGACAAGCTTATGTTGACATATTTAGATCAGAACATGAGGTGATGCATTTACATGTAAAAATCATCTTATCATATACAAAAGTCATCTAGTCAAATATAGGTGTATACTACCATGTTGAAACAAATATGACCAAATACATGTGCAATACAACTCGGGTAGGTAGATAAAGGGGGAAACTCATCTACATATCCTATTAAATTATGCCATATATTAGTTTAATATAAGCTTGAATACTACTCAAATACTAGTAGCCAACTAGTAACTGACCAGATTGCTAAAGAATGTGTTTCACGAGTCAAGGTAATGAATGGCTATTAAAGATGATTATTATCGAATTCAATAAAGGAGAACTAGTGTTTTTGACTAAGTCAAGCAAATATTGTGCAACACCAACATTCTTAAGTGTTTACAAACAAAATGATGAGAATCCAAAAAAAAAAGTTTATTTTAAATAAAAAAGAAACATCAAAATTACAATACATGGAATCGACCTAGGTTGGCCCAGACATGGTTGGTGTGGCAAGGAGGGTGGACAGTGCGAGTGTATATGTGTAATTTTATTTTGTTAAATTCCATTAAAGTAATTAGTTCAACCACTTCACTTCGCTTTTCTTTGCAAGAGCCACATGATCTTTTCCTTCCACACAAACTTACATTGCTAGCACATGTTCTCTAAGTAAGATGATAGAAGAGATTTTGAAATAATTAGTACTAAGGCAAGAATCCAACTTCTCCCCATATTTTTATAAACTTCAAAAATAATTAATAAACAAAAATTGACAGAAAAAACTATTCCTTTCAACATAGCTAGGTTGTTGGTTTGAACCTTATCAAGAATTCATCCACATCCATTGGCGCTACAAAAAACCTTATCTAATATGTCATAATTTTGTGGCAATTTGTAGTAGTTTCATTATCAAGCGGAATATCCCTAATAACAATGACACATCTTATATAATTTGGGAAATTCCTTTTTAACCGTAAGAGGAACCAAACTTGAGTGCAAGAAAAAATTCCTCCCTCTCGTTATCTCAAACTCTATGTAATTAACTATTTATCCAATAACCTTTCCACATCATCTCCCACTTAATCGCACACAATTGTTGTGCCTAATTGTGTGATGTCATTGTTGACACTCAATTTTTTAGTCTATTGAATTTGATTGGCTGACAACTAAAGAGATCAAAGAAACAAGTGCAAACATTCCATAAAACTCTAAAGTCAATAAAACTTTGATATGTAATTATGGGTGTAACCTTAAACATTGAAATCTAACTCAAAGGAACTAAAAATCAATGTAAATTAGAAATACAAAATATACGTTTGTCTAAATCCACCAGTAAAAATAGGAGGGTTGTCAAGAAAAATATGATTCAAATGCAAAAGATTAACATATCCAACAAATTGTATGACTTTTGACTAGATTTGTTGTCAAATTATGTGACATGATCTAAAGATAAATTTGAGTGACAAGTCACAAACTTTAACTAACAAAGATGACACTATGTCTCTATTTATTACTTGTCATTTTTGTAGATTTAAATATAAAAATCCCTTAATAAGAAGGCATCTGACTAGGAACAACATCCAATTCATGGATTCCTTATTTGCATAACCTTTCTTTATGTTGTCAATAAGGTCCCAACCCATGATATTCATGTATCTTGGTCCCCTTATGTATAATTACATCACGTACATGCTCCTTAGACCGACTCACACCTAAAATTGGTAATGGGTTTTCTCTTTTTGATTCAAATGGAACCTCAAAATGATTGCGCCTATCTGACCTGTGCTCTCGACTGCCCCCTACCCTAGACCCACTAGAGTATTAAGCATTTTGGATGGGAAAACCCAAAAGGCAGGTTGTCAATTTTGAAATGCAGGTCCAAAATAGTATTCTGAAGTTGATTCTTTAGGGATCATACTTTGAATTAATATCCTAAACTCTTTATCCAACCACAACGATATATGAGGTTAGAATTAATTAGTAAATAGGGTCAAAACAAAAGGACAGGGTGATAAACTATAAATATCTAGATCTTAGCCTAGCTAAGTTAAATAGACATAAAACTTGGTGTTCCTTACCAGATCAAGAGTAAGAAAATTAAAATAAAACCAAGTTTGAAACAAGAGGTAGATCATTTTGAAATATCTCTACATAATATGGAACATGGATTGGATTCATCAACTAGGTTGACTCACCAATACAAATTCCCATACATGTTGTATAACCTTAGCATAGTTCATGAGAAACACTCATTTGTGTCCATTCCCTCCTATCATGATCCAGGTATAGATCTAGATTATAAGCATGCGACTCTCCTAACAAGATATACAAACAAAAAAAGCAACCAAATGACTGTTAGATCAAGTGATACAACACTCTCATGCATTCTCACTACTCCTTAACTCTAGATAAAATCTAATACTACTCTCTTGAGGTATTATAATTAAGTATTACAGGATGGTAGATATGGATACAATGGATTCAATATTAAAAATAACAAGGAGATGATGATTTCTAAGGTTATATAATTTCAATGAAATATGAACAACATATATGTCCAGGAGGGCCTATTCGATGTTCTCAACCCCAGTAAAATAGTATGCCTACTCCTATAAATGAGTGACATGTCTTATGTACCGCATGCACTAACAATTAGAATGAATAGTGCATAAAGAGTGAGGGAGGGATCTAAAAGTAAAAAAATCATTAATCCATCAAGCTTTAGTTTGTCAATGATGGCCTTGTATCTCTCTAGTGCTTGAAGTAGGCTTAGTGGTGAGTGGGATTCTATGTTAATGGAGGTGAACTTCTATAGTTGATTGAGGTGAATGAAGACTCTATGACTTCCCTCCTTTTAAAGGTGGGCACAAACTTCTGTTAGAAGAAGTCGATGATGTGCAATGCATGCTAGGGTTCTTGCCTTTTCTAATGGTAGTCTCGACTCAAGACACATGGTGGAAGAACTTCATGGTAGGAAGAAAAGAATATATCTCCTTATAGATACAAGGGATCCCTATTTATAGAGATCAATACCTCGCCCAAGGTGGATCAAGACAAAGGTGCATGTAAGGGAATTACTTACGTCCCAAGCCGAGGGTACGTGTGCCAAGGAATACACATAACTATCTCATGGTGGAAGAGGTTGTAAGATATTCATTGATGATTGATGGTGCATACTTTCATTTGTAGTTGTATTCCATCATTTGGAGTTGTATGTACCTTCATCGTTGTGTGACCCTTGCTTTACCATCAATAGATGGTAGTTTGTTGGCTCATTAGTGAGTAATTCTTCATTGGTGGATGAAAATAGGAACTTCATCAATCTTCAATGTCGATATGTAGTCTGTAGACAATTTTAGTGGTCCATCATGCCAAGGGATGATAGGTTTCCCATTCCATTGGTGGGTAGTGTCATTAGCTATTGGTGCCTTGATGTTTTCCTAATGATTTACATCAGTGAAGGGATACATAGTTATACCAGTTGATGAATGTGGGACATTACCATTGGAGAACATTTAGTCATCTCATTGGGATATGATGCATGATATTCATTAGTTGATGTTCAGAAAATTCATTAGTTGATAACTAGTCAATGAAGATCAAACAATGGTTTACTTCTTTGGCAACAAACTTGGGAATTTCCCGACCAAAATATGCAAATTAATTACTAAGGGGGGTAATATAGATCAATGCATGTAATTATGAGAATTATCAAGTTAAAGGATTGGACATTTAGAGTAAATAGATGATAAAATAAGCATGTTACATCCACAAAATTGGGTTTTATTAACCATCCCTCAAACTAATAGTCTATCTTGTAACCCAATAAATAATAAAACAAAAATATAAGTAAGAAAATGAAGTAATTTAGAAAGTTAAATTGAGGTTATTATAATAATGTTTTTATGTAATCTTTATATGAAGACTTGTGTATGGCTAAATATGTGTATGGCGCACCTAGTAAAAGTAAAACTAAACTTGAAGTGCATCAATCACTTGTGTGCAACCTACCATTTGGGTTTGAGGCTTCCATTGTGATGTCAACTCCAAATATCATTTCTTGGAGGTGTAGTACATAATACTCACAAAATTGCTTTCTCTTCATAAAGAAATTGGATATATTAAGTGTGTATGTGGATGTTTAAGATATAGACATAACTGGTGCTTCTATGGGTCACTCAACTAAAGATTTATCTAGCGGGAAGGTGCTCCCAGTAGTCCAAGCTAGTTGGCTTTAGAATAATGAGTTCACATCATGCATACCACTTCAACATATTGTTCTCACTTTAGTAAACTCCATTGAAGTCCAAGAGTTTTTTATAAGATTATGGATTCTACTATTTTCCTAAGGTAAGTGCATTCTTGAGTGCGGAAAACCACAAATCCCCGAAAAGCTGAAAAGAGAGAGTATACAATACCTTTTTATTTGATTAGAAAAACGTGCACTTTTACTTGTCTTAGACATTTCAAATTTTTCCTTAGGAATGAAATTAAGACTAAAATCTACCTTATTCTTACATCAAAGACTAATATTCATGTTAAAGGGGTTAGGGATTCTTATTGGCTACCTATAATATCTTTCCATAGAGTAGGCAAAAGTGCATGATTTATAAGATATTAGCAGAGATGTAGTGCCTTACTTTATTACTTATAGAAGTAAGAATAGTAGATTGTAGTGTGTAGACTTTCATACTCAATTTAGGGTGAATAAAACACCCCAAGAAAATTGATAAAAATTTGCCTAATTTTCAAAAAGTATTATTCTCCGTGGATGAAAGTCCCTTAGAATAGGATTCAACACTTCAATGAAAATGAATATGTTCAAAAGGTAAAGGGTATATGCGCAGGAGTTTAGGGAAAGTGGAAAGATAACGTGCACAAAAAGAATGTACATAAATTTCTTGTTATACCTCCTCAAATTTATCATTCACTCTATTCCAAGAGTGTCAAAAGATGGAGTTTATGTATAAACTAGCAAGGGTTAGATGTTATTATGGAGATCCTCATTCACCCAGTGTGACTGCATCAACATAACAACATAAGCACCACATAGGTGGTAATATTTCATATTTTATAGGACTTCTACTCATGTTCCTAGATTTTCCATGCACATCCTAGATCTTCATGTAGACCAACAAGATATATATGAGCTCAATATCATATACTGACCCAAATGCATGGCATCATTTCTCCAGTCTCATTTATCAAGAGGCCTAGGATACAGATCCCATTATATAGGAGGTACAAATTCTATGTACATCACTAACAATGCACAACATGATTCTCATCACATATGATCACGATCTTTATGGAAACCTTCTAGAACATGTTGGTTAGTACTCAAGCATGATGATTGTGTCATAAACATTATAGTTACTTCAGACCAAATGACTACTATACCATGTTGTATTTGGGAAATGAAAATGAGTATCATATAAATATCCGTGAATCACTCACAATGTGGGACTTTACAATATGCATATCTCTAACAAGTATGCATGTGTCTGGTTTTGTTTCCAATATCTATGACCCATGAAACATGGTTATTATTCACCCCACATACTATTCTCACATGCATTAGTGTTATTTTTATCCACACTAGAACTTGACTATGGTCATTAATATTTTTGTTCTTAGAATTCATTGGGATCTCATTTAAAATCATGTATTCAAAGTTTCATGGATTCTAAGAAAAATTCTAAGGACACTTATTATATACATAAATAAATTAATCAACTATACATATATAAATGCATTTTCCTTTATTAATGAAAAATAGTAAAAAAATATATATGTCCATAATCTAATTATTGACTTATGCACATATGCACAACATTCTCCACTCCAAGTGATATAGCATGACAAACATGCTTCTACAGAGACAATACCTTTGTCAAGGGATCAACAAACATGATCTTTGCTGGCATATTGTACATATTCCCATAACCTTATTGAACGATCTCTCATATGAGATGGAAGAATCAAGTTATATTGGAATATGTATGTAATATTGGTTTCTTAGCTTTCTCAATAGACCATTTGTTGTCACATTTAGCTATACTATGCATGTAATGCTAGGAACTATTCAACTATTATCACATAAACTTATTGATGCATTTTTCTCTTCTAATGTAGAATAATATTCAATTTGTATTTTGAGTTATTAATTGTGTTTATATTGGAATTCTTTCAATTGAAAATGCCACCATTGAGGGAAAACATAGAACCATCTTGCAATCAGTAATCATCATGGTGGGATTAAATTCTTAAATTTGTGTAACACTTTACAACAATTTCTTCGTCACATCTTTATCCTAAGTTCCTCTTGCTACTTCACACATCCGATACTAAAAATCAGTGACTGTCACTCAAATATGCTTGCCATGCTTGTCAAAAAGGTACTCGTTCTAGCAACAAGAATATTGTTCTAAGACAAAATATATAAAAGTATCCTTTAGTTTTTGTAGCGACCGTCTCGCGTAAACAAGATTAACTAATGTGGAAGAGAATTATTTACAGCGGATTACTGAAAATCACTAAAAATTAAAACTTTTTCAAAGAGATCCATTCACAGGAAAACTCTTTAACCAAGAACCAAAGTATTTCAAATTCATCCTGGTTCACAAGTACACAACCTGTACCATTCCCTCTCAAAGGTTACAACATTGACTACTCTATTAACAAATATACACAGGCATTATAGAACCTTTGAGGCACTAAGCCAAAACTCTGATTGATACATTTAAAACTCCGAGGACCTGAGAGTACAGAGATGACACATAGGACTACTATCTGTATGACTAGACAGACAATATCTCCACCTGAGATCTTATTGTTTTCCCTGCTGTTGCTGTTTCCTTGTTCTAGGATTTCTGCTTTGCCTCCCATGCATACCTAAAAATGTTTCCCACAGGGGTGAGACAATTGAAAATTTCCCCAGCGAGAGATATAACTCTCCGCCAAAAACATTGTTATTGCAGTTTATTAAATTAAAACTGAGCAGGGTTACTTTTACATTATCAGACAGAATTATTCATCATAGAACAGAATAAGAAAATTTCCATTCTCAAGGAGGTCATTACATCTACCCATGGTAGATAAGTAATTCATCTGTCTACCTTGCAGAGAATATAAAGAAACATAATTAACATTTATCCACTAAGGAATGCACAAAGAAATGCAACATCAGCCAATGAATCTCCGTATTCAATCCTTAAGCAAGCATGCTATACGGTTGATTACATTTTACAAACACACTTATGCCCTGAGGAGATGAGATATACCGCTCATGCTCCAACCGACCACTACGAAGTCAAAATTGGTACCATACAAGGTCAATGGAAGAGACGGATTCCCATGACCTCCCACATCTTGGTCAATGCGAGATCACATGCAGGACCATGTCAACTGCTTACATAGCTTTCCAGGGTATACTGGCAACTTCACTATCAGAGTTACAGTTGCGTGCTGCACTCTCTTCGCGATCGTGAGATTTCATGTTTATCTCCACCGATCCGGCATTAACATTATTGGGAGATGTGTACGACATCTAACCCAATCATCGGGAGATTCGTGATACATCCATCCTGGTACATATAGTGAAGGATTGAGAGATTAAAAGTACATCTCACATCAAATCCTACATTAGGACATAAGGATATTCGCGTCCATAACCCCAACATACTCAAAAGTATGCTCTCCAGGAGTTCCCTTAGGAAAACCTGTTTCACCATCATTTAACTTCTGACAATGATGGATCTATGGTCATGGCTCTACATGATATCATTATACTTGATTATTTAAGTACATTATGACATTCTTTTAGCATCAGTCAAGTTCTCAAACATAACTTATTACAACAATGCTATAAAGAGACATGTACTACTTTCATCAGATATTTATCAGTCTTTCAAAGACATTGGGAACTCAGTCCCTCATTTCAAAACTAGGAATTCTCATCCTTTCACATTCTCATCACCATAATCATATGGTTCTTGGTATTCAAACCCTTAACTCATCATTGAGCATTATTATACCTTTTTCAGGTAACTATCACCTTCAGGTCATCTGACCAAGGCATTCATGATACTTATTACACAAGCATCACACCTGGCTCACAAGGCCATGAAATATCTTATCACCTCTTTCTGGGCAACAACTTGCTCATATGACTCATACAATCCTTACACATTGTTACTTTTACTAAGCAACAACAACATTAAGGCTCATAATTCCAATCAACATTTATTATATAAATGTCATAGCTCAAATCTAGCTATGTTCATTATCTCATCATACCTGCATGGTTATTAGGCATGATAACAGTCATACAAGATATTCATCACATCATGTGATACAATAGTAACACCATTATTCCTTTTCCAGGAATTAGGGTTTACTATCAAACAGGGCTTATCATTCCCTTTACCCAAGTCAGGGTTAGGGTTCCCCTTTTCTCATTAATTAGGGTTTCATGATTATATAATCTATCCAACCCTTAATTCATTAATCCATACCTGTGGGGCATTCAAAGGTATCATATTTGATTATTCAAGAACATTACCTTCATCATATAGCATTAATGATCATCAATTCAAGGTATGCGTTCATTTCTCATCCTCATCATGGTATTATTATATCATACACATCATTTGGGCTTAACCCCATTCTCAAGGTACATTACTTAACACTCATCAAGTGCAAAAACTCATTACATTTCATTGTAATAGTTACATAACTCACTTCATATGTTTCTTACCCAATTATATTGGATTTGGAGTGAATCAAGGTATATAAACCCTGAAATACTGAATGTGATAACTGTCATATCTTGATGTATCACTTTCTCATCATTTCTGACTCTCTTGAGTTAACCAACTTATCTTGTATTAAGGTATTTCCCCTCTTAATACAACACATCACTAACTCTCACCTTTAGCATATAATGCATAGGCCACACATTAGAATTGTCCAATTATCTTTAATGATATGGGCTTATTTAATGCTAAAGACATTGCTTACAATAAGGTTGCTTATAATCAACCACATGAAATGTTCCACCTTTATAAGGCCATTCCTCTTGTTTCATCATTAGGGTTTCTCTATACCCTTACTTAAGATTCGGATTATGATTCATTGTCACATTGCCCAAGATTAGGGCTTTATGTAATATGACTTCTCATTAGAGTCCCATTTACCTTCACCCTTCTTAGGGCCTCTCATCACAACTTAGCATTGGAGCTTCATGTGATGTCAACTCATAGTCAGGGTTTCTCATGGAATCACCCTCAACTAGGAATTCACATGGAATCACCCTCAACTAGGGTTTCACATGGAATCACCCACAATTTGGGTTTACTATTCATCTCCTTTAGGATTTCATTCAATTATCCATAATTAGAGATTCATTGTTCATCCCAATTAGGGGTTTACATCTCATTTCCCTAAATTGGAGTTTCACACATCACTACCCTAGATTAGGGTTATATCCTCACCCTGGATTAGGGTTACATTTAGAATTTCCCTCAATTAGGGTTAGAATTCAATAACCTTGTCAATTAGGGTATATATTAATGATTAGGGTTTCATGATCTCTCTACTTAAGGATCATACCCTTAATCACCACATTTATTATATTCATGTTATGAATTCATGCTAACATCATCTCAACTTGATAAGGTCATATCATCCCTTCAATCAAGTACATACAAATATGAATGACATAGTGTACCAAGTCATTGATCCATTAAGAAATTAGGGTTCATCCCTTAATTGGCACTAATCACTCAGGTACTATTAGGGTTTCAACCTTTGTACCTTCATTGATTATCTTTACTAATCATCATTGGATCAATGAATCATTCATCATCTTAATTCTCAAAAGATTCAATCATATTGGGCCTTAATTACATAAGGTATCCAATTGAATTGACCTATTGAATCTTCAATCACAATAGGTGTCCAAATGGATTAACCCATTTAATCCTTAATCAACCTTGACTACTTGAGCCCCAAACGGTCTTGGTCTTTCAAATTTCAAACAGTTTGAAACCGTTTGGTAAAGGTGGCGCTTGAGACTGTTTGCCCAAGCAAGTAGGTGAAGACCGTTTACCCAAGTTTTACTTTTGAAACCGCATGGGCACAAACGGTTTGGGATCGTTTGGTCCCAAACGGTCTTGAGACCGTTTGGTCCAAACCTCCTCAAAACTTCATGGACCAAAGATGGTCTTAACTACACCAATCGGTTTAGGGTTCTCAATATTGATTCCTTGAATCATTGAATTCATGGAACCAATCATCAATTGGACCTATCCTCATACTTCAATTGAGTTAAATAGGTCAACCTTCAACTGATTTGACCCTCAATTGACCCTCAATTAGTCCTCGATTAGGTTTTGAATCAATTGAATTAGGGTTTGGAATCGATGATCCTTCAACACTAATCAAGACAAAATTAGTTACTTTGAAACCATTGAACCATCATCCAAATTGAACATGACCTGACACCAAACGGTCTTGAGGTCATTTGGATGACCACCAAACGGTCTTGGGACCGTTTTCCCATCACATCATCAAAATCCAAGTCAACCAATTAGGGTTTGGATCATTGGATTGATCACAAAATCAGCAATTGATTACACTTTAACTTAGTATCATTGGATCATCAATTGCTTAACCATACTCACCCCTAGACCTCCAAACGGTCTTGGGTGACCTCCAAACAGTCTTGTGACTGTTTGGATGAGCTCCAAACGGTCTTGAGACCGTTTGGCTCATCCAACCTTTGGATTCTAGTGAAATATCATTAGGATTTGAGCCATAGAGTTGATCATCAAATCAACACTTAGTTGCAAAGTGATTAGATACCTTTGGACCTTCAATTGATCAACTATACTTAACCCCAGACCTCAAAATGGTCTTGGGTGATCCCCAAACGGTTTTGAAACCGTTTGGGTGATCCCCAAATTGTTTTGAAACCGTTTGGGCTACTCAACCCAAAATCTCAAATCAACTCATTGGAATTTCATCACTAATTTCAATTAGGATTTGTCTAATTGATTAGCCTTCATCTCATGATTTCTTGGGAATTAATCCATAAACGTTGGTGGGTTATTAACCAACATCATTAGGAACAGGAATATCAAAAGGTCAACCCTTGGTCAACCCTCTCAAATGGTTTTGAAACTGTTTGCCCAAAAAGGCAAATAATCAAGTTGAAAATCAGCACTTAATCCAATTAGGCTTTGCCTAATTGATTAGCCTTTAACTCATGATTCCTTTGGAACTAATCCATAAAATTTGGTGAGTTATTAACCAACATCATTAGGAACAGTAATATCAAACCGTTAAAATATGGTAAACTCACTGAAATGGTTTTGAAACCGTTTGCCCAAAAAGTTAAATTAATCAAGCTGAAAAATCAGCACTTAATCCAATTAGGTTTGCCTATTTGATTAGCCTTCAACTCACGATTCCTTGGGCGTTAACCCATAAAATTTGGTGAGTTATTAACCAACATAATTAGGAACAGGAATATCAAATGGTAAACCCTTTGTCAACTCACTCAAACGGTTTTGAAATCATTTTCTCCCATACGGTTTCAAATCGTTCGCTCTCAAACGGTTTGGTGAAACCGCATGAGCAATTAACTCAAAACCGTATGAACCATGATTTCTTTGGAAAAAGTATCCAAGATGATGTAATCATCATATACCTTCGTCCCTGAAGTTCTAAAAACTTCTAATTTCATAAATTAATCAATTTCAACCAGCAATTAATCAAGATAATGAAGGAATCAATGAAATTGCAAGATTAATGGTTGAATAACAATGAAAAAGGGTTCAAGTTATAAAGTCCACCTCCAATTGAGCTCCAAAGCTCCATTCTCACATAAACAATTGTGGATGCAACGCCTTTCACCATTCCAAGGCTCGTCCTTGAGGTTTCAGTGAAAATGAATGGTTAGAATTGAAGAGGAGATCGAAATAGGAAGAAATCCATAATTTATTTTCGATTTCCACCATTGAATCAAGGTGAAATGGACCAAGAACCTTACCAACAGGTTGGGGGTCGTCCTCCTGATCCTCCCAAGCTCCCTTTGTCGTTTCCCAAGCAAGGAGAAGAAGTGGGGTCGAAAAAGCCTTCCATTTGGCTTGTAAAGGGTCTTTTTATAAGAAATTCAAGGAGAGAGAAAGTGCCTTATAAAAAATTCATTTAATCCCAAAAATGTGGCCACCTCTTTCCCCTTATCTTCCTTAGGGACGAGGCTATCTTGTTTGCCTTTTATCCCTCTCAATTATCCATAATTTAAAGAAAAGAAAATCAAGCACCTTAAATCATATTATATTAATATCCATATGTGAGTGGATATTTCTTTTTCTTATAAAATTGTGTGTGAGTTATCCATTCCCTTGGATATTTTCGTGGTTCTTGCAAGGCTCAAGGATGTCACACACACATCTGAATCCAACCATTTTAATTTTGGTTGAAGCCCCTTTAATTAATACATTTATTTTTTCCGTAAATCAAATTAGGGTTTCAATTAGGCATTAATCTTGATTATTTTAATATCAAGATTCTCTCTCCTCCAACTTAGTTCAAATGAGGCGCCCCTCTCATTTTCTTTGCTCTACATGATGCCAAGAAACATTAGGGACCTTATTGAAGTGGTAATTTGCATATTGAACCCTAGATTTTGGGTAAATTGCACTTTACACCAAAACTAGGTTTTAATGCACAAACATTGCTTTATCAGCTCCTTCTTGGTATTCAGGCTTCCATAAGACATACCTCGGCATCATCTTCACTCTCATGATGCTTCCACATATGAGGAACATATTATCATGCACAACTTGCACTTAAACCCCTCAACTTGGGTATTTTGCACATTAGTCCAAAACAAACAAAACATTGATTTCAACAATGTTCAAAAAGGATTAGAATTGCAACATAAGTTCCTATTGAGGCCTAATTACTTTTCATAAGATGCGATTAAGCATTTAACCACCTTTCTTAATCAAAACACCTAGGGTTAGAGTATAACCCAGGTCAGGGATGTTACAGTTTCCCTTAGATACCCCAAAAATTAACATACATCAGATTTAGGTCCTAATTTCTCAAGAAAAGAAGGTGTCACATAAGATTATGACCCCAAACCATTGTAAAATACAAATGGAGATGCTTTTTGTTGTATATCTCATATTGTGTCTTTGGAACAAACTTATATGGAACATGTTCGAATGTAAATGTGGTATTTTCTAGAGCATATCCCCAGAAGGATCTAGGAAGTTGTCTTTGATCATCATGGGCCGCACGATGACAAAAAATGTTGGATAATGTCTATAGGAAACAAAATATTCTATGGAATTCTAGGTTGAGTCAATTGGCATATAATATCAGACACCTTTATATGGTTCAAAAACTATTAACATACTTATTTACCACCGTGATTTATTTGAATAATTTTAATTTACTTGTCAATTTGTTTCCATACTTCATTCTTGAATTCCTTGAACACTTTAAAGAATTCTATCTTATAGAATGTCACATCAACTAAATCCTTTAGTAAATGGGATTAATTATTTGAACCACCCATTATCTTCTACACTAAAAGGACCATATACATCAATATGTAGGAGTTCTTGAAGTTTAGATGCCCTCTCATTGCTTCCTATAAAAAGCACATTTTTCATCTTTCCCAACAAACATGATTCACATGTCTTAACAGTTGAACATAAATTAGTCCAAGTATCCATCCATATGGAGTTTAGAAATGTGTATCATGTTACTACAACCCAAGGGGAAATTCAAAAGGTAAATCATGTTTGATTTATTTACTTTAATCTGTTTGGTATCTAACTTAGATAGACATTCTGTAGAATCTAATATAATTAGATATTAGGAAATGTCATAAATTAGGTCATCCAATTAAATTGAACAATAATATTCTAAACAATGAACGTAGAACTCTTTCTTTTCAAAATAAGAAGTCAATGGCATAAGAGTAACAAAAAATTTCTAACTCTATTATGATCCCCAATTTATGGAGATAAATATGTGTCCTTATAGAAGCACAAAAAACTCTTAGCATACTTGCCACTATTGATCCCACGTATTCCTACTATAGAGATCTACTTCTCTTGTTGTCTTACATTCATGCAAGACTCTCATTTTGTTCCAATGTGCATGCTTATTATGTTGTTGAATTTATTTCAATAACATAACTACCTATGGTGCACCTCTATATGTCTTTATATATCACAATTCCACTATGTATCATGACTAACATCCAATGTTCAACATGGATGAAGTTTCGTTATGTTCCCACAATTCCCTTTACCCTCTTTTCACTAGGATTTGACTTAAATTTGACTTGGATCGCATTTCATTATTATCCATTATAGATATACCCCTACTTCTCATTTTTACCTTCAAAATAGAACACATGCATAACCTTTAAGTGTTGATATCAGTTGTTCATAACATTATGTGACAAGTTGGTAATTATCTAACCAAACCATTGATAATGATTGTCTATATGATATTTGCAACATATGCATATCAAAGACCATGGTCAATTGTTTGTCGAGGGAAGTAACATACTCTTTGATCATCCATGAACTCAACTTGTTTGAGTATATAACAATCTAATAAGGGAGTGGAATCATTGGGGAAACATGTCCCAATACATTGAGCTCATACTCTAGATTTAGAATATGTCTAAAGTTATCTTAAAAAAAATCATTTCATCAAGCTCGCATTCTCAAATATTGATCGTAGTGAGAATTAGTTCATGTTTTATTTGTACAATTTTATAGGAATATAGACTTTCATATGAGAACTTATTATATCACTAGGAATTTATTTAAATGTATGCTCCCAAAATTTTCTACAAATTAATTACTCACTATTAATGATGAAAGTTAGATCAAATAACTTTCTAGTGGGCCAAGGACCATATTTTGTGGAATAATGACAATCTTTACTGACAGCTTAGAATTCCATTATTTTGGTAAGGAACTTTTTCCAATTGCATATGAAATCCATTGATGAATGGGGAACAATCATTGTTTAATTTCAATGAAAGGAACACCCATCCAAAAGCCTCTACGCATGTAATCCTCTTAAGGTTACTTAGTTAATCTGAATCCAACTGATGGAACCAATAAACCATGTACCATACTTTGACCGACCCACAAATTTACCTCACACCTCATTAGGATACGCAATGATTCTCAATTAGAAATATACATAAATTGATGATGCCTTTATGTGCATACAATTCTGGCAGACATCATAAGATTAATATTCAAATGAAGGATTTCATATAATACATCAACATATTCAATCACCACATATGTCTATATTATATATCATATATATAAGAAAGCGCCACAGGAAATAAAGATGAAATTCCATGAGTATAAACACATACAACTATCTTTCCAAGCTAACCAAAGACTAAGGTCATCCATGATTTATTACACAACATGCATAAAAAAGAGATGATAAACCTTAATCATTGAATTCTTTAATCATGAGCACCAACCATGACCAATCCAACATTGTTGATGTGTTCTCCATTAATCCTTCTTCATGTCCAGCATGTTGGATATCACATATCATATACTGTCCAAAATTATTACATATTTTGTAGGATATACCTTGATACATCTAAGGGGGATGTGGTGGAAATTCATACATATGAACCAATATAGTAGTGTCATAGAATCATTAGATAGATCATGCTCATAGGATCCTTAAAATAAATTATTCTGTTGCATTTTCCTCTCCTGAGAAACCAACAATGGTATCATATCTACGTCCAATGCTCTTACCAGACTTTTTTTAATTATGAATTGAGTTTTTTTCATGGAAAATGATTCCATAAATATTTCATTTTATGAAATTTATTGATGTGCAAATATGATGAATTTAAACGTCCCCATTAATACCAAAAAAAAAATCATCCCATGATATCACAATATGTATGGAAAATAAAAAATGATTGTTCAAATATTTTATGTTTGGTTGGTGATGTGTTATTATGTCCATATCCTTATTGTGATTACTTTCATAACATGTGGTTGATTGTTTGTAATTCTTGTTGTGGTTGGCATGTCGTAACTCCTCTATTGATTCCATATGTATAAGTTTCAATCTTAATCCCCTTGAATGTTGAGGTTTCCCTTACATATTATGAAATAGTTTATGGTAGTCAAGGATATGTGATATCCAATTTGACATGAAGAAGGATGAAATAAGAAAAATCATCAACAACAATGTATAATCAATGGTGGAAGCTCATGATTAAAGAATCCAAGGATCGAGGTTTATCATATTTTGTTTGTGCATATGTTGGAAACCCTAGATGACTATAATCTATTATTAACTTGGAAAAAAAATCTAGGAGGCCATAATCATCCCATTTTATTTTTGACATTTGTGGTACTTGTTTATATATATGATATATAATATATACATATATGGTGATTGGATATGTCTATGTATTATACCAATACCTCATAAAATATTAAGCTTAAGATATTTTCCAACATGTGGTACACATCAAGGCCTTAATGATTTTATATGGGAACACCAAAGTGGGGTGCATTGTCCATCTTGGGGAGGTTTGAGGTAAATATGTAGGTCTGGCAAAGCAGTGTACACAATTTTATCGATATCAGTGGTGGGCTCAAATTAACTAGCAACCTTAATAGGACTAAGCATGTAGATGCATGTGGATTGGTGATTGATATGATTGAATTTGATAATGTTAGTTCTTCATCCATTCAATGGTTGCATATTACGTAATTGGCAAAGGAGTACTACCTAAATAATTGGGTTGTGAGTGGTCAACCGAAGTTGATTTATGATTTGATGAAATATGAACCTTGGCCCACTAGAATGTTATTAACCATAATATTCTATATAATAGTGAGGGATATTAGTTCATATGCAATGTGGGAGTAAATGTATTATTAAAGGGATAATTAAAAAAATATTTTTTAAATTTAAATTTGAATTCCTTTTACATTGTCTTGTGCATCACATGGCATGTAACAATAACCCTTTGTTGTGATTATTTCTTAAGAAGGACAATCTCAATGCGATAAAAAAAAATTATTGGTAGGAAACTTGAGAATTTTTCTCAAGCTAAAGAGTAGGCCAGACGTACTAGATATTGATTTGGCCAAGGAACCCACTCTAAATGCACCAAACCATGGAAGGGGTGCATATAAGATGTATTTTGATCATTTTGATGATGTGGCATGCCTCATGCTATCATCCATGGCTTCATCCTATAGAGTTAGAGTGAGAACATGGAGGACTTTAGAATCATTGAGCATCTCAAAGGATTTTTTAAAGTCCAAGATTAATAAAAGAGGTGTGACATATGAAAGACACTATTTTAGATCAACATTGTAGAGGGATGTCCAGTTGGTCCTTATGTGTTCAAGATGATTGGGTATGTAGAGAACCTAGAGAGATTGGGTGTTCCCATGGGGTAAGAGTTGGTCGTGGATTTGATTCTACAATCATCACCTGGATCTTAAAACCAATTTTTCATGAACATTGATATAGAAATGGTTATCATGTTGTCAGAAGTACTAAGAATGTTTCAAACTACAAAATTAAACAAGAAGAAGGTCAGTGTTGATGGTTAATGCAGTAGGAGGAATGATTAAGGGAAACAAAATGCCTAATTAAGTTTATAAGAGCTAATCTTAATCTTATACTGTGAAGAAAAAGGAAGGTGTTACCAGAGATGGCAATTATCACAATTGTCATAAGCCTAGACAATGGAGGAAAAACCTACTGGATCTATCAGGACGAACTAAAGAAGTCAAAGTGGATAAAGATGACTACACCTTAGGTATATATGTTATTGACATTATCTCTTTTACTTGTTTATCATGGGTATTGAATACCAAATTTGGAGCTCACATATGTTGTAACGCGCGGGACCTACAAAAGAACTAGACCCTTAAGAAGAGAGTTGTGGGACTATGAGTCACTAAAGGGGAAAAGGTTCCTTCTGATGCTGTAGGAACATATAGTTTATCTCAACCCATGGGGTTTTTAATAGAATTATACAAGTATATTGCGTACATGCCAAAAGTAGAAATATCATCTATGTTTCTTATTTGGACAAGAATAGTTTTTCATTCCTAATAAAGAATAAAGTTTTCTGCGTACTTTTGGATGATATCTTCATGGAAGTACTTTGATGTATTATGGTATTTATTTGTTAGATCTTGATATGCATGCTTATAAGATGAATACTAAACATCTAAAAATGCTTGACTAAAACATGACATACCTCTAGAATTGTAACTTGGTCCATATAAATTAGAAAAGCATTTTTAAACATTGTAAGGATGGATACTTAGACTCATTTAATTTTCATTATCTCAAGACATGTGACTCATGTCTATTGGGAAAGATGGCAAAGGTACCTTTTAGGGGAAATAATGAGAGGGCAACTTAACTTTAGAATTCATATGTACTGATGTGTGTGATACATTTAGTTCAACTTCTAGAGTAGGGTTTCAATACTTCATTGCATGTATTGATGATTCTAGAAAATATGAATATGTTTATCAATAAAATATACATCATAATCCTATAAAAATAAGGCTCACAAGAATGAACTAGAAAACTAATTTGTCTAGAAAAATAAGATGCTTTTTATTAATAGAGGCGGTGAATATTTGAGCCAAGAGTTTGACGGCCTACTCAAGAAGTGTGGTATTATATAACAATTGACTTCATCAGGAACACCATAACATAATGGTAGTTCAATGAGATGGAATCACACATTGTTGTACATGGTGTGGTCCATGATGATCCAATCTAGACTTCCTAGTTCCTTTTAGGGACATGCTCTAAAAACTACACCATTTACACTTAATTGTGTTCCATCTAAATCAATTTCAAATACACCATATGAGATATGGACTCCAAAACATCCCAAAATGTCTTTTACAAATATTTGGGGTTATGAAACTTATTTAAAGCGCTCATTTCGTAAGAAATTGGGATCTGATCTAAGAATTGTTATTTGGTGGGGGTATCCTAGGGAAACAAAAGCATATTATTGCTATATTCCTTCTTAGGAAAGTGTTAGTTACAATAGGTACCTTTCTAGAGAAGTAGTTCATATATAGATATACTTGTGGGATGAAAATAGAACTCAAAGAATTTTGACATACAAAAAAAAGCAATGAACCTTATGAGGAGCATGAGGAGCCACCACAAGTGGTTGTCGCATAGACGCCCCCTCAACAAACTTAGGAACCTCATAGATCAAGTAGGATTCACCACAAGACAGAGATTTTGAGTTTTCATGACTCAAGATCATGAGGTGTTGTTGATCGATCAAGATGACTCAACAACCTACAACTTTCATGACTCAAGATCATGAGGTGTTGTTGATCGATCAAGATGAGTCAACAACCTACAAAGAAGTTATAGAGGAATCAGAATATGGTAAATGTCTTGAAGCCATGAGATCTAAAATAGACTTCATATATAGTATGAACCTTGGTAGAACTACCTGAAGGGGTGAAACCCGTTGGATTTAAGTGGGGCTTCAAGATAAAGACTGACATGGATGAAAATATCCAAACCTAAAAAGGATGCCTAGTGGCTAAAGGCTTCAAACAATTTCAAGGTGTTGACTATGGTGAAACTTTCCTGCCAGTCTTCATCCATCAAGATCACGCTAGCAATGTAAGCATAGCATGACTTTGAATTCTAAATGACTGATGTCAAAACTACATTCCTAATTAAAATCGACTAGAGTATGTGTACAAGACTCATGCTAAGGGTTTTGAATCTCCAAATGATGCTAGAAAGGAATGTAAGTTGTAAAGGTCAATGTATGCATTGGAGTAAGCATCTAGAAGTTGGAATCTTCAATCTTGGTGAATCAATTATAGAATTTGGCTACATCAAAAATGAAGGTCAACCATGTGTTCACAAGATCTATCGAGATCTTAGGAAATGATAGTTTGCATGTGACTACTATACCGCTCATGGGAAATGATATTCAAATTGTATAAAAGGTGATGATGTGGTTGAAAAATAGTTTTTCAATGAGAGATTTTGGAGAAGCCACCCATATCCTAGGTATCAATATCTATCAAGATATATATAAAAGTATTATTAGACTAAATCAGAGTATATACATTGACAAGGTGTTGAAATTGTCAATACCACAAAAACCTAAGAAAAGGAACTGATCCATGTCTTATAGGGTAAGTTTTTCTAAGGTCATTTGTACCAAAATTTTTTATGGAAGGGACCTCATAAGTAAGATTCAATATGCCTCTGAAATTGGATCTATCATGTAAGAAATGTTATGTACATGTCCAATCATCTTATTTATCTTGAGAATGACAAGCACATGTTGACCCAGGTGAATGTCATCAAATTGTAGTGAGGAACACCCACAAGTACTTGAGAAGAACTAATGATTATATCCTGAGATATGGAGGTGAGGAAGAGTTGGTTGTAAGGGGTTACACTGACACAACCTTCTAAACTGACAAAGATTATTATCGATCCCAATTTGGTTAAGTGTTTTGCCTTAATGGTGGTGTTTTTGTTTTATAGATTTCTAAGAGAGCAAAAAATAGATGATTCTATAGTAGAAGCTAAATATATATTGTCGCTTCAGATTCTAAGAAGGAGGTTGTATGGATTAAGAAGTTCACCTACAAATTTGGAGTTTTTGTTAGCATTGCTAATACAGTAGATCTATAATGTGACAGCAATGAGGATATCATGCAAGCTAAGAAAACTAGATCACATTCATATTTCCAGAAAATTCTTTCATTGTACCTTATCATCTAGAAATCATTCATCAAGGGGATAAGCAGTTTCGTAGGATACCAATATAGAGAAGTATTTTTTTATCAAAGATGTTATCACAATATAAGCATGATGATCATATTTGATCACTTGATATTAGAGTGTGAGTGATTGAGTTTATTTCAAGTTAGAGACTATTGGCTATATGCCCTAGAAGCTAATCAATAGTTTATTTCTATAGGGATATTTCATATTTTCGGTTTAATTAACAAAGCCAATTACAATTTATTGATTTTTACATTATTGGGACATTTGTGTACATTATAAGTGTCCTTAGAATGATTGTTCAAAGCCATGGGACTTCAAGTATGTGAATTTATGATGAGATCTTTATGGATTCTAAGAACAATATTATTAAATTTCCCTAGTCATATATTATTGTGCATTAGACAAAATATTACATGTGAGACTAGTATGTGTGGTGACTAATGGCCATGTATCATTAGTCATACATATTGGATACCAAGTCGGTCACATATGTACTTTTTAGAGAATAAGTGTATTGGACATACTTTCCTTGAGAGTGATTTATAAAGTGTTGTATAAAAGTCATAATTAGCTATCAAATGTGATAGTGATGTAGTGGTCCTTCGACCTAATGTCACTATAATGGTGACATAACAATCATCATTCTTTGAAAATATCCAACATGCTCTTAATGAAGGTTGATTTAATGGAATTGTCTGATTGTGTCGATAATCGTGATACACATTGTGAATAATGTATAAGGAATTTGTCCCTTGCATATAATGTGAGAGATATCCAAGGCCTCTTGATACTTGATGCTAAATAAATGTATTGACATGCTAATGTTATTTAATATATGATAGTTAGATCATATATGTCTTTATCGTATTCATTAATATCAAGGAAATTAAATTGAGCATAGCAAGGATGGCATGTCCTTCAGTCTAAATAGTTGTGAAAAAACAATTATACATCATGTTAACACTGGTCATTGATGGCTTAGTCTTGTATGACTAAACCTACAAGTTAGTTCATGATTACATGTATCTAGACACTACTCCTTGACTATGGATATCAATATTGATTAGTGAATCAATTTCCAATGTAGTATGGAGCCTACATGATCACATGCATAGACATGTCTTGTAAGTCTAATTTTAATGCAATTGTAAATGTTATAAATATAGTAACCTAAAAGAAAGTTTTGAGTAACTAGAATTAAATATGGATCTAAACATTATAAATTAGTTACCATAAGTCGGGGACCTACCCCTCAAGGTAAAAGGCAAGTCTGCATCACATCAGGGCTCACAGAATGGGGCATTCTATGGGACTCAATACATGAAAAATTTCCTCGTTCTATGTGGGAGTCAATAAGTGTGGCCAAATTAGGGTTTGAAAACCCTACCCTTTCCTATCCTCTATATATATTATATGATAAGAGGATTTTTAAATAGATCATCTTATTTTCGCATTGTTACCTCTAAAATTTGATAAATGTAAGAGAAAAAAGGAGAGAGCGAAGGGGGTGAGACTAGAAACTTCATACATTAATTTCCAAGTGCTCTCAAATATTCCACAGAGATGGGTTCACACAAACAATTTGTTCTAGATGAGAATCTTCATCAGTGGCATGATGTTTGGGAAGGCACTTTACGGGAACAACACATTCCACCAAAGGCTCTTAGCCACCAAATGGTGCAGTCTGTTAGAGGTTACATCATGGTAACATATGAGGCCACAAAGTCAAATCTCTAACATTTGGATCTATGTCAATCACCAGAAAAATCATACAATTTTGCACTAATAGTCATCCTCATTTTCCTATGATCCTCCATAGAAAAATAATTTTCTACACACATCCTGAGGTGAGACCTAGAGTGAAAAAAATAATGGAAAATAGTTCTACTTAAAATTCCAAAAAAATCCAAAGAAACATATATTGGAAGGTCTAGATCTACACCTAGAGACTCAAGTTTTATCGTTGGAACTTCTTCCAAGATAAGGTATAAATTTGTATACCCAAATCCAATATTGTTGCATAAGATAAATTTTTCTCTAAGGACTCCTAGGAATATTTTATTTATTTATTTTTTCTTCTCTTAAGAATCCAATAATTCCTTCAGTTGATGCGTACACTTAATTTCCGATTGTGGGGGGTGGGGGGAATATGTTGGTATGTATGTCCAGAGAGCCAATCATATGATGATTGTAATGGCATAACATGTAAATGATTTGATTATTAATAAAAGGCAACCTTCCAATTTATTCTAGTTAATTTAGTTATGAGATAATGATGTAACAATATAACTATCTAGAGAATTATATTACTCAATGACATACATATTCAAGTTACTACCGTTGTGCATGAGATCATAAAGATGTTAAGAGTACATATACATATTCTCATTATCTCCCTGATCAATTGTTATTATGGAAGGTTGATAGACAACAATAAGACATAAGATCAGAGTGTAAGTTTGTTGATGACTAAATCTCATTAGTCATTATATGGAAATATTAAACCAAGCACAAAGATACATGTTAGAGAATAGTGTATGATATAGACCCATCGTGAGAATGACACATGGAAGCCATCATCATTGAAGTCATAGTTATCCCTCACAGTGATGGTGCTGGTTGTGGCTCTTAGACCCAAAATCACTGCACTCATCACCTCTCAATGGGAATACTTTGACATCATCAAATGTAGTCCTGAAACATGGGTTGTTATAATAGTGATGATTGGCTGACTTTGACACATGGGGACTGACTACAAGTAATAGAGATGGGATTTGTCCCTCCTATGGGACTATGATATCCAAGGCCTCTTGATTAGGAAAACTAAGAAAAGTATGGCCATACGCATGTAAGTGAATATGTAATATTGAGCTTACATATATCTCATGTAGTCTTCTCTGGTTCAAGAAACAAGATTGAATAATAATTTGGATGACTGCTCCATGCCTCAAATTCAATCTGGATATCAGTGACAAAGTAACTATACAAACACCATAACACCATACATAGATTGTAGGTTAAAGTTGTTCTCCAGCTTTCCATTTATTTGGGTACCAATGATATGAGACTAGGCATCACTCATTGCTTGTGATGTCAAAAGTTGTTATTGACATTCACTGCCAACGTAATATGGGACCTATAGGGTCACACCCATAGGAACTCATCTAGAAGAGGAGTTTGATCTTGAATGATGATTGAATTGATTACTAAAGTGTTTGAGTACTCAATTCATAAAATAAATCAACGGACTACACTGACATATGTCAGTTCAAGTGTTGAAATTGTCATTTAGAGTGTCGGGTTGATTAGAATTGAATTGGCTATGTTCTGCCTAAACTGGGAAGCAAGGTGAACTTTTTGCTTAAGCAAGGCAACCATCTCATGGTTGAGATGACCATTTAAAAGTGATATGATCATCTCATGGTTGTGAAACGACCATCTCACAAGAGTGAGATGCCTGGTTCATGTTGAAATTTGAGTGCATTAAGGTTCAGTGTTGATGTCATGGTGAGCATTAATTGGATTCAAATTGACAATTCATGTGCAATTGGGAAACATCGTGAAATGACCGCTTTTCTTAGAGAAATGATAGTCTCTCATGCTAGATGATCGTGTTAGTTACGACACAACCATTTCAGCACACGTAGGTTGCAAAAATTCTAGAATTGTTGTGAAAATTCGAGATCTTATGATCCCTTCCACTTCCATAGAGACTGGAAACCATGACTATGGCCTCTACTATAAGTAGATGGGTATTGGGGGCTTCTCAGAGGACAAAATAGACAATTGTGAATCAGTTTCTATGAAAATTGCTGTCCTCTCTGGTTGTGGTAACCACGAGAGCCCAAGCAAGTCCTACCCAACTAGGGAGGGATTGCCAAGGGAAAGAAATAGTTGAGGATCATTGTTGCGGGAAAGCTGGTTGGTAACTAGTATGCCAATGGGAGGGAAAACTCCTTCCTATCGATTCTAGTAGGATGAAAAGAGTTCTAGTTTGTCTATGGGTACTACTCTAGAGGCAGGATTCCTTCGACTACTGCTAAGAGGGCAACATTAACTCACAGTTTTTGGTGATATTAGAGGAGTCGTTGTAATAGTTGTCCTGAGTCTATTATCTATGAAGGAGCCGTCAGATGAGTTTGAGTGCAACCAGGAGCTACACAAACACCATACAAGATAGAGTGTGCATCTACATCGATGAGGATTGTCATTGAACTTGCTCTAGGAATAGGTATATCTTCATGAAATCATCCTTCCCATAGCATAGTTATTGATGTGATCTGCTAGTTAATGGGAAATATATCAGTAATTTTTTTGTTTCCACTGCCTATCGATGTCATATTTTCCTCCAAAATATGGGATCATTAGTTCCAAAAATTTCATAGGTGGAAATACAGATACTTCACGACATTTCCCTTGGGAAGTTCCTCTCATCCCTTCATTAACAAAGTTCAAACCAACTTTATTTAGTCGTAGAGCAGAGTTTCCATCCACCTTTGGCCCTGCATTATATTCTTGTCCATCCTCTAGACATCCAGACCCCCTCCCATTTATGCAGGCTACTAGAATTATGAATTCATCCACCCTGCCCTTGTATCCAAGAATTTCAACTCTATTTTTTATGCATTCCCTTATCTCTTTGATAGTTGGTTCTTAAAATTGGATCATAATCAAGGTTAAGAAATATGATGGTATTCTAGGTATGCTCTCAATGATATTAAGATACAAAGAGATGACCATTTTTTATAGTAAATGGGTTAATATCTCTATGTTTATGAGATTTGTCATGAATGTTGGTCAAAATCACTCCATGTCATTAAGGAGGGAAGTACTTATTTCTGTGAGGGTTGAATCTTTTTCTGATAAATGAATCATCTTAAAATAGGGCCTTCTGTAGACGCCTTAAGAGAATACCTTAATGAGGAACAAAGTTATCAAGGTTTTTGGGGAAGTGAGATATGTTGGATTTGAACTCCAAAACCCTCATATGGTTATTGTTCAATGTGACTATTTAGGTTAAAAAAATGGTACTTCTTCAAAATAGGCTAAATTCCATTTATTTTATAGGTTATAAATACAAGAAATACATCCTTTTAAATCTTTATGTGATTTTAGACAATCAGGTCGATGTTGATTTGTGTTGGGTATACTCACCACAGAACTAATAATGCGATATTATCGCGTATATTGTATTAGTGCATTCTTTAAAAATACCAGGATGGGTTTCATTCGAAGTTGGAATTTATGTGTCTCATTGAAATATGATAAAAGGTGGGTGTTTCAAACTCACCATTCACCACGTGATTCAAGATGCAGATGGATCATGTAAAAGAATCAGATTCATAAGTTGTATATGTGGAAATACATCATTTTGTCATTACTTTCTCAAGGTTACTTTTCTCTTATTTTGAGATGTTGAATGACCATTCTTTCACTTTAATCACATTTTCCTCATTTTATAGGTGAGTGATTGTTTGTATATAAGTTGTGACATAAGATGTAGATATGTCTTAGCATAAGGGAATTATTGTTAATTCCCTTTGTGTGTTTTATACCTCGCACAATAAAAATATGTGCAAATGGATATGCATGCCATCTACTTGAACATGGACGATTTGGTGAGAATGAGTGAGTGAGTTTTAATAATTGAGAATGAAAATTTGTATTTGTTTTTTTGTAATTATACACATCATAAATATTTCCCTACCGTGATCTTCACTCCATTGACTGTAAAAATGTGTCCTAATTGCTAGTTACAATAATAATATTTTTTAATAGACCATTTGTGTTTAAGAGATTTATCATTTTATATAGTGCTACTTTTGTGGGACATCCTTTAGTTGATAGGGTAGAAGTACATTCATCAAGCTTCTTAATTTGAATTATGTATATAAATATATTTATATATATTGATATTTTAAATATAGATAAAAAATTATCATCACAAATAGGTAAACATAACAAAGAAAGAATGTATCAGCTTGTACATCCAAAGAGAAAAGAAACAAATATGTTTCTAGTATGAATCCACAATATCAGAGAACAACATACAACTTATTAATGGAAAACATGGGTTTACATCACATTCGTACATGTCATGCCCTATTTTGACAAAGATTACGTAAGGTCATAAGAGATCGGAGGGAAGAAAATCTAGGGGCAGTTCCACGTGTAAAATAGACACACATCCTCAAAAGAGATACTATGAGAAGGGTTCTACCAACAAACCATATATCACCAACCAACCTAAAATGTTACTGTGTAAGAAAGTTAGGATGTCATGAGGACAATTTATGTAGAAAATAAAACACAAAAGAGAGGAGATATAGGCACACTCGGTTGATACTCACTCCAAATAGTTCTCTATAAGGAGTTGATGAAATACATTAGTTGGCTCAAGTGCAACTATTTTGTAATATTTAGAATAACCAAGAAAGATTCAACTAATAAATTACATGTTGAGGAGTGGAAGCTTGCAATTGCCACTAGATAGAGATGGGAAATAAAAAAGAGCAATGCAAGAGATGCTCCCAGTCAAGGCACTCATCAAGGATTTCAACATCAAAGATTTCAGAGTGTGAACAAATAGAAATTGAAATATATTTGATAGAAAGGAGGAATTTGTGGGGATGAGCATCTAGTAATGTTATACATGAATGTATTTCACAATTATTAGATTTAGATATAGTTTCCTCTCATTTACCTTTTATTCACTTTATGAACTTTAATTCACAAACTTCACTATTTTTCCTCTAGTATAGCATACTACTCAGTTAACTAATTGTTTAATTTCTCTTTTCACAAATATTATCATTGACACAAAAATTATAGAAGTATGGTTTTCATAACATATACACTCATTATTACAAATTGTAGTCAATTTTTTATTTCTCTTTCATGATGTATCCACATTATTTCTACTTTTAGACTTTCATGTAAGAGAGAGACTACAAGAAATTACATGAGAAAATTAGGACTAAATGGAACCTGAGAATGGGACATTACAAAAAGTATTTCATCACATATTTCATTCAATCCAACATTAGTTTATGTAATGTTGAAACATGTTAAACGGTAATTATTTGGTCTCATGATAGGGTTGCACCTTCATGGTTTCACTTACATAGGAATTACAAATTGATTGTAGGATGTTGCATTGTAACCATTGTTTAGATAATTCTCATAAGCCATAAACTATTATTGTTGTTCTGATAGACTGGTGCACAAACCAATTGGTAAATGAGTTGTGGGATGATTCTGGGCCTAGATAATGATTGAAAATCTCATCATGTGCCTATATATTGATATATATTTACATATTATATATATATACCTGTCATGAAAATACTACACTTATAACTTATTAATTTAATGAAATCATATAGATGAAAATGATATTGCCTTGATGCTTAGAAATAAGTAATATACGCATAATTATAAGATATAATTAATCACCATCGACTTAATTGGAATTGTTGTAACTTATTATTAATTAGAAAATGCACACTTTTGTTTTAATGAATTGTCCACAAGTTCTCACTGACATGGCTTTAGAAATATATCTATAATATGTCCAATATATAAGTTTAGATTATGTTGTAGAATATACCAAACATACTAATTATCAAATGCCTAGAAGATACTCTACTATAATGTTCTTTTAGCCTAAGAAATGCAATGGAACAAACACAGTTTATATAGATCGAATTGGTATTAGTATTAGTCCAAAGTGAAATATGGAATAGACCAATTATATAGAATGTGTGGCTATATTCACATTTATAAGTAAAGAAATTGGGTATCTAAGTATCTAAGTGTGGGTTTTCCTTGACCCTACCTCTCTACATATAAATAGTTCAAGTCAAAATTTTCAGTTCAACCATCCACGTATATATTATGGACTAGGATTTGAGTCAGATTATGCTAGTCAAGACGTGAATCTGATCAGGCAAACTGGTCCAGTTCTCATCCTTACACGATTGGAAGGACAACATTTCCTCCCCAAAAAGCATACCAACTGGGAGAATCTTATTTGCTACCTGAAGTGAGAATCAGATTCGTAAGTTTTATAATAGTCTAACATCCTTATAGAATTGGCTTGGAGTGTCATCTTTCAGACTATGGCTCTCATTCCTTTTGGTTCCCAGTATCTGGACTAAGCAAATCAAGAACTTAGGGTTGATAACAGGATGTTTCTGAATGGTTTTCTATAACACCAAAAAAGACCACTAAAACTTTCAGACTTTATAGGTAGAGATAGAGTTCACTATTTGACTAAGACTAGAGGGAAAAGGAGTTTAGTGACGGTACCTTCTCTGCAAAAGGTCTTTATTTTACTATATTTTTCGTTTTACATCTCACAGTGGTCAGCTACATCTTCTACTATGTGATCATAACGAACCCCACCTCTTGCGGGTTAGCAGTTTGATCATGGGAAATGTAGATCGTGATTTTGTATGTATAGCTTTTTTTTTTTTGTATTTCTTCCGTTGTAAGACCGGACTCGTTCACCCAACCAGCCATCATTAGATTATCAACAACACAAATTTGATGATTTTTTTCAATTTCGTAAGACACTCTTCAGTAGTGTATCTACCACGTCGTGTCGTATTTAACCGCCATCACCCATACTATAAGTTTTATATTATTTTTACATTAGAAATGTATCTTTAGTAAAAAAATGTAAAAATTTTCACGATAGAAGTTATTTCAATTTTCACTCTAGTATGCATTGAATATATTACAAGTATAGAGTTTGATATTTTAATTCGGCATCTAATTCGACATCCACCCTCAGGAGTAGTTTATAGTCATGTATTAGATGCTTATTTGATTCCTTATAATTTATGCTTAATTATACTTGAAACGTTTGTCATATACGTGAGAGATTTTTTGTAACAAAGTATTCACAATTTTATTATATCATATTCACTTAATAAAAGGTCAACAACTAAATGTCATTGTTATGAAAATAATAATGATCAAGAGACACAAATAATAGTATACTAAACTTACTTGATTATATATACGCGGGGATTAGTCTTTATAAATGATAATGAAATGAGATTTTTTAAATATGGAACAGACACCACCAAGAGATATACATTATGAATTTCCTACCTAACTAATTACATATAACTTATATTCTTGACCAGAATTTAATATAAAAGCAATCACCTGAACTCAATTTCTAAAAATTAAAGTTATATTCTTAGAAAATAAGTTCATAAAAAACTCCTCCACATATAAGGAACTAAGCGGAGCCTAAGAAGCACACTTCTTTTTTTTTGCCATGTGAATGACTAATCTTTTTTCTCCGCAGTAACATATTGCTTCTATTTCTTTACTTCAACGGTTATGTGAGATAAACAGTTCAATAAATATTTTTTCTACTTTGTTTGGATAATGAACAAATTCAGGAAGCTCCATTCATTGACACTAAGCAGTTACAAATAATAGTAGTTGAATGAGTTTAATAATTTGAAGCGATGGATTAAGATATTATACACGATTGCATCAAAATTCATTAAAAGGAAGTGACATACAATGTTGCAAATAGAAGTGGTGGTACAGTTGCATCATGGACGGAATAAACGTCGCCCTTCACTACAACACTTTCTTTTAAAATAATTTGCAATAAAAAGTCTTTCTACTTAATTGCATTAAATATTAACTAACGGAAAAAATGACGTGAATCGTATATTTAATGGAAGAATGTGTGGGATTGTTATACGGTGTGTGTATACTTATTTATGTGTATAATTAAACCCCCTATGACTATTCATGGATGTAAATTCGACATGTCGAACCGTGATTCATATTTTAACAGGTCTAGAAGTAGAATTTGTCATACTTATACCGTATATATATATATATATATATATATATATATATATATATATATATATATATATATAGAGAGAGAGAGAGAGAGAGAGAGAGAGAGAGAGAGAAAGAGAGAGAGAGAGAGTCGGGTTAGAATACACTCGAGTGTATCCGGAGCGGAATACACTCAATATATATATATATATATATATATATATATATATATATATATATATATATATATATATATATATGGCTAAAAGAATTGGGTACCTGAGTACATGTAGCTTACATGTACCCATCTTCATTTATAATCATTGTGTAATTTGATTCAACAATCTAACCTTATGGATGTGATGCATACCTCTTAGATAAGATGTGTATAAAAAATCACCACAATCTAATATTCGTACACCATCATATGAAAAAATATGTGTATTTAGTAATCAACGGTAAGTTAAAAAAACTACAAAAACTGTTGAATGATATACTACTATATCTCATGATCTATATAAGATATAGTGATGATTTTTTAAACACATTTAAGCTATCTAGTTTTGAATCAATCCCTATGGTTATATTTTCTAAGCATACTCCACATGTGCCATTTTAATGTCAGATACACATAAGTTACATGCACCGCCCGGTACACACTTCCTAACCTCTCTCTCTATATATATATATATTTATATTTATTTATTTATATATATATAATAGGCTAAAAGAATTATGTACCTGAGTACATGTAACTTATTTGTACCCATCTTCATTTGTGATGATTAAAAAACTATAAAAAGTAATCCAACCTTATGGATGTGATTAATACCCTTTAGATAACATGTGTATCAAAAATCAATTCAAAATGACATTCTTAGATTACCAATAAAAGAATATACATATTTTCTAATCAACGGTAAGTTGCTGAAATTGCAGAAACTATTGAATGATATATTATAATATCACAAGATATCCATGAGATATGGTTGTGATCTTTTGAAGAGATCTAATCTATTGAATTATAATTCAATTCAAAAGGTTGGATTGAATAAATGTATTCCACATATTTCATTTTCATGGCCGGTATACATAAGTTGCATGTATCGGCTGCTACACACTTCCGAACCACAAATATATATATATATATATATCTGTGTGTGTGTGTGTGTGTCTATATAGGTATATGTATAGGTATATATATATATATATATATATATATATATATATCCCTATATACATATATACCTATATATATCCCTATATATATACCTATATATATATATATTTTTTTTTTAAATAAGTCAAGGGGGCATCTTACTCATCCCATCCCCCTCGTATGGCAAATCATCATCCAAAATAATACATCTCCTGCTTATAAAAAACGCAGGTATCATCCCCATAAAAACCCATACAAAGCAAAACAACATCATCACCTAAACATGCCCCACAAACAACTAAATATTAACCCTCTTCTTGATGATGTATGGCGTATTCCTCTTTTCCGGCAGCGCCAAACCATGGACCTTCAGCGGAAGATTTCTATGATCCGAACAAACACAGGGTTCTAAGAACTACTGTCCCCAGACGCCTAACTCCATTGCCGTAGAATTCACTTTCTTATGAATCAGGCTACCGGTGATCCAAGCTTCTCGTAACTCTTTCTTTGCAATTCAAGCAGAATGCACTGCTCTCCAAGGAACTTTGCTATCCTTCCATAGCATGTCGTATACATTGTAATCATCTACCTCAACACAAGAGATATTGAGGTGATGATCCGCAATCGGCTTTAAACCTACCAAACAAGCTTGAATATAAGCCACCATATAATCCTTCTCTTTCATCCATGCCCTGAAGGCGAGCACGATATCAGCTCTGTGATTTCTTACAATCCCTGCCATCCACCTTCATCTAGACCCAGGCATCATCTTGCTTCTCCCCGTAGTGATGTTCATCTTTAAGTTGTGGATGTCCGGTGGGTTCCACCTTACCAAAGAAATATGTTGCATATAAAAATTTGGCACATCAATCTTTTCCTCCTCCAATGCTATAATGAGATGCTGATCCTCAGACAAACCAAAAGAGAAGTTTTTCATCCTCTTACTGATCTTGTAAACAACTTGTTCCCATTCTCTGATGTAGGGGATCGAGGTTCCTTCATACCTTCTGCTGCATCTCAACTTCCAGATGCTATGCGGAATGTGCATCTCCAGTCTTTTAGCCATCCAAGCAATAAGTTTTACGTCCGAACCTTGACTACATTTATCAATTAAAGAGTCCATGTCAGACGGAGGGTCCATGCTCGTGATGCTAACAAATTTGTGCCAGAAAAACGTAGCTATATCACTTTTAAAAAATAGATGTTTTGTGTCTTCCTGCTGTGGTATCTCACATCAATTGCATTTTGATGTTGATTGGATCTGGCATCTCCTAATGTTCTCGTCTGTAGGCAAGGCCTTACGACTCACTTTCCAAATCAGCGTGGTCTCCTTAGGGCAGTCCAACCTCCAAATTTTTTTCAGATCCGTGGGGCCTTCTTCATTCTCATCTTGTAGGATCTTCTTAGCCGATCTGACAGTGAAGGAACCGTCTTCAGTTGGTAACCATATCATCTTGTCTTCCTCATCTGAAAGAGAAATTCGAGCAGATCTAATCATATGAATTCCCTCAACATTAACGATCTATTGTAACATCTCCCAGTCCCAACCTCTTTGAGGGTTCCATAAATCATTAACCAAGAATTTATGATCCAAGTCATTTTGATTTAATGCAAATTCTGCAAGCTTGTGCTCACACCATCAAGTATCCCTGAAAGGAATCTAACCCCTCCCCACCATCCATCGACATAAAGGAAGGATTTTTGGGAACATTTTCCATATCTTACGCCAGTAAGGAGAGGGAGTAGAACTCATCTTGAGCAAAACCAGATGCGTGGTTGATCTGCTGGAATAACAACTTGCATATTTAGCTCTTCTAAAGTACGCCCATAGCGAGTCTCCATTAAGCACCTCCCAACAAGCCTTTGCCACAAAAGCTTCATTCATTACCCGCATAGTTGTAATACCAAGTCCCCCTTTCTCCTTTGGTTTTGCCACTCGGTGCCAACCTACCCATGCTCTTTTGGATTTGTCCAGACGGTCTGCCCACAAAAATCTCAACAAGATCATGTCTATCCTCTTTGCAATACCAACTGGGATGCCACATGCCGCCACCGTGTATATTGGAATCGAAGAAAGCACATGTTCTATAAGAATTCTTCTCCCTGCAAAAGATAGTAAGCGGGCCTTCCATCCCACCACCTTGTTGTTAATCTTCTTCAACAAAAACTCGTAATCTGAAACGGTAACACACCCCTTTGTTATAGGAACCCCAAGGTATGTAAGGGATGAAGATAGCTTCTCTACCCCCAGGCCCATGGCCACCTCCTCCATCTTCCTTGTGTCTGTTCCACCCACCACACAAGCCAATTTTAAACGGTTAATCTTCTGGCCAGACGCCTTCTCATTGGCTCTAAGACAATCCCTGATGGATACAATAGAGTTACTATCAGCTCTGATCGGCATCAAAATGTCATCTGCGTAAAGAAGGATTGGTGGTGCTACCCCTCCACCATGTGTTCTAAAGCATGTGATGGACCCTTGGGAACGAGCATAAAATTTCTTCAAAGATAATGAAGAGGAAAGGGGAGAGAGCATTTCCTTTCTTTAAACCCTTCTTCATCGGAAAGAAACCAGCCATAACATCCCCGAGGTTCACCGTCGCCCAAGTGTGCCGGAAGAAATTTAGGCAAATATCAACTGCATCTTGTAAAAAACCAATGCGTCTCAATATATGTTCTAAAACATACCAGCTCACCCTGTTATATGCCCTTGACATGTCAACTTTCATAAGAGTGTTCAGACAGTCCAAGCCTGGATTAATGTCATGCATTAGTTCCTGTTCTAGTCTCACATGACTAGTGATGTCCCTTCCTCTCATGAATTCCCCTTGTTCCATGGAGATAATCTTGGGCATAAGCATCGCCATCCTGTTACTCAAGGTACTAGCAATAATCATGAGAGCTAGGTTTTTAATCGAGATGGGTTTGAAGTCCGACGCTAGGTTCTTCAGTGTGTCCACCTTTAAGATGAGTACTATTTTGCAGCAAAAACGCCTGTGATGACAAATCTGGCATTGAAAGAAAGCTGATGTCATTTTCATGAAATCAGCTCTAATAATTTCCCAGACAGCCGAATAAAAAGCCAATGTAAAACCATCTGGACCTGGCACTGAGGAAGACTCCATGCCTCTCATGGACTCACGAACCTCTTCCTCATTAGGCGTAGCCGTAAGAGAGAAACTATCATCCATGGATATACACTCTGGTATATGACCTAAAAGAATGTTTAGATCCTCTTCAGATATGTCATCCTCCTCTTCATACAATAGGCGGTAATGTTCTGCGACCTTCATCGCCATCTCTTCCTGGTCAAGCACAACAGAACCATCAGGAAGAATGATCTTGGCAATACATCTCTTTTTCCTCCTCGTTTTAACCATAGTATGGTAAAACATAGTATTTCTTTCCCCTTCCACTAACCACTTAATCCTAGACTTTTCTCTCCATAAACTCTCTTCCTGGTCAAGCACATTTTGGAGCTCATTCTCTGCAATCCTCAAATTCAGCTCATTAGCCGGTGACGGGTTGTCATCAAAAGCCATCTGTGTAACATGTATCATATCCTCTAGGTCCTTTTTCTTATGCAAAATATCGCCATATTGCTCTTAACTATTAGTTACCTATTCACAAAATTTCATCATCATAAGACTTGCAATGCACGGACAATAAGCACATAGTTTTCAACACTCAATATTGATTTTTAGGCTGACCGTTGGATGTAAAATGTGTATATTGTATGTATGGACATGTAAAAGATATTTGGTTGCGATGATTTTTTGTGTGAAGGTAAATGTAATGATGTTCTTCCTATCCATAAGGTTGGATATGAAAAATAAGCTACAACTTTATAGTTATTCTAATGCCTCTCATGGTCTCACCGTAGATTGATTCTCACTAGATCTCTACCATATATATATATATATATATATATATATATATATATATATATATATATATATATATATATATATATATATATATATATATATATATATACATATACATATACATTTATATATATATGTATGTATGTATGTACATATATATATGTATCTATGTATGTATGTAAATATATATATATATATATATATATATACATATATATATATACATATATATATATATATGAATGTATGTATGTATATATATATACATATATATATGTGTCTATGTATGTATGTACATATATATATATATATATATATATATATATATATATATATATGGGATTAAGAGAGAAAGATTTCTCTCCCCCTCTCCCATAACCCGTGGAGGAGGCCAAACTCCCGAGAGAGTGGTAAATCAAGAGATGCTTCTCCGTGTGGTTTGTAACCCGGGTCCCTTTATTAGGGACCAGCGAAATTCGCCAACCTGGCTATTCCCTTGCCGATATATATATATATATATATATATATATATATATATATATATATATATATATATATATATAGACACATACATAAATATATACATATATATATGTATGTAGGTAGGTACATATATAAAAATATATATATGTATATATACATTTATATCTCTATATATGTTGATAAAAAAGATATGAATATGTACAAATATATATGTGCATACATGTGTATTTATATGTATATATATATATATATATATATTATATGTGTATATATGTATAGATATATATTGGTGTGCATATATATGTATGTATATAAATGTATATATGTATACACACACATATATATAATTTTGTTTTCAATCCAACATTTTGATAAACCTGATTAATCCATTTTTGGTGAAGGCTTGATTCCTATGTCAAAATGCCCTCTGGTTATATGTGCATATCCTCTTTGGATGGTAGAATATTATCAAAATACCAACACATATTTTAGGATGAAGGATAACGTCTCCTATACAAAGGTTGTATGTTTTGTTGCTACAAGATATAATATTTTTCCTCTTGAGGTTTACAAACTTTTCCCCTAGATCCAGCTTTCCCTCTTCCCTTCATGAAAAAGATGAAATTAAAGAATATGAAGCTAAAGAATAAGATAGAAGAGAGGCAGAAGGAGCACTTGAAAGAGGTTGTAGGCCTCAAAAAGAAATTACTGAAGATGAAAAGAAAGTACAAGGCAGTGAAGGAAGCGCACCACATCAAAATTTATGAGATTGAGTTGTTTGAGCTAGAGGTCAAATAAATAGCAAATCTAACACTTTCTCAAACTATGTCTAAGGGCTTGTCAACAAGCAGACAAAATGGCGAATGTGGCAAAGAGTTACACAAAATGAAACCTTTTATTTGACAATTTTTGCCTATTATTTGTTTATAAATAGAAAAAAAATTAAATGAGTATTGATTACTGATATGGTCTCAATTGACATTATCTAAGCTCTGTAGTACATGTTGGTAAACCGCTGACAAGAATAAATTGAGAGGTATAACACTATGTAAAATATGTTAATGGTTGTTATTTTGGCAGAAACAATCTTTTTTTATAAAGGATGGTCTAATAAAAAATTTACTTTTGTTATGTATGTTACAATCAATAAAATGCACTGACGGTGGTACTTGTTTTGTATGAAAATAATACCCATTATTGACAAAACAAATGACATAGATGATCAAGACCAAGGAACTACTATTAATGTAAGTAGACTTCCTTCTAAAACGTTTGTAATATTTCTCTACTCACAAATAGTTGGTTACAATAAGTTAAATAGATATGATGTAACAACATGATTTGGTTGGGAAGTCAAGTGAAGCTGGGAAAGAGATAGCTCAATGCAAATCATTTGAAGGTGGTGTAAAGTTGTGAACATTGTACTTGTATACATGTATTCTAAAGATGTGTATAAGATATGTACTTGCATATGTGTACTAAGATTTTGATGTTGACACATGTTGTTGTAAACCTACTACAGAAGGATGGTGACACTAGTAGGGTGGATGACAAATCACAATGTACTAATGACATGGTTGTTGTAAGTAGTGGTCGAAGGTGGTTTACCAAATTAACTCCATAATGCGGTAATAACTGACTGTGGTAGTATCTATAACGATCCCACCCCTCGATAACCCCCAATTAAGGAAGACCAAGAAGCTAGAGTCATTCTCCCAAAACAAGATCAATGATTTTGCAAATAATAAAAAATGATTAATAAATTCTACCACAACTAAGTTTAAAATAGGATAAGAATTTTCTTTTCACATACCATGAAAAATTTAGGATTTGAGGAACTTTACCCTGATAGGAAAGTATCAATCTACAATCCTCCAATCTTTATTTAGCTTTATTCATTCAATGTTACTTTGAAGGATTATCCACTTTTTGGTAAGCATATAACTGCATGTAAACTAAAACGCCGACAAACAAACTATCAGTCAATATAATAAATTATACTAGTATGTGGGGGGAACCAAAAGGTTGCATCTATTTGTAACAACATATTGCAATAAAATTATTACTTACATATCAAACTTTACGTATTAAACATATATACTCAATCCTAACATATCCTTGCCTCTTTTATGTCCCTACAGTGGACAGAGATCCTACCTTTCTCATATGGTAGATCCCAAATAGCCCCTTTCATCCTACACTATAGGTAGACCAAGACATAGAGTTGTATAGTAATGATCCTACTAAAAGGAAGACCAAACATTGACTCGTGATAACCTGATGATCCTACCCCCAAGGGTAGACCAATAACTAGGTCATCCATTTCTCACAAGTACTCAAAGCTATAGAGGAGGACTAGGATCTGAGCTAGTTATGCAGATATATTTATGGTGATAGCCATAGTCACTTTATAGTTGAATGAAATACAAGTCAACCAAGATAAAAATTTCAAGCAACTGGTAAAACCTCAAAAATCACCATGAAACTAGAGTGATTAGCCATAAGCATAACCACATACCAGGTTCAGAAGCCTAAAAGTGTCAAGAAAGATATCCAATCCAAAAAGACAACCCATTCAACCAAGTCAAGCAAATCACACAAGCAATTTGAATCATGAAAAGCATGTATTATCTAATCATTACATATGCCTCATAATCTCTTTTATTGACTTGGGAATCCCTCTAGGGTTTCTAGGTTGAATTATGGTTCCCTTAGTGTTTCTTAGATCTTTTCCCAAACGTTACCTTTTTAGGTCAACAAACCCTAAAACAAATTTTCTATATACAAAACCCTAAGTACTCAAATAATTCACATAAAAGCCCCTTTATTACCAATTTGTCTTAGGATCAACCTAACTTCATCTCAGTCATAAGATTTTGAAATAAAACTCATTAAAAGTCATTAGCACCAAGATTAGGGTTTCTAAGCCCATTAATGCACTTTATAAATATGAAACCCTAGGTTGAGCCAATTATACATAATGATCATATTTTTAGATCTAAAGCTTACTTTTTATTAACAACAATATCTTCTTAAATCATCCATAGCACTTTACTCAACGTAATTAACATCAAAATTAGGGTTTCTTACTCATTAATGCATTAAAGGTGACAACTTTATATACTTTTTGTATTGTAAGTAGATTTAGGATTTAACACTATTTTTATTGAATTCCTTGTACTTTTCTGATCGATTTTCATATATAACATTATTTCATCCCAGTTACCAATCATTAGTTATCAATTTCCCAAAATAATTACCTTTGAGCCAATAATGGAGTGCCACGTTAGCTAATTGGGCTCTTTTCCTTTCCCACGCGGGTCCCAACTCACCAATGAATTTTGGCCACATACCTGGTTCACTCCAACGAGTGGGGATTCAAGCTTCGATGAGAAATACCCAGTTTGCCCTCTCACCCTTGGGCTTGATCCCACGCTCGGTGCGGGCATAAAAGTCTTTTCACATGAAACCTTTCTTCAACCTTGTGAGACTCCTCTACTCTCGATGTAGTGCCAGACCCAAGTCAGCCTTGTCGTTAACTTTGGGATCTTGATCTTCTACACATGGGGTAGCTGGTCTACCACCTTTGTCGCCTCGAGACGAACTCACCAATCTCATCAATTCCTTAGTGCTGGTCGGAGTTGTCGAGACGAAGAAGCTCTTCTCTGACGAGAAGCACGGCAGGTCAGGGGTGCAGGTCGAGCACTTTCCCTCAATTGATTGTGCAAAAAACATGTCTCACTCGCACAAATGCAAGGAGGTTCTCTAGGGTTATGCACTTGGCGTGTGGCCCCCTATTTATAGGGTATGGTCACCTATTCTTCCCCCAATTTTGGGGAATCTTGCAAAGACCATGAAAGGCCCCCAATCCCACTATGATCAGAATCGCCAGGACTTCTTAGAGTCAAAGAAATCCTTTCCAAGTCCTGCCATGGCCGGAGTCTCGAGGAATATGGAGAGGAAGATCTCCGATTTCCTTCGATCCAACTCAGAGTAGGGGACTACGCCACAACCCTTGGATCTAATCCAACAAATGGTGTGTCGCGCGTGCCCCTGATCTAAATGCCAATTTAAATTGGGAAAATAATGTCACATATATATAGATATATATATCCTTCTCACTTTAGGATTTCTTTAAAAATTCATATCTCTCAAACTAAAACTCCTTTTAATCTCAAATCTTGAAGGAAACTCATGAATGGATTTATCTTCTTGTTTGCTAAGTTTAGAGTCATTATACGAAAGTGAAAGTGACTTTTATTTATATGCAATTAACCACTTACTAAGGCATATTTTATGAATACTTTCTCTTTCTTCTATTTCTTTTATTTGGATTCCTTTTTTCATTAGAAACCACGTGGATTTGAAATATCATCCATGTTGATCAATCATACACCTTTCCACATATTTATCATACTTTTCATTATTATCTCACTTTCTTTTCTTAGTTTATGCATTATTTGATTTCCTTCAACTTTGTTTCTCTTTTGTCATATTGGACTCACTAATATATAAAGATCCAATCAATCATATATTTAAAGGAAATATTATCAAAGAAATCCATTCATTACACATAAATCATAAAAATTCATAATCACACATTTTATTGGCAAAATTGCATCTCAAACTATATAAACCCAAAAATTGGGGTTGCAACATCATTCCCCTCTTATAGGAATTTTTCCCTCAAAATTCCACCAAACACACAAACAATCAGGATAAGACTTTTCCATGTCCATCATTGCCTCCCATATGGCTTCATCGTCTCCATAATGCATCCAAAGAACCTTTACCATCTCTATATTCTTACATATAATCTCTTTCACCTTGGTATCTAGAATCCTCATAGGTGACTCAGGGTATGTCAACCTCCCTTGAAGCTCAATGGGTTCATTGATAAGTACATGGCTCGAGTACATCACATAGTGCTCTAGATTGGACACATGGAAGACATCATACATCATATTATCCTGAGGGGTAAGGCTAAACATAAGCAACTCCACCAATCCATCTCAAATGGACCCATGTATCAGGGACTCAACTTTCTCAGTTGTAGCTTGGAGGGGTCATATTTCAAAACACATGCTCACCCACAATGAACTACAAGTCAGTCTGCTTCACACTAGCACGCGACTCCTGTCAATCATGGGCTTTCTCAGCCATTGCTCGATCAAAGTGACTTCATCTACATATACTAGGGTTTCTCTAACCTTTACAAGGTCTTCTCACCAAAATCATCCTAGTTTAGCGGTGATCGACATGGACTCTCATACAGAGCTTCATGCATCCTAATACTGGTTTTGGTGGCTATCATAACAAGCAAACTCTGCTAGGGACAGGAACTGCTCCCATGTATCACCTCCAACAAGCACATATGCTCTCCTCATACCCTCTAATGTCTGGATCATACTCTCTTAACTGTCCATCAGTTAGGGGGTGATATGCAGTACTAAACATTAATCTAGCCTCAATTTCTTCTTGTACTTACTTCTACACATGGAAGTGAACTGGAGGTCATGCTCAAGATATTTGAACTTTTATCACTATGTAGTTGAGATATCTCTTCAATCCATATAGATCAACAAGATCTTTCACACTAATAGTGCTTTCTCAGATAAGGGAAATGTGTCAACCTTGTAAGGTGATCTACCATAACCCATATTGCATTCTGACCTCTCTTGGTCCTGGTGAGACCCTACCACAATGTCCATGGTGATCCTCTCCCATTCCCTCTTGGGGACCCCCTCATTATCTGTAGCAACTCACTGGGTTACTGGTGTTCAATCTTCACCCTCTAGCATGTATGGCACCTGTCCACATGCACATATATATCCTTATTCATTCTAGGCCTTCAAGGTACCACTACAAACCTTAACCATCTTGGTAGTACCACGGTGTACGGTGTACTTCAAATCATGAGCTTCTTGTATGACATGATTCTTCCAGGGTGAATCTTCAGAAACCCTAAAACATTCTAGTACGTTTCCTGAGAGGTGCATCTGAGGTTCTCCCTAATAAATCTTTTATCTCATCAAATTCTAGGCTAACTGGGAAACCACTGATCTGACCAATAGGTCTGATTGCATTTAGCCATACATGTCTCATCTTCTAATAATCGTAGGGTTCACCTAGCAATCTCTTCTAGCCTCTCTACGGGCTAAAAAAGGCAGTTGTATACCTGAGCTGTGTCTCAGCTAGGAGTATTTATTACCCCATAGTTTCCTTATGTGCTAGGTGATGGTGAAAACATAAACCTTCATCCACTCATTATCCTTTTCTCGGGTTTAGGTCTATCTGAGTCAAGAAAACTTCAAGCTCTTACCTCCATCCTCTCGGTCATCAAACCTAAACTTTAACTCATAAAATACACACTTCTCTTGATAAGAACGTCCTCCTATGATGATTAACTTAGTTCATGAATGCTTGCATACCATCTTTCCAAAATACTTCCAAAAGGGTGTGGTACTTACTCTATCCTCAAGCATCATAGACATGTTTCAACTCATCACCTTTATCCTTAGCATATGGCATGTGTTTCGCCCCATCTCTCACACCCATAACAAGAGGAAATAAGCATTTCGCTGCAATCCAAATACATAGTTCATCCTGTTCTAAGAATAGAGATGGTGCATCACACATCGCCATTATACTTTCCAATCTAAGTTGAAACATACATCACAAGTCTCCATATCACGACTATCTCCCATCTATGTTTACATTCATGGAAAGTTTGTTCCCAAACACTAATATTACTCACATACACAATCCTTTGTCATCTCTTTAAGGTCTCCAAGGTGTCGGTACTTTTAAGGTGATCCTTCCCTTATGCATCCAGGGAGCGCCTCTCACATTTACCCCTGGGCCCCATGAACTCATGAAGGTGGTCAACCTCCTAACCCATGGTCCTCAGGAAAAGGTAGCTATTACCTCCCGACCCTATGGTCTTATGCATCCAAGGAACAAACAACTCCTACTCCCATTGGTCTTATCCCTCCTTGACCTTGGTATTAAATTAGGATTTTATCATAGCAAATCTCAATCTTGAATCATTATCTCTCTGGACACTCATGGTTAAACTTACATCTCTTCATAGGAATCATGGTGACCTACCTAACTTGGTTTGGTCCCATACAAGTTACCTCTATGGCAACATATTCCCATGCCCCTTAGAGATGGTCACACATGGGTCTATAGATTCATGCTCTTACTATGCGCTCTCCACTTAGCTCATCAAGCTCTTATAAGTGTTCTCATAAGGTTACCTCAAACCTAAACAAGAGTTGGTGCTCACCGCAACAAGAAGGGTTCCTTCCCAGGATGGAAGAAAACTATCTCTTCATAGTAACAAAGGTCACAAAATGTTCTTATCTCCAAGCTTTACATCATCATGTATATGATTAGCCCTGTCATGCTCATGGATAGCACAAAGACAACCTATTAAACCATTCTAAGTTCCTTGGTATTTCGTACTTGTTCATCTTTTTTCCAAGTTGTACCCATATCATACATGCATAAGTCACCAACTTGCGTAAATGGCTCATTAAACATATATCTTAGTTGAAGTGGGGTTTCTTTTGCTCTAAAACATGGGGGGGTGCCATGCTCAATTTCTACGTACTCATACAACCTCTTGAGCATCATGTGCACTAGGTATAGTTATTCCCCCTCTTTGGTCTAGGAACCCCAAGTTGACCTCCTATGCATTAGTTGTCTAACTGCATGCTCTGTTGTCCAACCATGAACTAAACCTATAAAAGATAGGGCATATACTTCCTAAAACTCTTCCATATGAACAACCCTTAGAGTCCTACACAAGGAACACCAACTGGGTGTGAGACCTCACAACTTGTTACCATACCTCTTTAGGGTCTATGGAACTCTCCTTCCTACACCTAAAAGGTAGGCACTCATGTCATCTGTACATTGTTTCAAGAAGCCTCTTTCTACGTTCTAGGGTTGATTCCTCTAAAGGTCCTTGGGTAAGAAAACCTCTATATAGGTCATGAATGAAGTAACTCCAAGAACCTACTAAGGGCCATCTATTCTAGGCCATACCATACCAACCTCCACATGGTTCCTCATATCTAAGAGTCTAGGTTTCCAACCCTCTTCATCTGGTCTCGCTCTTTCTCTAGATCAAACCCTATACCTGCTCCTACCAATGGAGGTTCTCTCTTATAAGATGGGTCAAGCTCTTTAAGGATACACATCTATCCCTACCTGGATGAAACATACTATCAAAATATATGTCTGGCCAAGATCATCCAAAGTTATGCATGCCTATCTCATAGACCATCAGACCAAACCTTTCTAGCTCAGGTCTAAAACATGTTTCCAACCTTACTGCCACTCACTTCTATGTAGGTGCATGCCTCATTTCTACTCATATATGCTCATAAGGGTCCCTATATGGTGTATATATATAAATATATGTATATATATGTATATAATATATATATGTATATATGTATATATGTATATATATATGTATATATGTATATATATGTGTGTATATATATATGTATATATATATACATACATGCATATGTATGTGTGTTATGTGTGTGTGGCTACATCTCTCTAGAGTATTCCATTTGTATCAATTTTTTTAATTTATGGTGCAGAAACATATGAATTGGTCTCATAGTCGATATTTTTAAATTCGTATTGATAAATATAAAAAAATGCTCCTTCTTGACTTTTCCATTACTAACATAACACATTCATCACGAATCTATAAGTTACAACAATATGAATTCCATCTTCTCTTTTCATATGTAGACTCTTATTTATGTATTCTCTCACTCATTTCAACAAACTAGTCAGTTTTACAACTGTTGGACTTTGTTGTTTTGCATATCATGTATCATTACTGTCATTTTGTATGTGAAACACCCAATATATCAAATATGGAAATATTTTACATTGTGTTACTAATGTGTGAATTAATTGTTTCAAGTGACCAAGGAAGTTAGGCAAGAGCCATATTGAAGAATGTACACATATATAGGTATTTGTATTCTTGTCAATCAAATTGTACCCAAAATCGTACTTTGTATATGTGCAACTGAACAACTTGATTGAAATCAAGTAACAAAAAGTCATAAATTACAAACAATCATTTTAAACTTAATTTAAAAATGTATACACCCATCAAAATGGGTAGATTTCTTTGCAACATTATATGAGTTGTTTAGGAAAATAAAAGACATTTTGGGTCAGGAATTTTTTTGTTAAATTAAAATTCAAATGGACTATTTGTTGGTGTGATTTTAATTTGATTGGTACTCTTATTTGAGTTTTATTCTCACTAAGCATCTTATATAGGAGATATTAAGCTAATATGTAGTCACCCATTTTAAACACACTATCTATTATGTGGTACCTAGTTAAATACTAAACTCATCCTATATACACTCCATAGTCATCTAGACTACTCTTAAGTGTTACCTATATAAAGGAGTTCCATATAGCTACACAAGAAATTCCTCTACATGCTACTCAATTGAGATTATAATTCTAGTCTCTCATCTTCGGTTGCTTCAAGAAAGTTTAAGGCCAGTCTTGTTTAAGTATTATAATCCACCATAACAAGCCTTGCCTAAACATATTTGGAGTTGGTCACCATTTTTCCCATAGTGCTTCAATTTCACTCTATGTAAAAATTGGTTGTACTTTGTTTCTTCCATCTTGTTACCTTTTTCTTTTTGTTTTTGCACTACCTCTTGTGATAAGGTTGTGTCCAATGGTGTAAAGAGGAGATTGTGATCTCCTACCAGAGGATTCATATTCATCTTGCAAAATATTTGATAGTTATCTTGATCTGAAAAGGAGGTTGTCTTTAATCTACAAACAACACTAATAGTTATAAATTGTATCGATAAAGAGAAAAAAATATAGGTTGAGAAATCATGGTTAGCAAAAACTAGGTTTTAGGTACCACCCTTTTCGTTAGAGTAAATGCTAACCATTAGATAAAATCCCTAATCCTAGATCCATATCGAGAAATAAAACACCGCATCTGAAACCAGCATGACTAAAATGAGTAATAAAATATGTAAATATTTCCTTCTAATGACACCTCATAAACAAATTCCACATCAAACATCCAAATGTCTAGTTATCAAAAATCTTGTTCATCTGCATTATAACAAAACAAATCATATTATTCATATATAATTAAATTTACACCAAATTACATGTACATTAAATAAACAAATTTCATATACAATCCATCCTTGAAAGTGACATTATAGAGACATTCTAGACTAAGTTAATCTATTTACATATTCCTTTGTCAAGTCCTCTTCCCTAGATGCCATTATGCTAACAAATATGTGAAACAACCTCATGAGACTAACATAGTGTCCTAATGAGTGGAATTTCCCACTTAGTTGTATAGAAGTCATCAACTAGGGTTAACTATATTGAACATAAACAAACTTTCAAATATTGAAAAGTCTAATAGATTATTTGAGAAAACATCCTTGTTATAAAAAATCAACTAATAAATCATAAAGGCATTCATTTAGTCAAATCTCAATGTGTTAACCATGTCTTCCAACATATCTATTAGTGTATCAACAAATTCTAATTATTTCAAAACTACAAATCCTATTGTTGAAGTGATATGAGATATAAATTCAACACATATAGATATAAGCACTTAAATTATATAATAATAATAATAATAATAATAATAATAATAAGACCATATTTGTGACACCCCACAAATGAGACTAAGAACACATCCCATTGTTCTAAAGTTAAAGTACAGATAACACATGTCAAGTAACCAAAACCATTCAAATAACAACTATGGCTAAATCATAAATAAGAATAAAATCAAATCCACCATAGACTGGATTCCAATGTTTAAAATCTGATTTCATGCTAAACTTACTAGGAAGATAAGAATGAGATAACTTAATATCTTCAGTAGAAGAATAATAGAAATCCACAAATAAGAATTATGTTCAAGTTTAATACACTTATCAACTAGCATTAAAAGTAATAACGAAAACATTCATCCCATATTATGTACGCCATGTCATATTTTTTCATTTTTCCTTAAACTACTTGACACATATATCTCTAATTTGATGTTTCCACACAAGATTCTCATGCCAACAACTATTGTCATTATCTTAAGGTTTAACTGGCCACCCTGATATCTTTACAACTGAATGTGGTCCACCATAGATTTTCCTAAATAGGATAAGGTAGGGAATTCATCCTCTCTACCAATCGTTCCTCATTGCACATTTTCTAGATAGGAACATGAAAACAATTTATCACATACTAGAACATTTCTCAAGTGTCACATTTAAATTCATCATATTTTATTCCTCATAGAAATACTTTGATAAGAAAAGGATTTAGGATTAGAATCACATATCTTGACACATCCGTAAATCTTTTTGGTCTAGATATGGAGGTCAAGATCCACAATTTAGATATTCTTCTCATAATCCAAGGATTATTGTAGGGAGAACTATTTCATTTCCCCAGTATGGACCTTAGGGAAATGTGAAAATGTATAGAGCACCCAAGTAGATGGATTCACATTTCACTTTGTACATAAGTGTATGAATCATATTAAAAAATTCATTCTTCTCTTATCATTTATGGGTATCCTCCCACAACTACAATGATAAAAACTTGATTAGGGTTAACAAGAAAGACAATGAGTACTCATTATACAAACAACACAACAAACTTCAATCTACATACATAATTCATTCACAATCTCACATCATTTCATATGATTTGTCTTTCATGGGTTGACAACCTCAGATGTGATCATAGTATCAAAAATTTACCCAAATTAGGGTTTCTCATATACAAACAAGTACCCCCTATTTCCTTTACAACACAATTCTTACCACTTGATTCCATATAACAATTTCAGTATATATATACAAAGACATCATGACTTGGTAACACTACCAATATATAAACATTTTTTATTAGAGATTAGGAACAATTCAGACTTAATATAAAAATATATCTAAATTTTTATTGATATGAAGAGATCATCGCTCATAAATTTCATACTATACCTATTCCTCATCTTTTACTAATTCAAAGCTCTAGTTAGGGTTACTATTCAATATATATATATTCTCATTTGAAATCCATCAGGATAGACTATGCTCAAAATATAACATGCTAGAAAATGATTAAAATCTAAGACGCATTTTTAAGAATCAACTCAAATCATTAATTTTTTTCATTTATCTCAATTAATCTGTATTTAATTATCTACATTCTTTATTCGGTCATTCTAAAACATTACTCATTGTTGATACTTAACCCATCATATTAGGGTTAGTATTACAATTAAGTTCATACATCCATTTGGTTTCACCTTATTTAATTAATCATATTTACAACATTACTCATATATTTTCAACTTCGCCCACTTAATTTGCTTTTTTTCTTACCATTAGGTTTCTATATTCAATTATCTTTTCACTCTAGTGGCAGTTTGGTAAATGTGTACTCTCTCTCCTTTTTAGTAGAACATTTATTTTTGAATGATTATATGTCTAAAGGATTATTCCTTATTGTCTTATCATGAATGAAATAAGATAACATGCATTTACGAGAGTCTTCATAAAAAAACATTTACAACACATCACAAAAGAGATATTCAGGTATAAAATCTCTATAAGACCTCTTACCTTCAACATATGTAATAATATCTAGTCATGAGCATAAATACATATTTACAAGATCATACCCATATCAAGACTTTTTCTATCATTTTCATTTCAATAGTAAATGTTAGGGTTTAAATGTGGTTTATTAAGGGTATATATGGAACATGGAAACCTAAATTTCCATTACCACACAATACATCTATTAATTACAAGTAAACATCAATCAATTGTATGATTTCAGTCAATACGTTAGTATTATTATTTGATTTCCAATAATTTTTTTCATTAGGCTACTTTCAGGTAAGATTAGCATAAAACAATGTAATTGTTTTTCTATTGAGTTTCCATATGATTTGATTTTGTTGATCATAAACTGAAAAAAAATAATTGATCCAAAATGAATTTAAATCAGTAGCATTCAATTCTAAAAGATTTTTTCCAACCATGTAACCAACCAAAAAAAATTACTAGCACTAATTGTGTTGAACTTTTTTTGTAAAAATAAGCTTTTAAAAAGTTTAAAATATATGAATCAAGACCGAACAACTCACTTAAGGTGTTAGACACCTCCATTTCATAGCTTGAGAATTGAAATTGTAGCAACATACTCATGTACTCACAATCACTCATTTCTTTTCTCTTTTTAACTCGAGTACCCTAGATAGATGGAATGGGAGAGATGGATATATTTGTTAAAATTCACCAAGAAATCATATCTAGTGTTCATAAACTTACATGATTTTGTAGGATTTTGCAAGTTGAAATCCTAAATCAACATTTCCACTTCATTTTTGCTTCAAAATTGTAATACTCATTCTTTATCAAGATTTCATATCTCAAGAACAAATGAAGAATAATGGTATCTACTATGTTGTAAGTTTAATAGAATAGAGCAATTTTTGTTATCAAGAAAATTAAAACAAGTTCTATAACATATTTTTTTTATTTTCACAACACGTGTGGTCAGCTGAGTAACTCATGTCATCCAATTTGTCCAATGAAGTCATATATTCTCAGTAAAATCTCCTCCAGGACATTTGAACATTTAGCCAATTTGACATTACCTTAAACAAATACAAAATAAATAACACACTTCCATATTACAGTCTATACGGCATGGGCAATTGAGTTTGTCCTTCACCAACTCGACTAAAAATAGGTCCAAAGGTTATTTATGAATTTTGATACTTTCTAGAAATGCTTATATTGCCATGTTCCAATATAAATCAAAGTGTTAAGGCAGTCTAATTTAAATATATACTAATAAATATCATGTACTATACCACAATAATTATTACATTCTTGATTCATATACAATCAATTATTAAGTTTAACCGACTAGATTTTTTAGTTTTCAAAACCTAATTAAGCAGTTTTGGAATTTATCATTAAATTTAGAATATCGTAGTTAACAACCATCAAAATCTAACTTAATCAATGATCAATGTAGTATATATGAAATAATTCAAAAAAATCCTAGTTATATGGTTAAGATGAAATTAGGTCATTACATAAGTAGAAGAGCTATGACATTTCAAGTTGGAACCACTATTGAGTATATAGGTTTTTTCCTTTGTTGTAAATTCTGTTCATTACATATAGGTCAAACATCATTCTTGAATCAAGTTGTAGTTAAATTGTTGTAAATTTTTTGCTTAATTCAATTTTTTTCTCTATTCACCAATGTCTAGAGATATCAATTGGTATCTGGGAAAGACTTTCAATGAGCTCCAACTAGTTTTTAGAGGGGGTATCCCTTATGTCATGTCAACCATGATGGTGTATATGCAAAGTAGTCCCCTCTATTGAATGGGTCCAATTACATATATTGGAAGAACAATATGAATTCTTCTTTAAAGATATCAATCATGATCTTTGGTAATCCATCTATATGTGCCTTCAACAAATGAGATCCAGCTATGTGATACGATGACAATACAAATTTCAACTCAAAATGAAAGGTGGTGAGTATTAAAATATTATTTCACTTTCCTAGTTAGTATAGTAGAATTTCCTCTTGTGAAACCTCTTATTGTAGTTGGGAGAAAATTGATATCACTCATTTATACACTAAACAAGTCAATGCTACTAAATTAAATATGTTGTTTCATAAGTTAGAATTATTTCATATGGAATAACCTGAATAATTTCTAAAATATATTCTACATTTTCCTTGATTATAAGTGCCTTAAAATCTTTTGGAAATAATATTGAGAATAAGGAGTGTATTACTAATATTTGCATACTCTATATTCTTAGTATGAAACAAAAATTATTGGCATGTCGGGCTTCTTGGACTCTTCTTCAAATTACATATAAAAATTATGAGGATGAATCTTGTCGTTAAGTGGTGGAATGTCTCCTAGACAAAACATGACAAAAATGATGGATAATACAAAATAGGTGCATTGTGTGATGATAGTGATGTATATCTTTAATTTTTTTTTTACAAATGAATGGATTGCACATATTTAACTTACTTAGGAAAAGTTGGTAAATATAAAAAATAGATAATTAGAGTCGATTCATTAAATGAGAATTTTAGACAGTGAAATGACCAATTTGATAGTGATAATAAAATAAGAGATGATTTAGTTTCTCAAAATACTTCTGCAAGTACTTTTATTTATACTCATATAGATATGTTGGGTGATATGGAGAAATCTCTATTTTATTCCTATCATGTTGATTATGATTTTATCTCTAATGTTAATGTTGATTTGAATGAAAATATGTTTATTCTTTTCATGTTTACAAAAAAATGAAAAAAAGTTTATGATTGGATATTATCATAAAAGTACTATAAAATGTTTGATCACTACTACTAAATAATCTATTATTATTTCTAAAAAATAAAATTCTCAATAGTTACTTAAATAAATTCCTTAATCATAGAAATATATTGAATAATGTATTTAATTTTAAAATTTACATGTTGGTATAAATGGTCTATGTTATGTTAAATGAAATTTGAACCACATTACGAAGAATAAGCAAGGACCTATTTTTAGATATTCCTTACTCTAGATTTCAATATTGCAAATATCTCCCATTTGTGTTATGAATGTTTGAATTAAGTCTTTATGGAGGTTAAGGAACATAGATAAGATTCAATGTCAAACAATGAAGATATAAATAAATATATATATATATATATATATATATATATATGTGTGTGTGTGTGTGTGTGTGTTTGTGTGTGTGTGCGTGTGTTTGAAGGCAGTTGTATAATGAACGATGTTATGTATTATAAAGATTTTTGAACTTGATTGGAATCATTTAGGAACAAGTTATTAATGGTAAACAACCATCTTAAACTAAGTTTTACACTTCTATACACCCATCAAGATAGGTACATATCATTGCAAAATCCGTTTGAGACATTTCTCAAATTTTATGAATTTTAGAGAAGAATATTTTGAGTGAAAATTTAATTAAAGGGATTGATTGTACTACTAGTTATAATTTTACTGTGATTTTAGTTTCAGCTCTAACTCAACGGAGTGCCTTTTCCAACAAATTTGAATTAGTGTAATGTTAGTTTTCTTAACCCCACAAACTATCTTATAATGTCTAGTTGTGCACTAAACTCATCTTAAACACTATCAAAATCATATAGACTATTCGTAAGCATTTCATATTGGTAAACTATGGACACTAAATGTACATTTCCTCTACACGTTAACCAAGTGAGTTTAGAATTCTCATTTTTCACTGCTAATTGATTCCAAACATATCTAAGAACAACTTAAATCTCCTACTCCAACATGTCAAACATTTCCCAAAGACATGTGCAGTTGATCATTAATCTTGGATTGTAAGCTCTTAGGAGAATTCATTATACTTTCTCTATTCCATCTTGTAACTTGTTTGTTCATTCTTAGGATCTACTTCTTGTGAGAAGGTGGTGTACAAAGGTGAAAGAAGGAGATAGTGGTCTTCTTCCAAGGTGATCTTCTTCAAGTAACAATGAAGAGGTGCTAGTTATCCTTCAACTGAAAAGTAGGTTGATCTTGATCCACTAAATGCAATGATAATTACAATTTGTATTGGCATAGAAAAGATAATAAAAATTTATGTTGACAAATCCGTGTTGGAGAAAACTAGGTATTGGAGCAATCCCATTTTAAATTAGAACCACTAGAAATCATACTATCTTTCGTATTTGTCTTATAAGATTTCATGATTTACGTTTCCATTTGCATAACTTCATCTAAAAAAGTGTCATTTAACCTTCTCGTGTCTAAAATACATAAATAAAAAATTATCTCTATTCACCCCATCCCTTCTTGATATTTTAGGCATGTTCGTTATTTTGCAAGAGAAAATCACATATTTCTTGTGTTATTTGTAGTCTATCTGAATATACTACACATATTCATCTTTTCTCCTGAGAAAGTAAATGTGTACATTACTATATGTTTGTTAATATTATCGTGAGTTATCTTCCTTTTATGATGGCTAATTCTATTTTCATTATATATTAAGTTGGTATGTCTTGTTTTATTCCTTGGTTTCCTATAAATTATGTTACATGTTTCATCAATTAATATTGTCTACCTTTCTCAAAGAAAATACCTCTATAATAACCTCTCATTCAAGAACTCAATATGGTGATGAATTCATAAAAGAGAAGAGTTACACATAGGCTGAAACCAAGAAACTATTCTACAACTACAATGAAATAACATTATCCATTACAATCAAATTAGATTCATGGTCATCCATTTACTGCCAATTATCCTTTAGATTTCCATTGTAGCAAATTTCATCAAAATGTCAAGTTTTATCCCTAAAATAATACTCAAAATCTCATATGAAAATTTTATTACCACTTCAAAAGCTTTCTAGTATTGAATTTATTGATTCCCGAATCATCAATAAATCCAATATTCACATGTGGTATAATAATGTTATTATTCATCTTACATGTTTTAGTAGGTTATATATGAAGGATAAGTGTTGTATTAGTGTAAAGACCTCCTTCCCTTGTTATCCCCATTGAAGATGGACTAAGGATTCAAGAATAATTAAAACAATTTCTAGAATTTATATTTAATAAGTAACCAATAATAACCCATATCTCTATGGCTATACAAATCCCTTGTTCAACCCATGCTTTCTTTGATTTTGATCTAGCATTGCATTCAAGGTGTCAATACATCAATGGGTGTGGTCACAACTCGTCATTAGTTTAAGTCATATCCTCAATGACCACTTCTAGTTTATCGGGAGTATTATATCCTTCAAACTACTCCTTAAGGTTTCATGTTTGATTTGGAAAATTAATCCATACATATTGATATAAAAAAATCCAACCATTTAGGAATATGAGAACTCGATACATTGATTAATTATAGGCTAGCAACAAGTGCAATGGCATCCACATAATATTTATTCAGGTGTGGTGCAACCAAATTTAAATGAGGGGACAGTTGGCAATTTGCTCGTGTTGTGACATATTTGTCACGTGATTTGAGGGAAAATTAGTCAATGCCATGGAAGGATTTCTCTCCCTCAACCCCCTACTCATTTACTACCATGGAGTCATCCACAATGTTGACCCTCATCTAGAAGCCTGGACAATCACAACTAAGATTACATTTCCTTTTTTAGGCTCTTACTGTCTTATTGAGAAGAAACTCAGAGAAACATGTGGTCGAAGAAGATTTCTAGTGGTCATGGGTGTCAATAAGTAATTATAGTAAGAAGATAGGGATGCACATCAATTTATGATGTTTGGAGGTTGGGGAAGATTGTCAAGAGAGAAGAGATGATATCCCACAGCTTGTAATATCCTACGATGGCTTGGAGATACTTGTCCAATGAACTACTTTAAGTAATAAAGGTTGATGGTTGAGGATGGATCTTCAGGCTTTCTCACTCCCTCATTAGGGTAGGGGTCTTCTTGTGGTCTTCTAGTGGATCTTCAGGCCCATGTAAATAGCATGCGTCATCTTGCATCCTGAGAAGGAGTGGAGGTCGCCATAACAAGAGGTAGCATTTGATGGAGGAAATCAAGGGGATCGTAAGGAAATTAAGGTGTGCAAAGTCTTTATGGCATCACAAGGGTTCTCTTCAAGTCAATTTATGGGCACAATATGGGGAGATGTGTCAGTACCTAATTCCCTGGACGATTAGATGTTTAGGTGATATCCGAATTAGAAATGATAATAACCATGGTAGGGTTTCTTAGCAACGTCTTTCTCTCTCAAATTCACTGGGACAATCTGAAATGATATTAAGGACTAGGGAGAGATAAAAACTTTGACAAAGTGATTGAGAAATTTTGGACACTCATCTAGAGGTATACAACAATCCTCTTTGCATTATATCGTCATTGAGTGAAACTTGGCAATGACCACATCATGTTATCACACCTTAAGTTTGGATATCCTAGACTTAGGTCAGACAAATATGATTATCCAACTATATACATGAATTAGAATCATCTTCTAAAATTTACCAAGGGTTCTGTAAGCATTGAATTGAAACTCACATTTGGGATTATCTTCATATTAGAATTCTCTCATATTAAGCAAAGTTTGGGGCTAAAAGAAAAAAAAAACTTTTCTTGCACAACAAGTAGTTACTTAGTTTAATTCCTTAGGTCACAAATTGTAACGACCATGCCCCTGGTAACCCCCACTTAAGGGAGACCAAGAGGTTAGAGTCATTATCCCAATAAACCAGATCAAAGATTCGATGATTAATCGATAATAATTATGAAATTCTACCAACTAAACTAAAATTTGGTATAAAATAAAACTTTGCATACCTTTTTGAAAACTTTGGAAATCTACTTCTATCCACAACTTGAATCTATTCTATCTAATCCTCCTTGTAGTTTATTTCTTATTTTCACAATGTGTCACTTTACTGTTTGTTCTTTTCAGAGTTGTACCTAAAACACCGACAAACAAAACGTCGGTTAGCATATATGAATATGCTGGTATGTGGGGACAACCAAAATGTCACACATAAGGCTAACAACCTAATTATCACAATCAAGTTAATTAACAATTCAATTTACGATTTCAATGTGTCAAACTCCACCACTTTTTCCCTAACCCTGGAATACCCCCTTTTAGGGTTTCTCATTGCCATTAACTTAAGGCCACCTTCTCCATCCTGAGCTTGGTGCATGGGGTCACCTCTCATGGTGTCCATTAGTCATGCAATAAAGACCACCTTCTCTATCTTGAGCTTGGTGTCTGGGGTCACCACTCATGGTGCCCATGGGTCTTCCCTCCTGGACTTGACCTTTTGCATCTTCCATCAGGGTGGCATGTAGGTGTGAGAATAAACACTTATATTATATTTGTGATAATCATTGTGTCTTTATAACTTTGCAAGTATGAACATCCAAACTGATAGGTTGCATTCAATGTGATTAATCATCTGGAAATCCTTCGGGAAACTAATGCAATTAACTATAATTAACCACATATCTGTTAGGCAGACTTGAGTGCATGAATAATCCAACTAAGCAAGAAATCTAGAATCAAGCAAGCATAAAAATTGGACCTGAAATACACATCCAATGTTTCGTATCATGGATCATGTCATCCAGGTCTAAAAGGCCTAGTTGCTTCCTAGGGTTACTAGTCCTTTTTAGGGTTTCGACTACAATTAGGGTTTCACTTCATTTTTACTACTATAAACCATAATTTTATAAGAATATTCACAAACCCTAATTATCTCATGTTATCTTTTATAAAAATACTAAGATCATCTTTTGACAACACAAAACCCTAATTTCGGATTAACTACTCTAAATGTTGCAATTTCATCTTCAAGACAGGTTAAGATTCATCTTTATCATTAAACAAGTTAACAATGCTTGAATTAACTTATTTACAACATCAAATATATCCTTGATTATTAATTAGGGTTTCTAACCACAAATTAATGCCTTTTCCATCTAAATTATATACTTTTGCAAAACGATACATATTTAGGATTTCTTACTATTTTTAACTTATTCCTCATATTTTCCTGATCAACTTTCATGATAAAGTTTATTCATCTGAGTTTTCTATTAATTTCTATGATTTTTACAAGAAAAAGCCTTTTTCATCATTATTTAAGTAGAGAGGGAAAATTATCAGAAATTCATGAGCCGTTTGATTGATGGATCGGTGATCTGCTCCTTGGATCTGACGATCCCTGTCGCGCATGCCTAAATTAGCCACTCTCACTCTCATTTGTCTGATCCCCACTCGGGATCATGATAGACCGCGATCAGACAACTTCTCATCATCATCTTCCTCTGACTGCGCCACGGACTGCGGTCAACTTGCCGGTTGACTTCGAGCTCTAGGCCACCAGTAGAAGATCTGAGAAGCCATGAAGCTTCATCGTCTTCATCTAAACTCGATGCATTGCTCAATTGCACAATCTACCCTGACCTTCACCGCGAACGAGTCACTGGAGCTCCTTCGTGGCTTGCAGGTTGTAGAGGGGGTGGGTTAGGTTAGAATTGGCAATTGAAGGTGTCACTCCACTCGTCATCGCACTCTGCAACGATTGGAATAGTTTTTAGGTTTGTTGGTACCCTAGAGTACCCTCCTTTATATAGGGATTGGTCTTGGGAGTCCTATGATTTGGGGTTTCTTCCCTCGTCGGTGATAGCCCCCGAACTTAGGGTCTAGATGCTTCGGAACGTTCTCCCAAAGACGATAGGCTCGTTGATATTTCACATTATGGCCTCAAATGATGGGAATTGGGATTTCCAAATCATCTCCCAGTCCCACTAGAACTCGGGGTAGACGATGCATGACTGCCCTTGGATCCGTGGTCCCCTAGACCATGTGGGTCATGCAACGGTCGTCATTGCTCCCCCCATTGCTATTATAAAAAAAAGAGTTAAAAAGGGTATTTTAACATGATAACTTGGAAATATCATTTCTCTCTCCTTGTTTAACATTTTCTTCTCAAAATTTAGGAAAAACTCTATCTTGGCATTATCTAACTGTATATTAAACTTGAAAGTTAAATTCCAACGATTGAGAGTGTTTCTTTCTCATCCAAGTTATTCATCAATTAAACCAATTTTAATTCATATTTATTTTCATTTGCCATTATCTAATTAGATAATTCACATTCAAAAACCACATATGGGCACCCATAAATTACTATTGACACCCAACACTACTACATAAATGACATATCACGTCACATTTGACGGCGTCAGTTTTAATCCAACAACCGACGCCAATATACTATGACGTCGCTAAGAAGGACAACTGTCACCTATTTTTGAAGGTCGGCCGATTTATAAAAGATATGGACATCACTTTTTCTTTAATGTCAGTTTGTTAAACCACAACCGATGTCCAGAATCACCCGCGAAATACAATTATCCAGGGAAAAATTTTTCCTCCAAAAATTTTTAATTCAGCGTCGGTGGTAAAAGAACCGACGACGTATGTTTCATGCCAAGCCCCCACAAATTTTTTTATCATTATTTAGTCATCAGATTTTGACAAGGAACCGATGAATAAATATCCTTCACGATTTGAAATTCATCCCCTCATGTGGTGTAAATTTTCTTTAATAAACCAATGAGGATGTGTCTTCGCGCGTTGTCCCTGCAAAAATATTTCCCCCCCAATTTGCCTATTTGACGTCTGTTTTTGCTTGGCAACCGACAATTATGATCGTAACTAACAAACAGTTTTTTTTGTCATGTTATATGTATAGACGTTATTTTTTATATATAGGAACTGGTGACTAACACCCCGACCGGGTACACTTTTTTTTATTAAAGTTTGTGATAGGTGTCGATTTTTAATTACCACCGACATTTGTTGATTTTAAGTGTTAGAATTTTGTTTTAACGGACTCTGATAGTTAACTTAATAGCACCCACGCGAGTAGACTCTTCCCCTTCTTTGTTACATTCTCGATTCTTCAAGCTCCCAGTCTGAAGATTTCTTCCTCTGACTTTGTGTGCTGCCTCTGTTCACTGCCTGCCGCCACGAGGAGCTTGAAGCTACTCATCACCTTCGCACGCCGCCAGTTGCCGCCACAAGGAGCTTGAAGCTTCTCATGCCAGAGTTGTTGCTGTTGTCCAGTTGCCGCCAAACTCCACCACCAATTGCTCCTGTCGCTGCCACCACCTGCTCCAGGCAGAGTGAGGAGCCTTCCTCTAGCTGCCTTCAGCTGCTCCAATCGCCGCCACCAGCCACCACCTACACCCACCAATTGCTCCTGTCGTTGCCACCACCTGCTCCAGGAGGAGCGAGGAGCCTTCCTCTAGCTACCTTCAGCTGCTCCAATCGCAGCCACCGGCCACCACCTACACCTCCTCTGCTTCACCTCCAACCCGACCACCTTCACCTCCAGCCCGACCACCTCCACCTCCGGCCGCCGCCACCATAGCCTGCTCGATCCACCAGTGCAATGAGTGAACGCAAAATGGAAGAATATTTTATTAATATTGATTAATTAGGACTAATGATGCCATTACTATTGATTAATTAGGGTTAATGATGCATTAATGAACTTATTTCATTAGATTTGCACTTAGTTTCTTTAAGATTGTGTAGTTGATTAATATTGAAAAATAAGTGTTAATGATGCATGAATGAATTTAATTAATTGATATTGCCTTCTTTCTCTCTTATTAGTGATTGATTTAACTTACTTCAATAATTATTCTTCAAACTTGTGTAGTTGATTAATAATGATTAATTAGGATTAATGATGAATGAATGAACACAAAATGGAAGAATGAATTCAATTAAATGATGTTACACAAAACCTAGGATTTGAACGATGAAACTAGGATTGTAGGTATAGGAACGATGATGATGATGATGATAATGATGACATGTATGTATTTTGTTGGCCTAGAAACCCGTCTGAGATTTACTCATTAGGAGTACAACTTGGATAGTTCCCAGTTTGTGACTATTCCGGAACACTTATTCTCACTTAGGATGTAAGTGTATAATATATATTTGGTTTTCATAATATTTTGTCAGCACTTCTCTGATTGTTCTCTAAGTACATATGTCGGTGGGCATTTGCCCATGTACATCAGCGTACTTGGAGAACTGCCGGGAAATGATGCCAAAATTTCTTGAAAATTGAATACACATTATATACTTACTAGTGAGATTAGGTGATTAAGAATGGGATAGGCGGTACACATTTATTTTATATAAGACCCTAAATACTAATCTTTTAACCCTAAACCCTAATATATACTTGTTTTCTCTTTGATCATAGGATTGATAGATCATGGATGTCCATTCGAAATCACTGCACCCCAGAGTTTATTTCTGGTCTTGATCAATTTATTAGATTTGTCGAGGAACATATGAAACAACTCAGAGATATATTCTACTGTCCATGTAGGCATTGCGGTAACAACTTGAAAGTCAGTATTTGTGACGAAATCAGAAGTCATGTCATGTGCAACATGATTGTACAAGGCTATACAGAATGGTGCTAGCTTGGAGAGATTTCAAACTTGAAATCAGTAGATGTCGATAGTAGTGCTTTTGTGGAAGAAGAAATTGCCTCTGATGACGTAGATGTGAACAAACCAGTTCCAGTAGACATCATTGATGAGATGCTGGATAGTTGTGGGGTATAGAACACCGATCCACTTCCCATGTTTAGGAACATTGTGCATGATGCTGAGATACCATTATACACAGGTTGTACTAAGTTCATGAAGCTTAGCAGTGTGTTGAGATTGTATAAGCTGAAGGCTAACAATAGATGGAATGACAAAAGCTTCACGTCATTGTTGTGTTTGTTGAAAGAAAATCTTCCTGAAGGAAACGAGCTGCCAATCTCAACATATGAGTTAAAGAAATTGTTGTGCCCAATGGCAATGGAGGCCAAGAAGATACATGCATTCCCAAATGATTGTGTATTATTTCAAAAGGACTATGTGAATTTGAAAGATTGTCCAAAATGTGGTGCGTCAAGGTATAAAATGATGACTTTAGGGAAGTCCAAAATTGGTTCTCCTACCAAGGTGATGTGGTATCTACCTATAATACCACGGTTTCAATGCTTGTTTGCCAATCTGATAGATGTGAAGAATTTGAGGTGTCATACATAAGTTAATAAAAATAATGATGGGATCCTACGACATGCGTTTGATTCCCCACAGTGGAATAAGATTGATTTATTGTACCCTAAATTTGGTGAAGAAGTCAGGAATCTAAGACTTGGGTTTTGTAACGATGGGATGAATCCATATGGGACATTTAGAAGCCAACATAGCACTTGGCCTGTTATGCTTATTATGTACAATCTTCCTCCCTAGTTGTGTATGAAAAATAAGTACATTATGTTGTCATTGTTGATATTGGGCCCTAAAGAACCTGGAAATAATATCGACGTTTATCTTGAACCTATGATTGATCACTTAAAGAAACTCTGGGGTGAAGGTGTGATGACCTATGATGGTTCATGTAGAGAGACATTTTGTTTGCACGCTATGCTATTTTGCACTGTTAATGACTTTCCAGCATATAAGAATTTATCTGGATATAGTGTCAAAGGATCTAAAGTGTGTCCTATATGTGAAGAGAATACTGATTCAATATGACTAAAACATGGCGGAAAGAATAAATATCTTGGTTATCGAATATTTCTTCAAAAATTTCATCCATACTGAAGGTTGGTCAAAGCGTTCAATGGATGGAATGAAGAATGAAGTGTGCCTAAACCTATACCAGGGAGGTTGATTATGAAAGAGTAAAAGACTTTGTCAATGAATTTGGTAAGAGATCACAATGTACCATGGCCACACAGAGTGATAAAAATTTATTCAAGAAGAAGTCAATATTTTGGATCTTACTTATTGGAGTTTTTTTACAGTTAGACATCGTATCGATGCCATGCATGTTGAAAAAATTGTCTGTGATAGCATCATTGGTACTCTGTTGATTATACTAGGTAAGACTAAAGATGAGATCAAATCCAGAATGGACCTGCATGAAATGGGAATAAGGACAGAATTAACAGAAGTAGTTAGTAGTGATCGGAAAACATATTTACCTCCTACTTGTTACATGTTATCTAGAAAGGAGAAGAAAGCTTTTTGTGAGTTCTTGGTTAATGTTAAGGTGCCACAGGGTTACTCATCCAACATCCTTAGATTGGTATCAATGAAAAATCTAAAGCTGATAGGTCTTAAATCTCATGATTGTCACACTCTAATGTAACAAATATTGCCCGTGACAATTCGATAGATATTGCTGAAGCATGTAATGTTTACAATCGCCATACTTTATTTCTTCTTCAACAATCTATGCAGCAAAGTTATTGATCCTGAGACTCTCAATAAGTTGCAAAGAGAAGTGGTTGTTACCCTATGTCAGCTTGAGATGTATTTTCTTCCTTCGTTCTTTGATATCATGATTCATCTTGTCGTCCACTTGTCTAGGGAAGTGAAAATTTGGGACCAATTTTCTTGCATTGGATGTATCCTTTTGAATGATACATGAGCATTTTTAAAGGTGATGTTCAAAACCGTTATCAGCCTAAAGGGAGTATTATTGAGGGTTATGTGGCATGAGAGGTTATGGATTTTTACAATGACTTTCTGAGTGGTAATGATGCTCCTATAAATGACAAGAATATTAAGGAGTATTCTACAGGAAAAGGGATTTTAGGATCATAGATGAAAGTAATCAGCTATGAGCTGTTGGAACAAGCTCACTTGTATATTTTACACAACATCTATGAAGTGAGTGTTTATATCGAGGAACATACCAAATTCTTTAAGAAACAATATCATCGCGCCAATTCATTGTGGCTTGCTAGAGAACATAACAAGACATTTATTAAGTAGTTTCAAGATAAAGTCTTACATCAACTATCTCAAACACCAAATAATATTACTAAAAATATCAAATGCCTCACCTTAAACCAAAAATGAATGGTATGTCTTAGGAAGGGTTTGACATAAATGTGTACTCATATTACATAAAGCATCAACATGATAAGAGCGTCGTCCAAAATAGTGGGGTCTCCCTTCAAGCATCTTCATTGTTTATTTCCAGTGCAAAGGATAAGAGTCCACGTGAAGCTAAAATATCATATTATAGTGTCATTGAAGATATATGAGAGTTTGACTACATAGATTTCAAAATTCTATTCTTGAAATATAATTGGGTTGATAACACCAAAGGAGCTATAGTAGATGAATTGGGTTTCTCATTAGTGAACTTTGAAAAGATTGGTGAGAAGGGTGAACCATTCATACACAGGTGAAACAAGTATTTTATATTGATGATCCTACAAATGAAAAATGGTCGGCTGTTCTTCATGGTAAAAGACAGTTCATTGAAGATCCTATACATGAATACGAGTACTATGATAAGTATGATGAATCAAGTTCATTCTCAGTTGGGTTTCCAACACCAAATATTGAAGCTAAGGATGACTTATACGTGCACAGAGATCACACCGAAGGAATGTTAATTGATAAAAATCGCAATATTTGAGGCATGTTTTTATTTTTTATATGTTTTTATGTCGATGTGAACTTTACAATGTTATATTATCTTCTAGTTATGTTAAATGTTAAATGTTACAATGTTTTTATTTTCAGATGGCTGACCATGAGTATGATGATCGTAATGATGATTACCGTGAGGGTGAGAATATCAACGAGGCACTACCACACAATGTAAGTTTTAAAATATATCATATATATCTATCTATATGTCCATTTATAAGTTATATCCTATAAGTGTTTTTTAAACATACCAATTTTTAGGTTGAGGATGTACTTGCTAAAAACCTTGAAACACTTGCTGAGAAGCAAAAAAAATAAAAAATGCGAGGGGCATCACTATGATGAAAAAGTTAATACAACAAAGGGGAAATGGACCAAAAATGGTTGTGGATTTTGATCATGCAGGAAATCCAGCTAGAGTGAACCACAACTCATTTATTTCATAACTTGGGGTTCTTACTCGTAGCCATTGTAGTTCTCATTTAGAATGTTCTTGGCATAATGTTCCTAAAGGGAAGAAAGACATAATATGAAAAGAACTATATGTGAGTTATTATCATTTGCAATTCTATTTTACAGAACACTAATTATTAGGATATACTAGTCTATTAAATATATGACATTTTACAGAGTCTATTTGAACTGGATGAAAGCCTACATCATAAAAAAGGTGATGCAACACTGTGGGAGGTTCCTAAGGAACTTTAAGACAAATCTCACTCGGATATACATTCGAGATGCTGAGAACAGGAAGAAGTCAGCCACTTAGCAATGGAACTACCTTGAACTGAAGGGCTGGGAGGTGTTTGTTGCCAGGAGAAATACTGATGAATTCATGGTATTAACCAATTCTTATGAATTCACCTATTCACAGTTGAGCTTTAGTGTTACTAGCCAATTCAATGTGCTTACTAACAAGGCTATCATCGATGCTCAAAGAGCAAGGCGTGCACTAAATGTGCATGACCACACGATGGGTCCAAGTGGCTATGAATGTGTTCCCCAAAAACTATTGGATGCTGCTACTTCTGAGTCTGCTGCTACTCAGGAGATTGGTGAGTCCTCTACTATTACTCATGCACATCTGCCTCGCCATGCTGTGTCGATAGCTGGGAGGAAAAATAAGAAAGGAGATATAACCAACCTGCAACTGCTAAGACGGTTACAAAAATGATAAAATTCAACTCTCAGAACATTCAATATTGATGATTGTTATATTTACTTACCAATTTCTATTGATGGCGATTAGTAGAAGCTTCATGAGCATAGGAAGCAAGGCAAGTTCATCCCTGAGGGCACAAGGGATGAATTGAAAGTTGCTCTTGATAACCCAGAGCATCCTAGATGTGTTAGGATTGCAGGCACTGGTTTGGGCATAAAAGCGTTCTTTGGGCCATCATAGTGCAAACATGTCCCAAAAGCGGGATTTTCAAAAGTTGAGGTAACCTATTATTTTTTTAGAATGTTATTGCAAAGGGAATTCAATAATCAGAAGCTAGAGTTTCTTTTTTCCATGTATAGGTAGATGAGTTAATTGATAGGAGAGTCGATGAAGCACTTGATAAGAGACTCCATGAAGAAATGATCAAGTGATAGGCGTCTCAGGCTGTCACTCAGACAATACTTATGTCGTGTTGCTCTTCCCCTATGATAGAGATGGTTGGGAGTAATCGTGTAGACCCACCACCTAGCACGTCCGTTGTAAGTATTTTTATGACATAGTAGCTAGTCCTTTCAAGATGATATGCTTATGTATATATGTATATAACATACTCTATGTAAATTTGTAGGGGTTGAGGTCATGTTGTCTAAGAATCAAAGAATTCATTGTTGCAGATGTCGAGGCTTACCCACGCCTTCCAGGACACACGATTCATGGCACTCTAATACCCGATGGTTATGTTCATGTGAGCTCGAGGCTTGTATTCCCTCATTGAAGGCAACATCCATTGCCATATGCCCACCCAGATGCTGACATGCTTGGTGAAGCAGAAGGCAGAGTGATATTGTGGCCCGAAACGGATGTCATCTATATTGTTCATGTATGGTAAATTTAACATTAAGTTAATTTTTTAGCGTGTATATACAAGTCAATTGATATGAAATTATATATACAAAAGAAAAGGAAGAAACCCGCTACAGCTCCACCTTCACCTCTACCTCCTCTTGCAGTACCTAGTTGGCTTCCAAAGGACCTATACGACTCGATAGGTCCTAATTATAGGGGTATGGTAATATGGATAGGCGAACATAACAAACTGTATCCCATAAATGTTTATATTCCGGAGGATGCTGCAAGCCAATCATATGATGACACTATATTTATACAAGATATTTTGGAGTTGTTTAGTATGATTGGTTGAATACATCTATGAGCGATCTATGGATATGGTGAGGTCTTGTTTATATATCTATATACCTTGTTTTATATATGGTGATCTAGTTTCTTATATATTAATGCATACGCAATATATGTTTTGCAGCTACCTACACAAGATTTGTGAAGATTTTTTGTTTACACATGCCAGATTTCTAATTCCATCTTTGATCAGTCTTATAGATAAAGACCCTCCAACCGTTACCTTATACTGCTATGCCGCTTTTAAATATTTTGTTAAAAGAAAGAGCGTGATAATAGCTCCATTTAATGTTAAGTAAGTTTACTTTTCTTATATAATAGCTCCATTCAATGTTAAGAAAATTACATTTTATTGTTGATTTTGAGTTATATATTTTTAACTTTATTATCTCTAGTGGTAAACATTGAAAGTTACTGGTTATTGTCCCCAAGACGTTCACTATTTGTTATCTAGATCTTACGGAGAAGAAATTAGGCATACATGGACACGTAATGAAAAGGCCATTATTCACGTGAGAAATTTTTCATATTTATATCTGTTAACATCTATTATTACATTACTATTTGGTAATGCAATTTAATATGTTACATTAACATGTAGGGCTTTAAAAGATTTAAACAGAGTTGGAGGAAACATGTGCAAGATAAAGGATAAATCGTTAGTTTGGGAGAATCTGAATGTTGTTTCCTGACTCCAATTTATATATTATTTATGTGAACTATATATATATTTTTATTAACATTTTGTATGATGAAATTTATAGTGTGCTAAACAAGACAACAGTTGGGCATGTGCATACTACGTGATGCGATATATGGACCTGATTATCAGATATGTTGCACTAGACATCGATAACATACAACATGTATTTTATAGTCTCATTGGATAATATGAAATATATCAATCTTATTAATTATATATATTATATAGTCTCATTAGATAATATGAAATATATCATTCTTATTAATTATATATATACGTCATTCTCTGTGCAGGTGCTTAAAACTAGTGACTTCATTACAGGTGAAAAGTTATTAGATGTACACAGTCCCTATACGATGGAACAATTAGATGATATAAGAGAACAATGGGCAACAGACTTAGAAGTGCTGGGAATTTTTTATTATCACTGGAGTACTGATGACGACGATGATAATGATAAAGAATGACATTTCTAAATTTTGATGTCACAATATTTTCCTATATTTGATGACATGTTAAACTTTAAAAGACAAACTTATATATACATGTCTGAATGAATTTTGAATTGTCTTATTTGTATACATGTGTGTGAATGTTCTTTTACATATGTGTGAATGTGAAAAGAGATGAATGAATGGATGTGCTTCTACACTACATGTGTGTATGTGAAAAGAGATGAATGAATGTAACTGCAAGTTGCTACATGTGTGTGAATCATATGAATGAATTAAATGTGCTTATACATGTGTGAATCACATGATCTATATATATAATATTATTCATTCTGTTAATATTACAGATTTTAGCCTGTTGTTGGTTGAAATCAGAGGATGTTGTAACCTACAGTTCAGAACTACATGTTTTGCATCCTACTGACCAGTCGGACAACAGACCTACAAGCTAATAAGAAAATAAAAGCAAAACATTGTCGTTTGTTAAAAGTAAAAAACTGACAACGAAAGTCAAGATCGTAGGTTAACAACTTAAAATTTTTGTCTTTTGTACTAATGGTGTCAGTTATTTTTTAGTTACAAGAAGACCGCCAATATAGGAGGCCAACGGAGTCAGTTATTTATAAGCAACCGACAACTATGGTCTAACTGGGGGCCAATTTTTTTTTCGGGATCGATAATAATGTCGGTTTTGGGTGAAGAACTGACGCCTATGGTGCCATTGTTGGCAGTTCTTTTTTGGTTGCAATTGGGGATGGCTCTAGGTTGTCAGTTTTGTAATCGATGCTTAAGACATCTACGTTTATTGTCGCTCACATGGATGTCTCCTGGACACTGATGTCAAAAGTCTTATTTAACTAACGTCAAAGGTGATATATGTACTAGTGCAAAGATGGTTAATTGATACCCAAAATGATTCATTGACACCTAGAATTATAAAGATGGCGCCCAAATAAGGTATTGGCAATGAAAAATAATGTAACGACGCCCAAATAGGTTTGTATGACACTCAAGAATTTTAGCAATTTTTGGGCGCTATTTAGTCATTTTTAGATGCTATGGCGCCCATAAATGGTTATTGACACCCAAAAATGGTTAATTGACACCCAAAATGGTTCATTGACACCCAAAAGTATAAAGATGACACCCAAAAAAGGTATTGACAATCAAAACAATATGACGACTCCCAAATAGGTCTGTTTGACACCTAAGAACCACTTCATGGTGCACAAAATGGCTCATTGACACCCATAAGTATAATGACGCCCATAAATGGCTATGGACACCCAAGAATGGTTAATTGTCACCCAAAAGAGTTCATTGATACCCAAAAGTATAAAAATACTGCTCATATGATTTGTTTGACACCTAACAATAACTTAATAGCATCCAAACATAGTTGTACACATTAAATAGGGTATAAGAGTACTTCACACCCAATAACAACTTATTGGCACCTACAAATGGCTAATGACACCCAAAATTGTTTAATTGACGCCCAAAATGCTTAATTGGCACCCAGAATCACCTATTCATATCATTTTTATATTTTTTATTTAAAATATATCAATATTAGTCTTGTTAGAATGCATTTTTCATAACGAATCCAATGGTTTTTGTTTCATCAAAAAATTCGTCACGGTTCAAAAGTTATAAACAAAACAAATTAATTTGCATATTACACAACATTTACCAACCCATCCAATTAAAACCCACCACGTCATCACCCCAAATAAGCCTCTCCCCCAAAAACACCGCTCCTCTCCCGCACGTGAGCTACACTTGACACCCAGCGCGCGTGACCAGATCTTTTTTGGAATAAGAAATGTGACCAAAAATGAGATTCTTTTTGTCCTCACATATGCATAACAACAAAAGAGAAGAGGGGAGCAAGTTACTTCCCTCTTCTATTTTATTATTATACATATGTGGGAAAAATGTCTCATTTCTAATCTCATTTCTTGTAATATAGAATTATTCAAAGAGAAAAGGCACATCAACTCCACCTCCGACAACACCGTTACCAAATAAACAAAGGAAAAAAAAACAGTTTAGCACACTTTATAAAAATATTTACCAATATAGCACACTTTGTAAAATATTTCTCAAAATAGCACACTTTGTATGGAACTCGCCACTTAAAGTGGTGTTTTTATATACGAATTTGATAAGCGCCACAATGATTGGCGTGTTCACTTTTAAATCAAAAAATTTTAAAAAAAATAAAGGATAAAAAATCAAAATAGCACACTTTGATAAAAATATGTACTGAAATAGCACCAAACCCATCTTAATTCCCGAAATAGCCCATTTTCAAGAGAAAGCGCCAACACTTTTGGCGTTTTACTGTTTCCAGGAGCAAAAGCGCCAAAAAAAATGGCGTTTTACTGTTTGCAGGACCAAAAGCGCCAAAAAAATGACGTTTTCAGTTGAAAGCGCCAAAAAAATGGCGTTTTCAGTTGAAAAACGTCAAAAAGTAAGCGTTTTTTTTTTACAGTTTTACACGAAAAACGCCTAGTTTTTGGCGTTTTCAAGTGAAAACGCTTTTTTTTGGCGCTTTCAACTGAAAACGCCATTTTTTTGGCGCTTTTGGTCCTGCAAACAGTAAAACGCCAAAAATGTTGGCGCTTTCTCTTGAAAGTGGGCTATTTCGGGAATTAAGATGGATTTGGTGCTATTTCATTACATATTTTTATCAAAGTGTGCTATTTTAGTTTTTTATCCAAAAATAAAATAATTTGGAAAACGCCACATGAAGTGGCGCTTTCAACTTGCACTTAATGTTAATTGCAATTTGAAAGTGTCACTTCATGTGTGTTTTCCAATTTTTTTATTTAAAAATAAATATGTAAATCATTGTTGCGCTTTTCAATCCCAGATATAAAATGCTCCACACAAAGTGACGTTTCTAGACCAAAGTGTGCTATTTTGGGAAATATTTTGCAAATTGTGCTCTGTTGGTAAATATTTTTATAAAAGTATGCTAAACTGATTTTTTTTCATAAACAAATGTGTGCTACATAGGTGGCGATTTCAGTTAACACCGGACCGGTCAAGTTCCTTCGCCAACACGAAGATCTCTCGAAAATTTCAATTTTCTTCATTATCTTGCGTCACTCAGAAGGCAGGGCAGACTTCTCCCTGGAGCAATCATGATATATGTCAGAAGTAAATGAAAACACAAATGAGGAGAGTCCTCAAAAAATGATTACATCGAGGACGCAAACAGCCATATTTTGATGATCCATGGTATGCAGGTCTCAAGTCTTAAGTAAGTTTGTGTGTCCATCGACGTAGGTCATGAGACCGTAGTTGACATCCGCTTGCTGCAATACGTTACTTACATATGTCCGACTGTACAACCATGTGGTGCATATGGTCGTCAAGTTGACCGTAGGCAGCAACGTCAATTCTCTCAGTTCTGCTTTAGTCAACACGAGCATCCATGTCTAAGATGGGACACCCTAATAGTAAGATTTTTGTTTTGTTATCAAGACGTCTCAAATTCAAGCCCCGACGATGGTAACAATTTGAAAAAAAAGAAAGAACAACATTGATAGTTTCCTTTTTACGGGCTACCAGGTCCTCATTCTGACGGTACTGTAGTAATCAACGCTCTTCCACACATCTTATTGTCATGGATTCATTCAAATATATGGTTAAAGTGGCAGCCACCCAGAATAGGAGTGTCATGGTATCTGTAGTTAGAATTTTGCACCATGACATTTTTTTACTTACCCCTGAATATGATCTGCGTATATAGTCTTCTGATCCTTTCCTCTACAGCTTTCAGCTTTGCTAGCACATGACCCCTCTGCCAAATATGGCTTTAGCTGCAGTAGAGACTGGACCACATTCCTTCTAGAGGCATGTTGGGTGCACCTCGGACAAGGTTAGATTCGCCAACAAAACTCATCTTTTAAGAGTATCCGGTGGGAGGATTCAAGGTTAACTTGTCTACTAGTCAAGATTGGATTCATCAGCGGCAGTGTTGCTTTTAGAGAAATATACCGAAGAATTCAAGGTCCGTTTTGATCCACAATTAGTTAGGGCTTGAATTGGCTACATACATACTTGTGTGGGCAGCCTAAAAGGAAAGTTGGTAGTATTTCACTGGGTCGGATCTTAGCAATCGAATTATTTGCGGATGGGAGAGAGCTACCGATGGTAGAATAAGATTAGCTACTAGATTTTGAAAATCTCTTTGGTCTTGTAAATAGAGAAACTAAAACCGTTACGTGCTTCGAAGAAATATGCTAATGGATCTTTTACCAATCCATTTAGTGGGGGATTTCACCTCCACCAAAATAATAGGATCTATTATTCTGGATCCGTTCACTTTGTGGCTCTACATGTATAAGTATGGATATCACTATTAGGGTGAGGAACCTTGTATTTTGTATTCGAGACGGCCGTAGCACATACTCCATGGTATAGTATGCCTCTTTCAAGAGCGCTATGTCTGTATTATATTTTCTGATATCATAAATATCTCATTTCTGTCCATGGAGTAGGTCATCCTGACTGAACCATATAGTTCATGTGTTTTTTAGCTGTGTTCTTATTTATCTATTCTTGTTCGTATTTTATCGCACATACTCGACATATTCTTATGTTCATCTTCATAAAAATAAATAAAAAAATCAACTTTATTAATTGCAAAGGATTTTTTTACAGTTTTAGTAAATGGTTACAACGTGAGGCTTGAGACTGTTGAGAGAGTGTCTTGAACTCTCAAGAAAATCTGATTTCATAAACTGGAAATCTACACCAAGCCTCAACATCGTCTGGATGTATTATGGACACCTATATTTGCATTTACAGTCTTACACCAGACTATATGTTGTCTTTCAATATTGTATTTGTATTTACGGTTCAACTGGATCGTATATCTAGTACTGGAACATAAATCTTATCATAATGGAAATATATTCTATTTAGCAGACCGTATACAATCTATTAAGATGTAAATACGGTAGGAAAACAACGATATTACTTTGGAACATTAACTATGGGAACTATTCTTATAAATAGACCCTTGAAACTCATCTTAAACATTAAAATAAATGAAAAGACATCCTGATACATATTCTTATAAATATATACAACCAAGGATAGACCTGGGACTTCTCCTAGGGTTTCAAGCCTCCAAGTGATCCTCTCCAAGCAATTGTATACTTCCGCAGTCAGTTTTCATGTGTAAAAGTGGTTTGGGTTGTTCTCCTTTCAACAGTAATCATCATCTTTGTAATATGTCAATCAATAAGATCATCTCCGTCAGGGGAAATAGGTTCCTACATTAAGAATTTTCTAAACCACTATAAATATTGTCTTTGTGGTTGTTTGCTTGATATGTTGACCTTTGTCATACATATTCTATTGAATTGCACGATCTCACGTTTCTTCATCTCCAAAACAAGCTCATTTTACCTTGTTTTCCAGGTATCCCATCACCATCGTTTTCCAACTAGTGGTATCACCATGATTTCTACCACTAGATCTCTACCATGATATCGAAATACAACATTGTGAATTTTGATCTCGTAAAGAGCTTCTCTCTGGAAAGTCAAGTGCAAATCTTGCCTCACACAAGAAGGTGTCCACAAAGCTCATCGCAGAAAGGAGAAGAAATCATAATCCATGGCGGATGAGCGTTGGGAGGAAATTAGATCTAAATGCTCATACATGCATATTTCTATGTTTGGAGGATGAAGTCCTTCATGACATCGTCCATCTAAAGATCTCTAAGGAAGTGTGGGATGAACTTGAAGCACTTTATAGGAAGAAGTCCATCGTCGATGAGCTTGCACGAAAGAAGTACATTGTCATGCTTTGCATGTGTAAATAGTCGGACCCGAAGGGGATCCACTCAAATGGTATGATACATAAGGCATGAAATGATGAAGAAGTGGAAGAACATAACTAATTTATTTATCACAAATATTGAAATACATTGATCCTCACCTTAAGAGGTAGCATTATAGAGTTTATGTTTCAACTAATAACTTATAAGACCAGCAACAAACAACAACTTGGCCATTCAAGCTATTCTCATGTCTACATCATGCTTGCAATCATTCTGTGACATTGTCTTCAAACTCACCTATCATATGGATGGTTTGGGAACAACACCCAGAAGAGGAAAACATAGAAAATGTATGTGTCTGATAAAATTGGTATATGTGCACAATTAAAAGTATTTGGGGCATTAAAATGGATTTTTAGTATGAAAGTGGGTGTTCTCATGTAATTGGAGACTAATAACAAATAGTTCAATCAAAGAAGATTTTGGTAAAAAGAGTGAGTAACCACAGAATATGCAACAAAGATTGTATCATTATTGACATTGAGAAACAATACCATATAATAAACAATTTCTTTCCTTTAATAACAATTAACAACATAATAAAATGCATGTAGACTTCAACAAGAATAGTATAGTCTAAAGGAGGGATAGGGAACCATTAACCACTAGCCATGGAATGAGGAATAAAACGTCAGTGTCAAACATATTAAACATCATAGGGTGAATAAAACCATATGCCTGGCAGGAGGAATAAAACCTTAGTGTCTCTAAATATATCATGTGATAATAAAACCCCAATTCTTGGAAGGATGAATAAAACAGGTGTGCATAAAACATAGTTAAACTGATATTATATATTACTAGTACAAATCTCTCATGCAAATAGAGTAGGAAAGATCATAATGAAGGAAATTTTATATTCAAAGAAGGGTTGAAACAGAGACAACATAAGTCAAGTGTAACATCCCAGGATTTCACTATCCCCAAATCCCATCGAGACTAGAAAACAAATCTGAATTAATCAATTCATCATAGTGTGTTCTGAAACCAATATTGGCATACATGAACAAACAACCATAAACATATATGAAATCATTCTCAACATTCAACATTTTTATTAATTATAAAGAGAATAACTACAGCTTATACTAACAAATTAAATAGAGAAGTTTACAGGATATGACCATGAATGCTAACCAAGACCTTACACAATAGATACAACATGTACATTGTTCACTTTCCATCTTTTTTCCCATGATATCTCTAAATCTAAAATATATGTGAAATAGTGGATCAGAACACAATGTGTTGTGTAAATGGGAGAAAGATACATACAGTTATGATTTTTATAACTTGAGAATATTTGTAGAAAGAAAAAACAAGATCATAGAAAACATTTCTTTATTAAGAAAATATTACAATTTTAATCATTTCTCTAGATGAGTTGAATTACTAAGGCATGTCAGCACCAGAAACATACATGCTTGGCCCTCCTCTCCCCTAGTGTGATGGGGATCCCCTACCCCTAGGGCTATGGGGGTGTGCTGATCAGGAATAGAGAGAGGAGATTATGCACCCAGAAACTACAAAATATCTACACATCATTTATGTATTCAAGTGTGAAAACATAGAGTACTTATAGTAATACTGCATCCAATATTAGTAAATACAACAACATACATAAATATTATGATTTCAACAAAGAAAACCATAGTCATATAATTATATAAAAACCCACTTACCTTGATTTAGAGATTCCTAATTTATATTGATCATATATATCTTTGGTTATCACCTAATTGACAACAATTAATCATCATTAATACATGACTCCTCATTATTAATGGTATCTAGGTCCAAAATAGGGTTTAGCCAATCCTAGGTTTAATTGATCTTAAATATATGTCTAGTACTTTTGTAGTGATTAGGAGGTTAAACTAAGAGTTTGATTCAATTTTCATAATTTTCTAATGGTTTATCTTTTCTTCTAGAATTAGTATGAGGCTAAAAGTGTAATTGCCTTTTAATACCAAAAGATCTAATATTGGCCAATATAGTAAGATCAGAAACCATATCTGGTTTCTAAGTTTTGCTAGGGAAAGGAAATTTTCTAAGATTTTTTAGTGGAATATTAATTATACCAAATATATGAATCCCAAATAGAGTGTCACTGTCTAAATTTAGAACAATCATTACATGTTTTCCATTGAAATTTAAGAATAGTCATTACAGGTGTTGGTCTTGCTACTTATATCTATGACTCATAACCAATCATGTCATGGGATTTTTAAAATGTAAAGATCTTTGTTGGACCAGCGTTGATAAATCTACTTTGAACTTCAATTACCAATCATGTGATCAATCTTTTTATGACATAATGATAATAGTACTAAGAATGAGGATTCACATTATGAGATCATGGATATTTTGACAATATGGCATTTTGGGGACAAATTTCCTCTTAAGGGGGGAAGGATGTGACATAGTGCATCTTCACATATGTATTATCTAATTACTCTTTTGCCTTCAATGAACTTGAGATTCTCACTCCTAATATTGTACATGATCCAACAACTCTATGATGACCCCTGAGATGAAAATCCACATGTTGAATCAATTATATGCACAACCTCTCAACTGAGGAAATTTTCCCTCCAATCTCCCTAAATCATCTGTCTTTTGGAAGTGAACTTGGTTTTAAACCCCTTGAAAAAATATGCACCATATCGAGACCCAGTAGTTGTTAGGTGTTGATCCATCGGTTCTTTCTAGATCATGCCCAAGGATGAAAGTTCCCTACAAATATAACTAACTCCAACAAAAACTTGAGCACCTAATACCCCTTCATGACTCAATTTTTATTCCTTTGCCTTCCACTCACTTCTTGAATGTTCCCCACCCTCAAATTTCCTACAAACATGCCTTGGAAGGAAAGTAGAACTGCCTCCTACCATCCCCAAATCCAATCTGACTCAAACCCTAATCCTAGCACCAGTAACAAATAAAAACCATGTCTTTAGATTATGTTTGTGCCCCTATAACTGGATCTAACTCCCTCTAGTTTCCTTCCCTTTTCATTGCCTTCTTTTTTCCCAACAAGTAGCACCACCATTCTCTACCGCACCGGAGTGGGTACCCTCTGGTCGTCAAGTCAAATCTTGATCATGGGATCTCAATCAATGGCTAACCAAGACCCATGATAAAAAATGTTAGGCTATGTGACCCTCCTTCTAAACTTCTATTCCACTTTCACATGTCCAGGAGGGTGTTTCCTGTCAACCATTAGATTTCTACAATGGTCAAAGGTTGATCAGAAAATCCATGGTCCTCCTTTCTCCCCTCTGTTTTAGATTCCTTTATGTTTCCCCTTTTCTACTAAAAATTTCTAAAAATTCTCTGATCTTATAAAATTGATATGTTTTAATCATTTGGCCATAAGATACAATCAAGTAGTCCATTTTATAAAAAAAATCTAAACAATCATTTAAAAACACTTTTCAAATATGGTTCTATATAATTTTCTTTGATATCCCTAAAACTTGATCTTTTGATTATCCATATTATATAGTTACTATATAATGGTGTTTAATCTGTGAAAACCCTAATCTTAGAATATGATGACAATATTTTGAGACTCTAAACATTGTTCACATGAGTTGGGTAATGGTGGGACTAAACCCTATTTTTTGACTATTCACTTCTAGTCTCAATAATATGATTTAGTGCCCAAAATTGATAATGGAACTTGATGGCATGTGTAAAATCCCAAATTGGTGATATTTTATACATGAGGCTATCATGTGTTTTCCCTATTTTGACTTGGAAATCATTTCATGACTACCTTGACCCTTGGAATCATACTATTATAAGGTTAGCTCCTTTGATGATGGAATAGGGATTAACTGCCAATTATGGATTTGATGTGGATATCCATCAAATTTTATAATGATGATGTCACAACATAATTTAGTCTTAAAAACTTGGTATATTGGAAACATTGGTCATTTATGATATACCACCAAAGAAACAATAATGTGGTTTATGAAACCCTGATATGGTCATATGATGACTAGAATACTTATGCATGTATAACCATTATTGTGTCAGGGTTTGACTTTGACCTTCTTTTGACTCTCAAAGATCTTATTATTCTAAACTCTGATGAAGGTATGATAATAATCATACTTGACATATGTATGGTAGTGTTTTCATGTATTTTCTGAAGTTTTCTTCTTCTTGACATATAATAGTATTTTGTTGAACTAAGTGCCTTATTATGATAAAATGTTTTGATTTTCCATTATAAATATATTATGAAAACCTTATACATAAAATAGAAATCTATTATACATTGAGAATGAACTTGGAATTCAAATAGAATCTCACCATTGGGTGTAGCCAAGATTTAATGCATAGCTACAAACAAGCCCTTAAAGTTGGTTTTAGACATGGCCTAATATACATTTGCACTAACAGATCCACACCTTCAGGTGTTGTAAATGGACTTAATGTGGAGGTATATAGACCCTCACCTATATAGTTGACAATGTTTAATAACAATATATTTGACAAGTCTTAATACATATCTACTTGACAATAATGGCCACATGAAATTTATAATAAAAAATTGATATAAACGCCAATACTTGATTTTATTATGAAATTTCATTTGTTTCATCAATAGCGTACATATGCATTTGCACTGACCGCATGTCATGATTTTTCCCTATTAGGGAAATAGGTTGCAAAAATATGACTATGATCTTCTTTTTCTCTCAGCTACTCTGATGACAAGGAAAAGTTCACTATATCATGCATTTAGTTAGTTAATTCTTATGTATCTTTCTTGTTTCGAGATATTATTTCTTATTGTGTATTCCAGTGTGTTCTTTCTTTTAGGCCACCCAAGGATGGGTGCTTCAATCACTCTACCACTATCCAGGAAGTGGGTTTGGGATTGGGGTAAGAACAATTCAGTGAGAGGTAGGTCCATGTAAAGATAGAGGACAATGATCAAGCAATCGTGTTGCTTTGTACCCCTCAACCATCCTACAATAATCTCCAAAGTATAATGATAGAATGTGAGTTAAAGAGAATCACACTCCATGATGTCAAAATGGCCTTGATATCTCAAGACAAAATGGATCAGGATCTTACTTCATGGAAAGTAGCAGGTGAAGTTGGCCTCTAAAGTAAAGGAGGATCAAAGTGACAAATACCATGAATGTTCAAAGAAAGAGACAAATAAATCAAAGTGATGTCAATCAAAGAGGTGCAACTATGGAATGAAGACTTGTGATACCCCTGATGTATGCTATAAGTTGCAAAATAAACAAAATAATGAGAAATCAAATGATGATGCAACTCATGCAAAGGTGGCTTATGGAGGATCTAAAGACCGCAAATATATATTTCTTATTATCCATCCTACGATTATAAAAATGATCTAGTTCTTGATTATACATGGACATAATACATTACTAAGCATAAATATTTTTTCTATACCTATGAGTCTCATCAAGGTTGATATATCCTTAGGGGTGACTATCATCCTTGCAAGACAAGTAGTGTTGTCATGATGAAGCCAAGATGTTTGATAGTGAAGTCACAATATTGAAAAATGTCCAATGTGTTGTCTGGTCAAAGACAAATATCATATAATTGGGTACACTTGAAAACATGGGATGCAATTTCTCTAGTAAAAATGGAGGTATTGATATTCTTAAAGACAACTAGGTAATCTAAGGATGTTAGAAATTTACAAAAACTATACATCTTGCACGGTTCCACTATCTCAAGTTTTCATCAATAGACACCACATAGATTTGGCATATGCTTTTGTGACAACGGTCTTAGAAAGGGTTGATGCTTCTAAGAAAGAGAAGGGTTTTGTGTGGTGAAAGCATTAGAATGTTAGATATTTGTGAGCATTTTATTATAAGGAATTTCAAACATGATAACTTTGACATAATAATTCATTCTATATATTGTGTTCACTCTGATTTATGAGGCCCTTATTGTGTTCCTTTAAAAGGTGGTGCTAAATACATGATGACCTTCATTGATGATTCCATAAGAAAGGTACCAATTTTTTTATAAAGAGAAAGCATGAGTCTCTATCTACTATAAAGTAGTGGAAATCTCTTGTTGAGGATAAAACTCATAAGAGAATAAGGAATTTCTAAATTGATATGGATTTCGGTTACATGGAGATTAATAATTTCTATAGTGATCATGAGATCAAAAGACATTGAACAATGCATCACACACTACATCATAACAATGTCATAGAAAGAATGAATAAAACATTGTTGGAAAAGGCCCAATATGCTTCGCATTGTGGGCATGGATAGATATTTCTAGGATAAAGTTATATCAACCTCTTGCTATTTATGAACCACTATACATCATGCTCTATTATTTTCAAAACTCCTAAAGAATCTTGGACTGTGAGACCTACAGATTATTTAAATCTATGCATATTTAGTTGCCCTACTTGTGTGGATTCTGATATTGGCAAATTATAATCAAGAGCTCTAAGATTCTATTCCATGTTTATGCTTTTGGAGTGAAAAGATACTATCTTTGGTGAAATGATCCTTCTCTACTATGTTTCTTAGTAGAGAGAAATGTTACTTTTAATGAATCCACCATGTTTTCTACTATTAAACATCAAATAGCTATTATATAGGTTCTCTACATGGCATATCACATAGGTGCATACCAAAGAAGATCACATCCCATAGATTGATGAATAACGTCCCTCTTTAATGCTAGATGGTTTAATGCCTACTAAAAATAAATAAGAGACTCTAGAGAGTTCATACATGTAGCCAAAGGAAAAGGCAAATGGAACGTCCAACATCTCAAATTCTATGAATTTGGTGATACCATGTTGATTTATGCACTTTCCAATGCCATTTACATAGATATGGGTGATGATCCCACCAATCTCTATGATGCAGACAAAGGTCTAGATATTCAACATTAGATGTTGCAATATAGGAACAAATGAAATCACTTCATAAGAATCAAACATGGGAGTTAGAGGTACCATCCAAATCTAAAAATGTATTGGGCCACAAGTGGGTCTATAAGAAGAAATAAGATGACAGATACAAGCCAAGCCTAGTTGCAAAGGGCTACATTTAGATTGAAGGAGTAAAATATAATGATGTCTTCTCACTTATGGTGAAGTATAGTCCCAAATAGGTGCTTCTTTCTTTGTTATCTATTGAATACCTAGAGTTGCATCACCTAGACATAAAGATATTCTTTCTACACAATGAACCAAAAGGAAATGTCTACAAGCAACAACCAAAGGGTTTTGAATACAAATAGAACCACATGTACTTCTTCAAGAGGTCACTCTATGGGATGAAGCATTTTTTTAGACAATGGTACAAGGGATTTGACTCTTTAATGACATAGAGTGGATCATCAGGAGTATCTAGGACACTTGTGTCCACTATGAAGGGTTGGATGAAAATTGCTTTGGTTACCTACTATATGTTGATGGTATCTGATCTCTTCTAGACAAGCATCTAAGATTGCCAAGGTGAAATCTCTTATAGGCAGAGAATTTAATATGAAAGTTCTAGGTAAGGGTAAGAAGATTCTTGGCATGGACATTCAAATGGACCAAAAATGTTGAAGGCTTATCCTAGTATAGGAAAAGAATATCAAAAAGGTTCTTCATAGTTTCCACATGTTAGATGTGAAGGAAGTTTGACTCCATTTCCTGGACACTTCAGGTTATCAACTTTGCAATATCCAAAGTCTATGAAAGAACAAAAAGAAATGGTGCATGTACCTTACTCCATTGTCATTGGTAGCATTGTGTATATTATGTTTGACATCAAGCTAGACATCACTTATGCCATAAGTGTGGTTAGTCATTACATAGCTAATCCTATTATTGTACATTGGCAAGAAGTTCAATGGATTTTGAGGTGTTTGGAGGGAAGTTCATATGATTATCTATTCTTTTATGGAGTTCAAACCATCATGATAGGTTATGTGGACTCAGTTATGTAGGATACCTCTACAAGAGAGGCTACAACTATTAGTTGGAAAGACACTCCACAAATTAGTATTTCTTTATCTACTACTGAAGAAGAGTACATGGTAGCAATGGAAGACATGAAAGAGTCTGTATGGCTCAAGTGTTTCAAGAATAAATAGAGAATTGATTAAGAACAATTTGTTGATCATTGTGACAGTCGAAGTACATATATATCATCAAAGATCAATTATTCCATGGGAGAACAAAACACATTAATATCAAGTATCACTTCAATAGAGAAGGCACGTCTGAAAACATGATTCAAATATATAATATAAATACATATGTAAATCTAGACGGAATGATGAAGAAGATTGTTCTATTAGATAAGTTTGACCATTTCTCAAAATTAGTTGGTTTTATTTCTACTAGAGGTATGCCACATAGGTCATGTAGAGGAGATGGTAGTCACAATCAATTCATGATATTAGACAAGATTGCAAGTACGCAAGAGAAGTATATCAAAAAGGTTCTTCATATTTTCAATGTGTTAGATGTGAAACTTGTTTCAACTCCATTGGTTGCTCACTTCAAGTTATCAACTTTGCAATATCCAAAGTCTTGTGAAGAAGAGAAAGAGATGAAACATGTACCTTACTCCAACGTCATTGGTAGCATCATGTACGGTATGATTTGCATTCAAATAGACATCACTTATGCAGTTAGTGTGGTAAGTCATTACATGGCTCTTCATGTCAAGGCACATTGGCAAGAAGTTAAGTGGATTTTGAGGTGTTTGAAGGGTACTTCAAATACTTGTTTATTCTTTTGTGGATCTCAAATAATTATGATAGGGTATGTGGAATCAGATTATAGAAGATGCCCTACAAGAGGAGATCTCTCACATGTTACATGTTCACAATGGGATCTATGACTCTTATTTGGAAAGTGGTGCGCTCCCGCTAGAGGCTTGCAACAAGTGCAATCCACGAGGTCGGGAGGCACGGGATGAGATGGGATCTTTGCTTTCAAAATTTGTATGGACCCACACTAACTACCTACTTCTACTAAGACATTACACCCGCAAGTGCATGGGGTCGTGTCGTAGTATAGGTGAGGTGGCAAGTACGGGGTCGATCTGCGAGGATAAAGGGGGCACTAGATTTAGATGGTGTGAGCTACGTTCCTAGTGCGGAGAGTAGGGTTTTTAGGGTTTTAAGGTTGATTGTTGATTGATTAACTAATAGAGAAATTAAGAAATGCGAGATGAAAGCTAAATTATCAACAGGCTAAGTGAGAAATCTAAGTTAACCAGCTATCTAACCAAGAGCAAGAACGAATTATACCAAACTAAGCAAGAAACTAACAATTTAGAGCCTAAGTTAACCACTAAGCAAGATGAAAGATCTAAATTAACACTACCTAACAAAACGAGGCAATTGACTAAGTTAGACTAAAGCAATTGAACTAAGCTAGCATTAACAAGCAAACTAGGCAATTAGGGTTTTAAGCAATTAGATGAAGGAGGTGGGCCATTTGGGAATGTGACCCTGACATTAGTTGGGGGATGTCACCATAATAAGCAATTAACATATCTCATTCTAGATTACCAAACCAAACAACAAGGTGGGTGCTATGAGAATTTACCCTAAGCTACTAATTGGAGAACTAGGGCTAGGTGTAATTCTCATAGGACGTACCAAGTCTAGGTCTCTACGATAAGTGGTATTAGTAAATTGAGGACCAAGGGTAAGGATGGGAGTAGAGATGAGGGTATTTGACCTCATGCCACTAGCCACCTCAGCCTTTAGGAAATCCTAGGCAATTGCACTAATCACACTTATACTAGTCACTTAGAACTCACATTTGCATGTAGGAAGAAGGTGATTATGTAGGAAGATAGGGGGCTAGCTAGGGATACGAATTAAGGACCTAGGAGCCAATCCTATGATTGCTACATAGAAACCAAAACATCCTAGAGACAAATGTCTTCAAACACCACAAGGCAAGCAATTAATGTAATTAAACAACAACCACATGCACAAGTAATGGGAAATGAGATATAAGCAAAGGCAATCATCATAGAAATGAAATATGTTCATTACAAATTATATTCCGCCAACATGGTATCAAAGTCACATTTTTGCCCCAAACAGCCCACCCAAGGGGGCTTAGCTATACATGATCAAACTAGGAAAAGAAGGGGATAGAAGAAGGGAAAACGCCATGAAGCTCGATGTAGTGGCCTCCTTCTTCACCTCCAAGCAGCTGCAGACGACCTCCCTCCTCCAAAGGTGCAGGGGTGCATGAAAATGGTGGAATGGATGGATAGAAACCTAGAGAAACTAGGTTTCTATGGTGGAAATGAGTGGAAAGTGGGTGGAAATGGGGTTAGATGCAAGGGAGTAGGTGGATTGGAGTAATGGAGGCAAGGAAGTAGCTAGGGTCGGCTAAGGGTGCTTTTTTCGAGCCCTAGAAGCAACTGGTGCTTATATAGGAGCTAGGGTTAAGTGGGGGTATAATAGGAAAATTAGTGAAAGTTGTATAGGTTTTGGGGTGGTGGCACGGTCGTGCTGGCCAGCACGACCGTGTTGGGTAGGAGTGAGCACGGTCGTGGTGGAGGGGAATGGCCGTGTTGGCTAAGTGTTAATTTAACAGGTTGGTGGGTGAAAACAAAGGCTGGTGGCACGGCCGTGCTGGGCAGCACGACCGTGTTGGGTACTTGGTAGAACGGTCATGCTAGGTAGCACGGCCGTGGTGGCGGAGTTGGGAGGAGGTCGTTCTGGGCATCACGCCCGTTCCATCTTCATCCAGCACAACCATTTTGGTCAGCACGGCCGTGGTGTGGTCTTCGTAGCACGGCCGTGTTGGTGAACATGGCCGTGGTGACTGACTTGCTTGAACTTTCAAAATTTGTCGATCAACCTGTAATTCTGCTCAATTGCCAGCACGGCCGTTCCATGGCACCACGGTCGTGCTGGGGTCTTCTAGTACTAGCATGGCTTCAAAATTCATAATTCTTGTATGTTTTTTCTTGGAGACGATCCTTGGCCACTAAGGTAGGTTGGGGGAGCTTTGGGGGCTCCTTTGGGTCCCTCCATCACACTTGTCCATCCATTGTGGTCCAAGTACCTGAAAAACAGCGCAAAGAACATCCATAAGCGTATTTGCAATGATAATCAAATTGGGGGAAAATACTTATAATTTAACATGTTTAGATGCAACTTATATACAAAATGGCACAGGATGGAGCCCTATAATAGGGCTGCATCACCACCCCAAACTTAAAACATACTTGTCCTCAAGTATGCTCCAACTTAATCTCTCTTTTCCGTTCTTTTCAACAAAAACAAATGACAAATGCAAAGCAGCAGAAGATTATTGAATATATATGGTCTTGGAAATGACTAAGTGCATGTGTCTCACATCTCTCCTCTCCTTCTTTCACAACCTAATCATGAACTGAGCACTGAGCATACAAACTTCAAATATAAAGCATAGAAACACAAGTTGTCCATATGTCCTTTATGTCATTCCGGGTAAACCGTTTCATGTTGGTGTTAATCACAGGTGACTAGGAGTGTTGCTTCACTTTCATGCATTCGGTCTTATGCTTCAAACCACACTACATGATCCACTTGGCTGTAGAAAGGGCAAAGTGAGCTAGATTTGATGTTTTCTAGCTCACTGGGTATAAAAGAAGAAGAAAGGGTTGTGGTAAGATTTGGGGTGCTTTTACACACTCCTTTTTTTAATTTGAATGCTCTTAAACAGGAGCATCCTTTTATTTTATTTTTGCTTTTCTTTTTTCTTTTTCTTTGCCCTTGGTATAGATAGGGCATATGGTGGATGGAGTGAAGTGGGGAGGTAAAGATGTGGCCACCCCAAACTTTTGGAGGTGGCCACGGCTAATATGTGCACTTTGGCATCTTTTTATGAGGCGGAGGGGTATGAAGATGGTGGAAGAAAAGTCGGATCAAAGAGGGGTCATCAATGTAGTTTTCAACATACGATTCCCTGCATGAAAGTTAATTCAACCCTTCACCAAGTAATATCACATCACATGATAGAATTAACACAATATTCATATTTCTACCAAGTGATTCCATTGGCTTTAAGCGTTTGTCGCTTGCTCAATTCATGATTCAACCAACACATTCACAGACTTAAGAGATGTGGTTCACATGTAAAAAGTCACAAACAAGACCATATATCAATAAGATCTAAGAATGTAGCATGCATTTGTCACAAGAGTAAACCTTTTCATTTTAAACATCGGAGATTAAGTCAAAACATCCTATCAGAGCAAGAATATTCAAATCTGGGAAAAATTGGCCAAAATGGTGCCAATTTGCACTAAATCGCATCTAAACCTACTTTAGGGAATTTAAAGACATAAAACAGAAAATCCTACTTAACAAGCAAAAGAAATTATAAAAAACTACATGAGAATGCAATGCATGGTATGAAGAAGAAAATTTTTTGAAAAATTACTCAAAAATGCTGAAGTTAACTACATGAATGCGTGAATGCAAGCAGGCACACAAGGTCAAGGTAATCGAGTATGGTAAGTCAGTCAAACTATTTGATCATCTTGCAAAAATTCAGCACAAGGTACATAGAGAAAAATGCGGCGAAAGAAGGCTTACCGCCCTACCACCCCAAACTTTTAACTCATGATGTCCTCATCATGAAATAGAAGTTTAGACTAGTAGGGTAAAAATGCGTGGGGTTGCGAAAGGCAACCGGTGAGAGCTGGAGTGGTCAAAGTAACATTTAGGTGAGCAGGACAGGGCCACCACGGCCGTGCTGGGCAGCACGACCGTTCTGGCTTTCTTCCTGTAGCTCCTCCATTGAGTTGCAATCTTTTCTTCCACTTTGACCTCTGTCTCGGCTAAACTCTTCAGCTTCATCTTTTCTTTCTTGTGCCTGTGCTAAAATGATTCACAAACAGAAAAACTATCAAGTATAGTGTGTGTGTGTGTGTGTTTCTTGGAAACCAAAAGAAAGTATGGTAAAAACAAGGTTCGAGAATCTCAAACCACGTGGGTTGCCTCCCACAAGCGCTAAATTTATAGCCTTCAGTCGGGCTTGTTGCTCTTTTTCATCATGTATTGATACCCACGGTGCCCTCCTTCTCTTCTACGGTGATCCTGTTGAGCGCTCTTACGACATGTGCTTCGTCCCAAGGAGTGTACATGGAATAGAAGTATGGGCTCGATCACCACAGCTCCAGAGGGTCATGATAGCACAAACTCTCGCCGAAGTCTTCATTGGCCAACTCATCTCTCTCTTCTTTGGTGAACATGAAGAAGTCAAACTTTTTCCTCTTGTAAGTAGCCGTCAGCGTGCCCTTGCGGATGTTGATTTCAGCTCCCGCAGTAGATAGGAAAGGTCTACCCAATATGAGGTACTCTTCTCCATCAATAGGTGTGGTGTCCACTATCAGGAAATCGGTCACATAGGCAATGTTCACTCTTTCATCCATCGACACTATTGTGTTCTACATGATTCCCAAGGGCTTCCTTTTGGTTTCGTTACCCAAGATAATGGCGCACTCCACTGGTTTCATTTTATTTAGGCCAAGTCGTAGGTACATGCTCAATGGAATGAGACTTGTTCCTGCACCTAAGTCAATGAGAGCGTGCTGGACGGGTTGTGTGCCAATGAAGCAAGAAATCAGAGGTACTCCCGGATCACCTCTCTTTTCTGGGAAGCCATTGTCATAGATGAAGTTCACAGATTTTGAGGCAACAATCTCTTTGGTCAGCAATAGTACTAACTTTCTCTTTCCCATGCATATGTCCTTCATCAATGAAAAGAGTGATGTAACACCTATTGTTCCCCGCTTCAAGTTTCCTAGGAGATTCATAACATTTATGCCCCCTTTTTGGAAAGTCGAACCTTCATGGGGTTGCTTTCTGTTTTCATCAACTATTGCCACTGTAGTGGTTGGAACTTGCGGAGGGGTGATGGCGACGCTAGTATCATGTAAAGATCTTGGTTTCCATAAGGACATGGCTTCAAAAGCTGCTATGTCTATGATCATTTCTACATCCCCGAGTGAGGGTGGAGCCAATGAGAGTGCCTCTACATCCGCGTCTAGTGCAGTAGCAATCTGGGTGTACCTATCATTCTCTGGTGGTGCTTGGGCGGCAATTCCTTTGGAGTCTTCTTTATCTTTGCTAGATCCCTCAAGCATTGGGACTTTGTTTCCAACCTCAGTCACTTTCTTTTCCCTTTTTCCGCAACCTTAAGCAGTCTCTTCACTCCATATGACAGTGAACATACTCACTTGCTCATGTGAAGAAGGGGGAGCTTGTGAGGACGGAGGTAGTGGTGGTCTTTGCTGGGGAGGATTAGGATTTTGGAGTATGCAAGTTGGTTGTGGTGGAGGTGGAGGTTGGTAAGTATGTGGAGGTGGTGGTGAGTATTGGTAGTTTAGCGGGGGTTGGTGGGATGGCGGAGCATATGGGTGCAATGGCCCTTGGTATTGTGGAAGTGAGGTTGCTTGGCTACGCGGTGGGATGTATGCGGCTTGGTTGACAGTCACACAACTACCATTGCTGTTAGGATTTGTCATAGGTTGAGATGGCAGTCTCCCCTCTTCACGGCGAGCAAGCGAGATAGAAATTTGATCGAGCCTTTGCTCAAGACGGCTGATGTTCTGTCCTTGAGAAGACACTTCTCTCTTTACCTCATCTAGATTCCTCAGTCTCCCGAGTACTTCCTCTTCAAACTTTGAGTTGTAGCATGGCTTTTTCTGCCCCTGTCCTTGCCCCTCCTCATTATGTTGTTTCCAAGAGAAATTTGGGTGGTTCCTCCACTCAGGAGTGTAGGATTGGGACATTGGGTTGTTGCGGCCACCAAAGGAATATAGAGCATTGACCTCCTCGTCTATGGTATCAACTTCCCTTGTGGGCTGGTTAGAAGGGCCACCAGCTTGATTCTTCATCCACTTCATCATCTCGGTCATCACTGCCATCATGTAGGGGTCGATGGCATTGCATGCGGGAGCCACGGAGGAAGGTGGAGGAGTGTAGTTCTGGCCACAATGCCCCCCTTTAGTGGAAGCTCGGTGGCGAGAATTCTCGGCAAGATGCTCAAATAACGGCCATGAGTCTTCGGGTGGCTTTGCCATGAACGTGCCCCCACAAGAAGAATCTACATTGTTTTGACTCTGCTCCTCAAGCCCAGTGTAAAAGGCCTGAACTAGCTGCCAAAGAGGGACCTCGTGGTGAGGGCAGTCACGAAGCAACTTCTGGAACCGCTCCCATGCCTCATGGAAGGGTTCGTTCTATTTTTGGGCGAAGGACGTGATGCACCTTCTCATGTAGGATAACTTGGCTATCGGAAAGAACTTCTTCAGAAACTCATTCTTTACTTCATTCCATGTGACGAGCTCGGGCCTCGAAACTTACCACTCCTTGGCCTTCTCTTTGAGAGAGAAGGGAAAAAGGGTCCGCCTAATCGAGTCGTCTGTGGCGGCGGGCGTACAGAATGTGGAGCACGTTTCCAAGAATGCATCTATATGGTGATAAGGATTTTCGTTCTCCATTCTGTAGTACGTGGGAAGAAGCCCCAAGAGTGCTGGTGGGATGGAAAACTGCTGCCCGGGCATTTGATCAACTAGCGTGGCGATGGGGGAATTGCAGTTCCCCGGCATGAAATATTCATGAAGCGGGCGATGCGGCTGAGGTGAAACTTCCAGTGGTGGTTCGTTATCGGCCATCCCAACTCCTCGATGTAGATTGCGGCGTGCTTGACGTCTTCTTCTCCCAATCTCGGGGTCGTAAACCACCAAGTCAGTGCAAGTCGAACGCGTGTTGCGCATGCACAGCTGTCACCTGCGCAAATCACAAACAAACAACAAGGAGCTAAGTTAGCGAACCAATATGCAAGAGTAACACAAAGAATAAAGAATATCAATGGTGATGGCAAAAGGAAAGGCTAAGCTACACTATTTAACTAGGCCGAGCACCTCTATCCCCGGCAACGGCACCAGAAAGCTTGGTGCGCTCCCGCTAGAGGCTTGCAACAAGTGCAATCCATGAGGTCGGGAGGCACGGGATGAGATGGGATCTTTGCTTGCAAAATTTGTATGGACCCACACTAACTACCTACTTCTACTAAGACATTACACCCGCAAGCGCACGGGGTCGTGTCGTGGTATAGGTGAGGTGGCAAGTACGGGGTCGATCCGCAAGGATAAAGGGGGCACTAGAGTTAGATGTCGTGAGCTACGTTCCTAGTGCGGAGAGTAGGGTTTTTAGGGTTTTAAGGTTGATTGTTGATTGATTAACTAATAGAGCAGTTAAGAAATGCGAGATGAAACCTAAATTATCAACAGGATAAGTGAGCAATCTAAGTTAACGAGCTATCTAACCAAGAGCAAGAACGAATTATACCAAACTAAGCAAGCAACTAACAATTTAGAGCCTAAGTTAACCACTAAGCAAGATGAAAGATCTAAATTAACACTAGCTAACAAAACGAGGCAATTGACTAAGTTAGACTAAAGCAATTGAACTAAGCTAGCATTAACAAGCAAACTAGGCAATTAGGGTTTTAAGCAATTAGATGAAGGAGGTGGGCCGTTTGGGAATGTGACCCTGAAATTAGTTGGGGGATGTCACCATAATAAGCAATTAACATATCTCATTCTAGATTACCAAACCAAACAACAAGGTGGGTGCTATGAGAATTTACCCTAAGCTACTAATTGGAGAACTAGGGCTAGGTGTAATTCTCATAGGACGTACCAAGTCTAGGTCTCTAGGATAAGTGGTATTAGCCAATTGAGGACCAAGGGTAAGGATGGGAGTAGATATGAGGGTATTTGACCTCATGCCACTAGCCACCTCAGCCTTTAGGAAATCATAGGCAATTGCACTAATCATACTTATACTAGTCACTTAGAACTCACATTTGCATGTAGGAAGAAGGTGATTATGTAGGAACATAGGGGGCTAGCTAGGGATCCAAATTAAGGACCTAGGAGCCAATCCTATGATAGCTACATAGAAACCAAAACATCCTAGAGACAAATGTCTTCAAACACCACAAGGCAAGCAATTAATGTAATTAAACAACAACCACATGCACAAGTAATGGGAAATGAGATATAAGCAAAGGCAATCATCATAGAAATAAAATATGTTCATTACAAATTATATTCCCCCAACATGGTATCAAAGTCACATTTTTGCCCCCAAACAGCCCACCCAAGGGGGCTTAGCTATACATGATCAAACTAGGAAAAGAAGGGGATAGAAGAAGGGGAAATGCCATGAAGCTCGATGTAGTGGCCTCCTTCTTCACCTCCAAGCATCTACAGACGACCTCCCTCCTCCAAAGGTGCAGGGGTGCATGAAAATGGTGGAATGGATGGATAGAAACCTAGAGAAACTAGGTTTCTATGGTGGAAATGAGTGGAAAGTGGGTGGAAATGGGGTTAGATGCAAGGGAGTAGGTGGATTGGAGTAATGGAGGCAAGGAAGCAGCTAGGGTCGGCTAGGGGTGCTTTTTTCAAGCCCTAGAAGCAACTAGTGCTTATATAGGAGCTAGGGTTAAGCGGGGGTATAATAGGAAAATCAGTGAAAGTTGTATAGGTTTTGGGGTGGTGGCACGACCGTGCTGGCCAGCATGGCTGTGTTGGGTAGGAGTGAGCACGGTCGTGGTGGAGGGGAACGACCATGTTGGCTAAGTGTTAATTTAACAGGTTGGTGGGTGAAAACAAAGGATGGTGGCACGGCCGTGCTGGGCAGCACGGCCGTGTTGAGTACTAGGTAGAACGGTCGTGCTAGGTAGCACGGCCGTGGTGGCGGAGTTGGGAGGAGGTCGTTCTGGGCAGCACACCCGTTCCATCTTCATCCAGCACAGCCGTTTTGGTCAGCACGGCCGTGGTGTGGTCTTCGTAGCACGGTCGTGCTGGTCAACACGGCCGTGATGACTGACTTGCTTGAACTTTCAAAATTTGTCGATCAACCTGTAATTCTACTCAATTGCCAGCACGGCCGTTCCATGGCACCACGGCCGTGCTGGGGTCTTCTAGTGCTAGCATGGCTTCAAACTTCATAATTCTTGGATGTTTTTGCTTGTAGACGATCCTTGGCCACTAAGGTAGGTTGGGGGAGCTTTGGGGCCTCCTTTGGGTCCCTCCATCACACTTGTCCATCCATTGTGGTCCAAGTACCTGAAAAACAGCGCAAAGAACATCCATAAGCATATTTGCAATGATAATCAAATTGGGGGAAAATACTTATAATCTAACATGTTTAGATGCAACTTATATACAAAGTGGCACAGGATGAAGCCCTATAATAGGGCTGCATCAGAAAGCCACCCTACAAAGTAATATTTCTTCTTCTACTATTGAAGCAGATCACATGCTGGAAATAGGAGCCATTAAATAGGTTTTATGGATCAAGGGTTTAGTGTATCATTTGAGCATGGACTAAGAATTTTTTTTTGTTCATAATGATAGTTTAAGTGACATATATATTAGAAAAGATAAAATTTTCCAAGAGAGAACAAAATACATTGATGTTAAGTACCACTTCATTAGAGAAGTAAAATCTGAAGGTAAGAATCAAGTATAGAAGATTGGTATGTCTACAAATATAGACAACATGATTATGAAGACTATTCTATTAGATAAGCTTGATCATTGCTCATAATTAGCTGGTCTTCTTTTTGCGTGAGCTATGCCATGTAGTCCAGGTGACGAAGATGGCATTTGTAATTAGTTTATGATCATGGATAAGATTCCCAAGTACTATTTACTTCCATCATTTTTGAGTTGGCGAAAAGGTCCAGCTTGTTGAGAGAGTGACTAAACTATCAAGAAAAGCTTCTTTAATGAATCATGCATCTACATCGAGCCTTGTCATCATTCGGACATGTTTTCCACACTTATAGGTTCATTTATGTGTAATACATCATATCATATATCGTATGTCTATATTGTATTTGTATTTATGTTCTAGTTGGAGCATGTACAGTCCAACAATTTACCATTAATGTTGCTAAATGGAAATACTATTTTTGTTACTTACGGTATACAATCCAATGGGACCATAAATACATATGGAAAATAGTCGTACGACTTTAATACTTTGACAATGAGTCATATATTTTTAAAGAGACCTCCAAAATGTACAACAATGAAGAGAAATCAAGAGGGTTCATTTTCAAATGACCAAAATTCATCAATGAATGTAGGACTTCTACCACAATTTCAAGCCTCTAAGATTTCATGTCTAATTAACCATCTTCTTATATGGTAGATTTTGGGTGTAAAAGGGGATTGAGTTGTTTTTCTCTCTCATCATCTATATAATACCTACATCAATAGCATCATCTATGCCAAAGCATATAGGCTCAATATTAGAAAATTTTTCAAACCACTATGTGGTTTCTTGCTTAGTATGTTGTTGATCTTTGAAATACATATTGGGTTGGATTTCTCGATCCCTCATTTTTCATGTATGCAACTAGCTTGTTAGACCTTGTTGTTTAGGTTTTTCATAAATATCATATCCCAGCAAAGACTTATTTCAAATGCACACTCAGAATTGAGTTTTTACCCTAAAACATACCTTTTTAAGAAACAATGTAAAAATTATGACATTTGCGAACTCAAAAACCAAAATTGTCCTTTTTTAATCACTAACTACCTTGCAAGGGAAGGGTTGACACTTTTTCATTTATGTTTCAACCATTTATCACAATTATTATATTTATTAACTTTTTTTCTTAGCACTTACTTTCTTATCTAAAACATTGTAACCCACATTTTTATGTTGTCTATATTTAGGTATGGCAATGAGTTATCTTTTAATTCAAAAAAATACAATTGAATGTCTCAATGACTTATTTGGAATCCAAGGAAGAATATTTTGAATCCTGTAATAGATTTTTCTATTTAGCTTTATTTTGAATCATGTAGTAGATTTTCTTATTTAACTTTCTCTGATGCTAATGTTTCGAAATACCACCGTGTTAACGGTAGCGGACAATTTTTGCATTTTATCAAAATAAAAATCAATTGTTTGATCCAAAGAGATTTTGAGAATAAAAGGTCACTTATTTTATTCAATCATATTAAATTTCATATAAAGTATAATCACTCATCTAGACACAATTTTGGGACGAATTTGGGTCTCATTTTATTTTTTGGCCATTTTTTATTAAATGCATGATTGTTTTGGTCAAAATATAAAATAATTTGTATTAAATGATTGGTCACCTTTTGGTAATACATTAAATTTTTTAGTCAAGTTCCACTAAAGGGGTGGATATATATAGAACCCATAAAAAATTTTGTCCATTCTAATCAAATAGTTGATTATTTTTTACATTTGCAAGAATCCTATCAATTTTAGTTTCAGATTTCTCCTTGGAATGAGGGTCAAATATGGGTTGATGAAACCCAAATTTTCAGGTTTGAATATCCAATAAATTGTTATTACTACGACCATGCATAAAGTGAGTGACATATGCAGGAATTTTTGACAAATAATTATGTGGGAGTAAAATAAAAATAGTTTTATCAAGGAGAGTCATAGACAGAGGACAAAAGTTTGGAAAAAATGAGAAGCAACCCTATGGGCATAATTGGTCTCATTTACAACAACTTTTTGGGTTGTATTAGGATTTCCAAATTTTGGGTGAATTTTGAAGATAATCAAAATATAAGATAATATCTTGATGAAAATAGAACTAAAAATGTGTCTTATCAATTTACCTATTTTCATAATACAATATCGTAATGCTACATATTAAAAATTAAAGCCAGTAAGTGTTTAGATCTAATGAAAACTTACCTACCTTTTTAGTACCTAATTCGAAACAAAATGTATGTAATTCACTATTCCTATTCCATTATATCATGAAATTTAATCTCACACACCAACCACAATTATAGGCTAAATAAATGAAGCACTAAAAAACTATTAGTGAGTCTCGTGCATAGCACACACATTTAACCTTGTTGGTTAGGACTAAAAATATATTATTAGGCTTTTTATAAAATGAAATTGGTTCTTATTTATTATTTTTTACTCCAGATATTTAAACAATAACTCATGCATATGTAATGGACGAAAACGTTCTCTCATTATTGTTGATAACTACTAACATACTCTACATACTCCCAGTTGAAACTAATACATTTTTAGGAAACAAATTCTAACGTAGTCTTAAGTCAAATACATATATGATAATGGATCGCGACATTAAAAAGTAATATATTAGGATTTTCACAACAAATAAATTTCCTTTTTTTCATTCTTATTATATATACGTAACACATAAACATATGTATAACATAAAAGTTATGCCATCTTATGATTGGAAAAACTAAATAATTTGGTGTAAATACTCTCATCACCAAATTGTTTGTCAAGAAAATGATTTACGTGAAGCGTTAAGTAGGACATGTTCTTGGTTGATGTTGATCTATTTTTATAGAAAGTTGATACCAACCATATATTACCAATATTCGTGTTTAAATATCACCATTGGAGTATTATTGGAATACTATTTTGATATGACATGGGGTGTCTAACCTACTATAAAATGTTCATTTAAAATATATAAATACCATCGGAATACTATTTTGATACACAACTGAAAGTATGATTCTAATAATATTATATTTATAGTTGGCAATTTGAAAATACATATATTTATATCAAGAACAAGTTAGATACTAAAAGGTATTCTAAGCGTAAATGGATCTAGGATGGTATGTTAACAACCCATGACATGACCTAGGAGGAAAAATGAGAAGCCATCTTAAAAAATCTCCCCTATGTACATCATAAGGTTTGTTTTGATATCCATATTTTGGTTATGTATCCATATTTCTTAAAATATTAATTGCAAAGAAGGTGTCCATATGGATTCTCATATATCAATACTTAGAGCTTACACATGATTATATGAAGTTAGTTAATCAAACCAAGATTAGTATACATTACATATATCATTCTGCAACAATGGATAGCATGTATACATGCATACATACATACCAACACACACAAACATATATATATATATATATATATATATATATATATATATATATATATATATATATGTTATGAGAAATAGAAATTTATTCAGACACAAGCAACTGCTAGAGGTCACTAACTCTTAGTCAGAGATATTGATAACAACAAATTTTGTGTACATTATGTGCTTATTTTATCTTTTATATTGAACCCCTTTTTGAGACTTGTCTAACTAATTCTAATTGATTTTGAAAAGACCTGATGTGACTACCCAAACTCACAACTCTCTTTGCTTTATATAAAATTTCCAATCAGCCGCTACACTTGAAGACAACACTGTAGCGGTCGATGAGCGTCAAGTACCCTTGCGACCGAAAGACAAACAAAGACAAAACCATGCTGTCTCCATAAGTCAAAGGGTGTAGCAACCGAGGGGGAAGAAACCATTGTGGTTGCTACAAACTTAGGATAACCAGATAATATTGGTAATTTCCATCTTTAAAATATAATTTGTTTTAGACTGTACACATCTTATTATTATATAAAGTAGTATTTTTTGCAAGAAACAATTATGTCACACTTGGTTCCCTTGGATTTGAATATCTCATAGAGTGGATATTTCCACTAGTGTTGTACCAATGAACCCCATAGTTTGAAAAATGGTATTTTGTTTACCATAACACGATGTATGCTTCATTTCTGTCAGCATATTTCATAGCATGTCTATTGTCTAAAGAAATTTTGGATACGTTGAGCTTCTATTGCCCATTTATCATCAACGACATATCATTGAATTAAGAAGCATACTCAATCTAGTATACTTGAGTGTTTTAGGTAGAGATATTTCTTCTATTTCATTATAACTATCACATAACTAAGACTAAAATCCATTTGTAATAACAAAGTCAATGCACATCTCATCTTTATACAAATTATATCTATGGAATATATGTTTAGTATTTAAAGAACCTATATTAAATCACATGTTTGTGTAATAGCCTTACCTTGAGCTTATAATTTGCCAAATCTATCATATTGATGAACCTAGACAATGTCAAGGTTGGTAGTCTTACCATAATATATGTATTATTTATTCCTAATTTTTCATAGAAAAATATTATCGTAGAATATTAGTGCTTATTAAGTATTAGTACCCCTTTATCATCCACATCATGCTAGAAAATTATGAAGCATACTTCATCAGGTATGCATGGAACTAACTGAGTAAGAGAAATTGCAAGGTGAGTGTTGAACTTGAATGCATACTTTCTTTCTTCTCATATATTATAACTAGGTCTATTTGCTGTAACATATACCTAAAATGTCATTTATTATAGATAACTCCATATGATATAACTAAGAAACAAAATCTCATATATAATAACTAAGACCATAAATATCTCATTTTTATATAAACCAACCTTTTTGTAACATAAATGTTATGATTTATATTAAATGACATGTGTAAAAGCATATCTTGGTGAAAAACCCTTGGATTGGGATGCCTCTGGTGCTGGAAATTTTTTAAGCATATTCTTCTAATCAACAATGTGAAGGTTGATTTTTTTTCCTTACACAAAATTATATGCATTGTTTCTTCCTATATACCTTTGACATGGCTATTAGTATCTATATTTTGGGTAATTGACCTTCGAGCACATGTTTTTCATTTGTAACATGTTAGATAGTTATGGATGGTACTCAATTTAGTATGATTTATGTGTTTGAGGATGAAAAAGGGGTAGGTGTGCATTCTATTTTGGAGTAATATTTCCATTATGAAACATCTTCTATTTATGTCCATGTTGTAAGGACAAAATTGTGGATCCATTTCTAGCATTTTAAATGTAAAGAATGAGTTTTGAGATTCACATGTTATTGTCCATTTCATAGGTTTTTCTATGTATGTGTGATCTTATTGTATACTTGCAAAAGGCACATTTCGATAGTATTGGCTCTATGTATATTATTGTAAGTGAGGATATCCCACAATTGAGGAGCATGAGATTACAATTATTTAAAGCAAAAACCAATAATATTAAAATGTATAATGAAGTCAATAGGTTTTGGGTATCAAATAAGAAAGAAGGTAACTTCATCAAGCAATAAGGTTGTTGTATCATATCAAGGTTCTAAAATCTACACAAAACATAAAGGGAAAGTACATGGAACTCATTGAAATGCTTTATTAAAGAATCAACTCATGGTTAATAGGATATCATCACTGCCAAGACAAATTAAATCAACATAGAGAGAGTTGAATTCATCCAAATAATGCATATTCATCTTAGTTTTTAGTTGCAGTTTTAGCACAATTTTTAATTCACATGTTACATTTTACTTAACAATTACCTTACATCTATTTCTACTTAATGTTATATAAATTTTATAATTTTATCCAATTCCTTACTTTCCAGGGTAGGTTTGAGATTCCTATCTTATGAACTAATGTATGAGATGGTGGTCTTACTACTTAACTAGTCGACACAAGTTATTTTTCATAAATGAACCAAATATTCTTTAATTTGTTATTTCATCAATTGATGTTTCCATTAAATAGAATCTTCATCGTTCATGCCTTTGTTCACATGAAAATAACCAAACTCATGTCGGTTTTCATCTTTATAAAAGGTTTTTGGTTTGCTCACTTTGGAAACACTTGCACACTAACCAACAAGAAGTTTGAGCTTCTAGCCTTCCAATAAAACGCATACATGTGCCCACTGATGGAGAACGTACATCTCATCCATTGAGGAGAAGTATTCATATATTGAGCGACGAAGCTATAGACTGACAAAACTATAGTTTGATGAAGACTCTATGTGTATCTATTGATGATCTTCATATAGTTGTCAAGAGTTCAACATTGATGTAACGGCAAACACCAATGTAACGACAAACACCATCCACTGATGACTTTCCTATCCTTTCATTTATCAATGGAAAGTATGATAGCCACAAGATGCATCGTATTTCTTTGACATCTGCCTCTTTACATTTATGGCAAATGACCACTTAAATGTAAGACGGCTAGGAGTGTTGCAAACCTTACCAACCATTTATAAATACAAGGTAATGCCAACCATGGAAAGGGTCTGACTCCATGCCTCTAGGGTGCCAAAATCAATCCTCATTATCCATCCCCAATTATTCACTGGTTCGTTTCCTTTGTTAACCAACAAATGAGATCTCCATCTCTGCCATGACAACATGGTCTTGAATTCAAAATAGCTAGAACTAAGAATTCTTCTACCCACTGATCTACTATCATCCTCTACCTGCTCCGCCTCCATAGTAGCAGATCCATCCCACAAGGAAGGGAGGTCTATGACTTCATTCCAAAACTCATGAAAGGATACTATACACCATGACTTTGTCTCTGTCAATGTGTTGATGGATTTCTCTCTATTTTTGACCCTTACACTTGTTATATCTTCCAGGAGTGAGTAGTTCTTTTTCTAGGTTGTGAGGAGTAGCTTTGCTACCCATTTTAGTTCTTTTTTACTATTTTATGTATGTATGAACATCACTACTTATGGAGAAAATGTTTTGTTGCTTTAAATTAATGTTTGGCCAATTGATTTGCATGTTTATTAGATGTAGATAACTTTAAACATAAGATCAAAGATATTGTTTAATTCATGCTAGACCTATGATGAGAACTTATGATAGGTGTTTTCTGAGGCGAGAGGTAAATAATTTCTAGGAAACATGACAATTATCTCAGAGTAATATATGCCTAGTATGAATTCTAATGAAAAAAAGGTGATTTAGGTTATTATAATGTATGTGTTGCATACTTATAATGATGTGGTGAGGGAGTGAATGATAGAAAGTGGTGGTGAAACACATCCACTATGTTGTTTCCATCAATTAATTAATTAACAGTTAATATGGTTATTGTTATTATTGCAATATTATCTTAATAAACTAAAACTAGCTTCTACGATAAATACTAGTTCTTATGAGGTTATTTTGATCAGTTTACTCTTAAAATATTGTCCTTTGAGTATGATCCTAAAATATACTATGGTAAGATCCATCGTCTTGTTGGTGGGATTGTCGTACATTTGGTTAACATGAAAACTAGGGATGAATATACTATGACAAGATTTGTCTTCTTGTACATGATGTTGTTGAATGTTTCGTGAGGGTAAAACCAATGTATTTATCACTTGGGAATTGATTGTGCAATGATCACTACATCATCTTCAATAATGAATTCCATACATACCATAAATCCCCATTATCTAACATGTGGTTGCACTAGTCAACCAATATGAAACTTTCTTGAAGTGGATTGGAAAAGAAGAGAAAATAAAACTTTGTAGCATAGCAGAAAGTGGTGGTGTCTATTGAGAAAGTAGGAGTGGGCATTTGACCTACATGGAAATAAAACAAAGTTTTTATATTCAACCATCTTGTAACTTCTCATGTATAGTTGAAAAACACCAAACTAGGACATGCTATTGTAGGAGTTTCTCAACACTCTAGATGCATATTTTGATTTAATAGATTTATTAAAAATACTATGATAATAATAGTTTGTAATAGGGAAGATGCTACAGAATTGCATGATGCTTCTATGAGTAATAACATGAAACATTTCACCTATCAAAAAATATCTAACTTTAGTGATTTTTGATTTGGTGGTTCTTCCCAATATGACTTAGCATGAAGTATTTCTGAAATAATGATTCAAAACAAATGCAATTGTCAATACTCTTGACACAATACTCATGCCTAGGGATACAAGACTAGTGGAATGGTTTGTATTTTATTTGAACAATACAAATAAATGTAAATGATTTTTTTTTTGGTCGGAAGTAAATGAAATTTTTGCTATAACTGGAACTATATTTGACCTCTATCGTATTGACATATTTGAGCAGTTAAAACAATATTTGAGTAGGGAAAACTATATAGGAGTACAATATTTGACTAACAGAAATTGTATGTGAGATATGTTTTATTTGATCTTTAGTTAGTAATTGTAATCACGTAATTGAAATTTTAATTTGAATTTTTTTATATGAGTTTTAGTTGAAAGTTATAGTCTACTAGATGTATATGGTATTATACTTATTTAAGTACATATGGAATATGTTCTATAACAAACCCTATGAATGACACAAGTATGTGAACATATGAAAGAGAAATAAATGGTATAAATAGTTTGTAAAATATGCTCCCGTGGTGATTTTGGAAAACATATTTTAGTTGATTCTTTCATTTCTATATGGGGTATGGAATAAGGGTGAAAGTAATTTGTCTTTGCTTAACATTTTAATGCTACTCATTGATCCTTTTTAGACAATTGACACAAGGTCAAAGTTCAAATGAGGCAAAGGGTGTATCTCAAACATGACAACTTCCTATCCTGGGTGAGAAAGTGCATGCACCTTGTTGTGAATGGTTTCTTCCTTTAAGTTAATGATCTCTCTTTGTCCTTGTTAGTGTTCATGTTTATAATATTATTGACTTTTCATGATATACTATCATTACTAATATAATTCTATAGAGAGTAGTTCATTGTAGCCTTCGTTAAGATGAATGCTCTTCTTTTTGTTATGGTGATATTGACATGTTTTTGATGTTGCAGAAATTCTACATGTCTCACTTCAAATCTTGAGAACATGTGTGAATATGTGATTGATAATAATTGGATTAACTCATAGATTCTGTTAGAATTTTCCAAAATGGGATGAATTAGATCCTAAAAGTCCAAAATAAAATAAATACTGACATAGAGGTATTGATTGTACTGACATTGTATATACTACTCTTTGTTGAATGTTCATTGAGCATCGAAAACTCTTCTCCTACTAAATTGGTTGAGGAATTTTAGGTATGTTTGGATCAAAAGTACATAATCAAGGACCTCATAATTGAAAAGTATTTTATTATAAAATTTATGAATTTCCATATGGAAAAGGGAAGAGTCATATATTGATCACGTTGGTCACTGGGCCAAGGAGAGCCCCTCTACGATGTGCAAGAAACATGTGTTCGATGATGAATATATGGACAATATGATAACTACTACCTCATCCAATAGTTATCAGTACACCTCTATTCAAACAATAATTTTTTTTATAAAATTGCAAAAAATACTATGTTTTTTATGATAAGGAAAATGTGCATTTTGGTGTTAAGAAGTCCATGTTTATATCTTATCAGACCATGAAGGATAGGTCAGTGATCGAGGGAGAAAACTCTAGCACACAATCAAAGCTGAAGGTTATGATGATTTAACTTTTCATTTGGGTAAGATTCTTACCCTTTTACAAAGTTATTTAGATCTCCATGATCAGAGACAATGTCCTATGTAGTCCCATATTTATTTGGACTGGCTTGATGCTAGAATTTACATGTAAAAAACTTTTATTTATTGATATTTTTGATGGTTGGTTTTATAGAAAAATGATTATTTCATGATATGCAAGATATATTTATGATTTATGTTGAACTCATTAAATTTCTTTGATGACTAAGAATGAAACGTTGATCGTTTGTAATTTTTCATCATCACATTTTTTATAAGAAAAATTGGAACATTTTATTATGATTTCATGAAAATTATGGTGAATACTTATCTCATTCCAAATTCTACCGTGAATGAAAACATAAATCTGATGTTTTAGTGCAAGATAAACAACCAAGAAAACCTTTGGATTTGGTTATTTTGGAATCTGATATATTAGTTTTAGCTCACAACAATGTGTAACCATTAGGGATAAGAAAGTTATTTAATAACCTTCATTAATGACTCTAGTAGATACCAATGTGTTTCCTACCTAAAAAATTAGGATTCATCATTAATGAAGTTTTATATTTGTGAGAATGAAACAAAAACCACAACTGTTGAGATAATAAAATGACTTCGATATGAAGGGTTGGAAAGTATACCTTAAGCCTTTTCTAGAATATGAATACAATGGTTATAGTGTACATGAGTTAATTGATCCACACTCACAACAATCTAATGGAATATAACAATCCAATAACTAGACCTTAATATATATGATAAAGCTCTATTCCAAATTTTTAAGTTACCTTACTTTATGCCAGGGAGTATTAATCCAACTTGGGATATTTAGAATAAAGATCCAAATAATTCATGTTCCATTTGTTCTCTAGGTTTACAAGATGAGTAGCCTGAGGATCGATCAAGAAGGGGGGGGATGGGTTTCTTTGTTGGATACATAAGAGTGTGTTCATTACTCCACCACTTTATCTTCTATAAGTTAATGTATTTTTCACTAATTGGGATCAATATGTAGTTATCCTTGATGAATTCTTTGCACTATAGAGTATCTCTATATAGCCTCTACATGTTAGACTTGATTATGCCCGCATATCTTAAGAACTTGGGTTGCATTTCTTCGTAGCATAGAGAGTGTTAGACTATATTGATTTCCCATGCATGCTTAGAGATGAGTGATAAATTCAATTCTATGATGGACTTCCAAGTCCTCCCCATGTCTTACTACTCATTATCTTATTTAGGGTCACAAGATAGAGGGATTGTGCTTTGTGATTGCCACCCCATATGAAGGATTTGATATAACTATAAATTCTATCATATATCTTCAAAGGTAAGGCTATCGTTTGCATCACATAAATAGGGATTGTAGACAAGGTTGATTTAGCTAAACACACCCTTCATGCTAATGAGAGTCTACTTGCTACCTAGCAGTTTATGTTTGAAGTCATTTTATTTAAGACATCCCCATAGGTATCATACTTGACGCCTCTATGTATGAGGGGTCCCCCATGTACTTTTCAAGGTCTCCAGATTAGAGATCCACTAAATCGACACATTTCCTTATTCTTCTCAGAACACTCCTCACAAAGTGAACACAGAATTTTTTGATCAAGATTGCTTGTCTATATACTAACCCAATCTCCTTGAAGCATTCTAGGATGAGTTTCACCTCATGTATGTCTTCTTGAGCAAACAAGATCATGTCATTAGCAAAATACAAATGGGAAATTAATGGACCCTTAGTTGTAAGCTTAGCTGGAGTCCATTTCTTTGCACTTATCTTCTTCTTAATATGTTGTATTAGATGATCTAGATAGAGTACAAATAGGTATAAATATAGTTGGCCTCCCTGGCATAAGCCCATTGTAGCTTTGTAGGCTCCAACTGATTTAACATTCCATATGATCGAGGCATGCCATGTAGATATGATCAAAGACCACTTAATCCCAAACTAATATATAATATATATAGATGATATATTTGCAATTTACATGTGTCATTCTAAAAGCTATTTTGATGGTAGATGTGTAGTGTGGTTCTAGCCAATATCCCATATCTACGTGTGGTTGGATAGTTTGGTTCCTTTTATCTTAGTATGCGCATTGAGCCTCCACCTCCCTCTTCCCAATGCAAAGTTAATTCTTTCCTACTTTTCCTCCCCTCATATGTAACTTAAGGTTTCTCTTTTCAATGTAATAAAATAGCAATAGGATAGTTTCTTTTCTTGGAACGACGTTGAATATGATCATCGTCGGGTAAGATGAGTCGACCATCTAGAGGACCAAGGAGGATAGAACGATGTAACCAGACGAATTCCTGGTGGACCCAACTGAATGTTTTGGAAGGAGTCCAAACATAAGTTGGATAGGAGGCCAAATGAGCATCCTAGATGGCCCAACTGACCATCTAGAAGGTAACCAAACATTGGTTGGACAAGAGGACCAACTGATCAGCCAGGAGAAGAGATGACTGGTTCAAGTGTTGAACCCCTCTACCCAGATTGCCAAGCACATATGTACACCAACAATAGGTTCAGACATGTGATGTGATGATTGACCTAGGTGGTAGTAATTCCTTGTGACTCCAAGGAATTACAAGTAGACATGGCCATAACCATCACATTTTGTTTTCATTGTGGGATATAACATGTATATGATACGTACTATGTATGTGGTGATTGGATACAATATGTGTATGTATATATATGATATGTATAAAACCCCTCAATCAAACATATTAAGTCTAAGATGATTTCCAATATAAATACACATAAAATACTTGTTTGACTAAGTGTAGGTTATGCCTCCGCATGGTGCACTATCTACCTTGTGTAAGTGTGATGGTAATAATATAGGTTCCTCCTCTGCGAGGTGTATTATTCTTGTATTGGCTATTAGGTCAGGCATAACTAGTGATTCTTAGAGTGTCTGGGCCCAGAAGCATGTAGATATTTATGGAAAGGTGTTGTGCATATTATCTATCAAGAATTGCATATTATGGTATTGGAAAAAATTGTCTACCTTGGTAATTAACTGTGTTTTGTAGCGTTAGTCGGGCCATAGTTTAATTATCTTGGATCTTGCTGATTAGAAAATTAATTCACTACAATTTTCTGAATTGATATTTGAAGGTTGTCAATTTGATCAAAATAATGAGAAATATGATGAATTAAAAACTTAAATATTATCGCTCAAATTTAATTAAATCAAATCAATTCAAAAATGAAATTGGACACAATTGCAAATTCTTTTGTACAATCAAATGGAAACAAACAACAATCACTTTTCTCTATGATTTGTCCTTGAGAAAGACAAACTAATTGGGACCAACTTCCATGAATGGTTCAGGATATCGAGAATCATTCTCACACAGGAGCACAACACTATGTCTTGGAAATGCCAGAACTAGAGGAACAACCTCAAAATGCACCAAGAGCCAACAAGGATGCTTATAAGAAGCATACGGAAGACGTCGTGGATGTCAAGTGTCTGATGTTATGCTCCATGAACTATGAGTTGTAGAGGAAACATGAGAATATGAGTGTTATTGAGATTGTCACACATCTCAAGAACATGTACCAAGATGAGGCAAGATAAGAAAATATGATGTCTCCAAGGCACTGTTCAAATGTAGCACGGCACAAGGAGATCTAGTAGGTCCTCATGTACTCAAGATCATTCAGTATATGGAGAACCTAGCTAGACTGGGATTCCCTTTGGGTCATGAGTTTTCCACTGGAGTGATTATGTAGTCTCTGCCATAGTCATATTGTCAATTTGTCATGAACTACAACATGAATGACTTTGACAAACTATTGACAAATTTATTGGGCATGTTGAGAATAGATGAGACACAGATGAAGAAAGACAAGCCCAAGTATGTAATGATGATCAACAAGACAAAGGGGAAGTCTAAAAGTAAAGGCAAAGCTAAGAAGGACTCTAAAGCTAGTCAGAAGCCCAAGTCTTCAGATCTCAAGGCTAAGGGAGGTGTGAAGAAAGTAAGAGATGATTGTCACCATTGTCACCATTATGGACACTAGAAAAGAAATTTCCCACTATGGTTAGAGGAATTGAAGAAGAAGAAGGAAGGCATTGAGGCATCCACTTCAGGTATAAATGCTATAAGATAAATTTGGTTACTTATTGATTTTGGTTTGTGATACCAAATAGGGATCTGACATGTTGATGTGCAAGATTTGAGAAGAAGTAAAAGCCTTCAAGGAAGGACAAAGATAGACAAGGTGGAGCAAGGGTTGTGGAAGCTTTATTCTATATTTAAATTTATTTTATCCCACTGGGCATGTAATAGAGTTAGTAGAACTACTATTTCATTATGTCATAAAATAGAAACATTTACTTTAAAAGCATCTTATATGACAAGGATGATATATCAATAAAGTATGATGTTAATGTTTCTGTTTCGAAAGATATGATCTTGCATGCAATGCCCAAATATCTAATGGTCTTTGTATGAATGATTTTGAGATGAATGTTTATAAGTGTTAATACGAAAGGATCATAATTGATAACTCAAGACTATGATTAGAAAAAGTCATCTTGGGCGTACGTATGAGAAATGCATGTCTAGAACACATATTGATGTTAATCTAGGTTCCCTTGGTTATCAAAACTAAGGAAACATGAAAAACCTTATTTATGCATAAAGTGACATAACATCCTTCACTAGATGTAGTGGGAGGATAAGTCTTCCATCAGACCTCATGCATACGATGCATGAAGAACTTCTAGAATATCTTTAAGTATTCAAGGAGATTATAAATGAAATATGATTTTGATGGAAGTATTAAGAAACTTTGATGAGATCAAATGTTGAAATACTTTGTATCAAGACCTTCAGAACCTTAAAGAAAGAACTATGATAATGTATCACAAGTCAAATCCATATGAACATGATGATGTGTTAGAATGAAGGAATTATACCATGATGAGTCATGATATGATTATCAATTAATCTTTCTTATCCTCATAAATATATATATATATATATATATACTTGAAACTTAATGATGTACCATTTGAATGGTTTATAAAACATCATATATGATATGATTTGGGAATGTTCCAATATCTAAAGGATTAAAACCTATACCGAGAAAGTAGTTTCTTGAAAAGGTCTATCCACAAACTACAATTGTTGAATATTACTATTAATTCCAATTCAATAACAAAATGTTTGTTGATAGGATAATCGAGTTCCAAAAGAATCAGTGGGAGTAATAGTACAACTCGAAATGTTCGAGGTCAACAAATAGGTACAATGAGAACTAAGAGAATCACAAGTTATTGTAGAATCTTGAGTTCATCAATAACACTGAATAAAATAGTTCTAGTAGAACACATACAAGATTGGAGGATTGTGAATCCAACAATTTAGATAGGTTGGTCATAACAGGATGAGCCAACTAGTGAACTAGAAGCCATAGAAAACCATAAAATGAGTAGTGGCTCAAGGGCACTATGGTATCCATGTAAGCTAATAAGGTAGGACCTTGATAGAGCCACCTAAAAGGGTAATACCTAAAGGGTGAAATAGGGCCTTATGGAAAAGACCTACATGGATAACATAAAAGGGAAGATTGGTTAAATAAGGTTTTTGAATTAATTCAAGTTTTTGAGCATGATAGAAATTCCTTTACCAATTGTCATTCTTGTTGTTATTGTTAAAATAGACTAAGAGATTTGGCATATGAAGATAAAACTGAATTCCTTAAAAGGAATACATTAGAGGATGTGTATGTGATACAACCTAAAAGGTTTTATAACTTCAAGAATGCATATCAAGTCTATGAGCTACAAAGTTCAATCTAGAATTGAAACAAGTATCTCAGAAATGGGATCTTTTGTTTTGACAAGGCAGTCAAAGAGTTTGACTTGAATTACGATAAAAGATGAAATATGTGATTACAAAAGATTTAGTGGGAGCATATATGAATATTCCACATATGATGAGGAATAACATCTCAATATTGTGAATATCGAGAGCTAGAACAAAAACATCTTCAAAATGAAGGGCAAAGTGAATCATCTTATGAGATAAGGATCAATACCTAAGATATAGTTCTTGAATGTTTCAGAATGGAAGTTTGACTACATACAATAGCATTTTTTTGAAAGAGTTCAACACTGAAGGACTCAATGATGGAAAATATGGATTTGTCTCTCATGAACCATATGTTCCAATTCATGTGAAGAATGGAAAAGACATGATTAAGATGCCAAATTTTGTAGAAATGGATCTATCATGAATGTTATCATCCCACATAATCATGTATGTATTTGACATTACAAGATAGTACTAAATTCCAATAAGGGCTATTGGAAGATCACTAGAAAAATATCCATTAGTACTTGAAAAGTATCAAAGGATAGATTGCTAGTCAGTATGGATACCAATAGAAGGAAGGGTTGGATGTATTGGGTTACATCAATACAAGCTTCTGGAATGACATAAAATGATAAAAAAATAAAATATGTTTTATTTAAAAAGAGAAATGTTGTAAGTTTGAAGGGTTTCAAACTAATAACCATTAATTCTATTTTACAATTGAAGCTGAGTATACTTGTGTTATGAACACAGAGTGATACTATATGGATCTACAAGTTCATATGATGAACTTATAGATGTTTCAACCATTGATGACTTAGTAGTAATATTATGACAACAATGGAGCTAATTGTTAGGCAGGGAATATCAGATACCATATTATGCTAGTTCCATCTCATATGAAAAACCGTACATCAAAGAACGAAGAAAACATGCAATGTATTGACTACAAGAAAGAGTTAATAACCAGATGAATTAGCACTAGTGCAGTAGAAGCATGGAGGATAGGTTTGATATCAACAAGTATATGATTTAGGGGTGATTGGCTCTAAGTGCCAGTGGGAGTCTGTTGGTAAGGTATGTCCATAGATAAAATCATGTGATGATTGACATGGCATATACCATAAAGGATTTTATTAATACTCATAAAGGCAAGCTTCCAATTCATTATGTTCCGTTCAGTTATAAAATAATGAGGAAACATTATGAAGTCTAAAGAATGACAATACTCAATGATGTATGTCTTCACGTACGTGATTTGGAAGAATGAGATCATACAAATGCTAAGAGTGTGTACATTCTTATTATGTCCCTAGTCGGTTGTTATTGTTGAAGGTGGATAGTCACCAATAACACATAAGATTAGAGTGTGGGTTGGTTGATGACAAAATCTCATTAGTCATGATATGGCAATATCAAACTGAGCACACAAATACATGTTAGGGAAAAGTGCATCAGATAGACCCATCTTAAGAGAGACACATGGAAAACATCATTGGTGGTCATAGTCATCTCTCATAGTGAAGGTGGTCATTGTGATTCTTAGACTTGAAATCACTACACACATATTTCGTTGGTTACACTTTGACATCATCAAATACAGTCCTCAAACATGGGTTGTTATAAAGGTGATCATTTGGTGACTTTGACTTGTGGGGATAGACTATGAGTGATAGATATGGTATTTGTCCCTCCTAATGTAGTATGATATATTGGCCACTTGATAAGTGAGACTGAGAAATGCAAGCCCATGCACATGTGAATCGATATAAGCTATTGAGGACGCATAATATCAAATAGCCTACTCTTGGTTCAAGGAATGTGTATTGAACTTTAATAGGGTGAACATTTCATGCATTGAGTTCATCCTCAGTATCGAAGATAAAGGATTTATGCAATCACAACAACACATTACATAGATTGTAGGTTGAAGTTGTTCTCGAACATTCCATTCTCTTGGGTAGCACTGATGTACGACTAGGCACTACTTCTTGCTTGTGATGTCATAAGTTAGTTATGGACATCCATTTCCAATGTGATATGGGACCTATAGGGTCACACACATAGGAACTCATCTAGAAGAGGAGTCTATCTTGAATGATGATTGGATTGATTACTAAAATGTTTAGGTATTCAATTCACACAACAAGATCAACTGGTTAACTAAATGTACTACCAAATGACCATCTGAAGTGTTGATCCAGCTATTTGGACATGCTAGACAAGCATCTCAAGTGTTGAGATGGATGTTTGGGTTGTCAGGCTGATCAGAGTTCGAATTGGCTAAGTTCTACCCTTGAACGGAATGGTTCAATGTGATTGAACCAACCGACTCCTCTCAAACTCACCAGAAGACTGTCTGGGTAAGTGAGACGGGCGTCATGTTTGTGTGAGTTGGCTCAGTTGGTCCGAATGAACATTGTGGATGTATCCATAATATTTTCGATTGCATGATACTTGGGGTGTAAGGAATTAATATGTGATAATAATTGGAATCAAAATTGCCAAATTTGTGTGTGATTGGAAAACTTCTAAACAACTGCATGCCAATCTGAGGTGACCATCTCATGTGACCAGATGACCGTCTGGGTCACCAGACAACAATTTAGGTGTTCCCAAGTTGTGAAAATTTAAGTTCTTATGGTCCCTTCCACTCTCTCACAATCTCGTACATACTGAGAACTCTAGCCCTAACCCCTCCTATAAATTGAGGGGTACTAAGGACTTCTTAGAACATGACATAGACAATTGAGAGTCAATTCATCTAACAATTGTTGTCCTCTCTTGTTGTGGTAACTGAGACATCCCATGAATGTCCTATCTGGCTAGGGAGGGATAGCTATCAGAGATAACAACTAAGAGTTTTCATTGTGAGAGAGAACGTTGATGATGAGTACACCAATGGGAGGGACTTCTACTTCCTATTTGATCTAGTTGAACGAAAGGAGTTCTAGTTGTTCTGTGTGGACTACTCTAGAGGTAGGATTCCTTTGGCTTCTACTAGAGAGAAAAGTCAGCCTGTAGTTTGTGGCAATACCATAGGAGTCATTACAGAAGCTACTTTATTCATTGTTTGTGGTGAAGACCAGGAGCTGCATAGCCACCGTCCAAGAGCAACTCGAAATAGTTGCATTGAAGTAAGATGTTGTCGTTGGACTTGCTCCAGGACCAGGTATAACTCGCTAAACCATCCTTTCTATTTCATAGTATTTGACATGATCTTGTTGTTATGGGAATACAGATAGATAAATTTGGTTTCCATTGCTATACTTTGTGCATGTAATTCCCAACACATATGATGTCATTTTGTTCTTACATGTAATCCAAATTTAGTCACTACTTATTGGTATGTAGATATGATTTACCATTCTAAAAATCATGTAGATAGTAGCTTTGCACCATCAAGGCTAGATAATAAGAAAAAGCCATTGAGATGGGAACAAAACAATGTATACGGCCTCCCTTTGACCCCTACAACACCAGTTGACCTAATTGTTAGACTATGTTTGGGAAACTAAGTCTACCATAGTGCACCTAGATGATAGGTTACTGATTCTTCCACCCAAGGTATCATCACCACATGGTGAATCTTCCCAAGGTCTGGGAATAACATTTAAGATCTTGAAGATAGTGGGTGCCATAGAATATGTTGAAGTATATTATTAGAGAAATAATATCTATAGTTAAATGAGCTTGAGAAGGGCATTTAGATTCTATATATAGAAGAGTAACACAAGATCACCCATGCTTTTTACCTCCTATGTGTAGTAATTTTCATTTGTGGTCCATCAAGAGGAGATGAGGAAGGGGGAGTTATTATGTGGGATTAATTACTTAAGGAAGTTGAGAGTAGGTACCTTGCTTAGTCATAATTGGAGGAGAATACAAATTAGTTTCAGCATGTGCATTGGAGGAAACTTTATTAATGTTTACAAGCCACATTTCTTGAAATTGATGAGGTTTTTTCCTCACTTGGTTGACACAAAAGAAGAGATGATTAAATGTTTTGAGAATGGCTAGAATGTGGAGTTGGTACCTACATATGAGGACACATTTGAAGTTATCATCCTACACATATGTGGTTAGGAGAATTGAGAGGATTATAGGGTTTCATCATGATGTTGGATCGAGGAATTGTTTAACTCAATCCCATGGTCAACAAAATGAATATCATAATAAGTTAAGGTATTTAACATCAAAGTATAAACAACAATAGTATCAACAATTGTAATAGAGGTAGTGCCAACATGAATTGTAGTATAACATTTCTAGAAGAGGATAAGGACAAGCTTCACAGGTAGGGTGGTAAATACTAGTAAAAAGGCATTATGGCCATCATCATATGTGGGAAAACATTCATTTTAATGCCATGAATTATCCTGAAGGACTCAACAAACCATGGGTCTTTACACGTCAAATGAAACTTTTTCTAGCTTATTTGCTTCATGTTAATGTATCATTTTTCTTTGACCCAAGTGTGAAACACTTATTTTTTGCCAAAGAGGTGTCTCCTTAGTAACTTTCCAATCAGTAGTAGATCGTAATCAACTTTTGTTGGAAACTCATTTAGTGTGTTCTAATATTTCATGAGAGGTGTTTTCATTATGTGTCCTTCATGTTCCAGGGCACGACATTTTAAGTGTATGTCATGACACTTGACATGCAAGGAATTGATATGATTCTATGAATGAATAGAGTAGAGAGTATAAGGTTTTCTATCCATGGATACAAGGTGGTATGATTTACGGGTGGTGATGTTTCTTGGTCTTTCTAAGGAGACAAGAAGATCCTCCCTTCATGTTTTGGTGTCAAAATCTATAGCTAAGAAGATTACAAAACATGGATGTGTTTCTTTCTCATAACATGTGGTAGATATTATGACAAGAATCCTAGGGAATGAGATGTATAGGTGGTGTGAGAGTTTAAGAACATGTTTCTTGATGAGATTCTTTGTGTTCCACCTCATGCAGAGATTGAGATTGGGATCAATTTGTTACGTAGGACACAAGTCATAGCTCAAGCACCATATAGGATAGTAGAAGATGAGACGAGGGTGTTAAAGCCACACCTTTAGGAGTGTTTGAGAAAGGGGTTTATACATTCAAGAACAAATCCTAGATTTTTCTATATTTATATGAAGAAGAGGGATGTATCTATGCATTTTTTAATATATTTAAGGTAGTTGAATAGAGTAACAGTTAGGAACAAGTATCATTTCCAAGATAGATGACTTGGTTAGTCATTTGAAGGGATCTAAGGTATTTTTCATGATAGATTAATATCTAGGTACCATCTGTTAAGGATCAAAACACATGAAAAATGCATGATAACTTTTAAAACTATGTATGCTCATTATGAGTTTGTGGTTATGTTGTTTGGGATAACCTATGCACCTATAGCTTTTATAAATTTGATGAACGTGGCATTCATGTATAATCTAGATGGGTTCGTGGTATTATTCATAGAAAACATCTTAATATACTTTAAGGATAGAGATGAACATGAGAGACATCTCCTATTAGTTTAGAGTTGTTGAGAAAGAATCATTTGCATGTGAAGTTCAAAAAATGTGAATTTTTGCATTAAAAATGCATTTTTTTGTCATGCCATCTCAAGGATAGGGATTTGTGTATGTTCTAGAAAAGGAACATCATTTTTGGAGTAGGAGTAGCCAAAGAAACAACATAGGTTATGAGTTTTATTGAATGAGTTGGTTATCGTAGATGATTCAACAGGAACTTCAATTCTATATCCTTGTTGTTAAATAGAATGACCAAGAGAGTCTTACTTTTTTCTTGGGATGAGGAATTCCAACATATATTTTAGTTGTTGAAAGATAATCTAACAAAATCAAACATATTAGTTCTCTCGTAGATAGAGAAAAGCCACATCATTCTCTATGATTCTTCAAATAATAGGTTAGCTTGTGTGATGATACATGACAAGAATAAGATCTTTTATGTTGCTAGACACCTCATGAAGTATGATGACCTAACTTCCTAAGATGTGATCTATATTTGTAATCTGTGGTTTTGGCTTTGAAGGTGTCTAGGCACTAACTTTATAGAGATACGTTGAAGATCATCTTAGAACACAAGAACATCAAGTACACATTTTCACACTAATAGTTGAACATGAGAAAAGGTGTTGTATGGAGTTGATCAGGGATTATGAATGCATGATTTATTATGACCATGGAAAGGTCAATATTGTGTCTGATGTTGTGAGAACAAGTTCATCTTCATATAAAATATAGGTAAATCAAATAGTACTCCGTGGATCAAAGTTAGGAGAAAATGTTAGTATCTCTTTGTCAGATGAATGTTCAAATGAAGGTTTGTTTGCTGTAAGGTTTTCCAATATAGTAGCAGATGAAGCCAACATTGGTTCTATATTTTGGTGTAAACTATTAGGGCATACTATGGAAACAGGAAGAAAGATGATTTTCACAAGTTAAAGAGTGGAATCCTTTCATAACATTATGGAGGATACGTTCTTAGGATCATGGAGGAATTTGGTGATTGAAAGAAGCACATTTTAGCAATGTGCACAATGCATCCTTCGAGTACAAAGATGTACCGTAACTGTAACATCCCTGACCTGAGTTATAACCTAACCCTAGAAGTTTTTCCTAAATATGTAATTGAACACTTGTAATTATCTTTTAGCAGGTAATAAAAGCTCCTAAGGAACATATGTTTCCATTCCTGTCCCCTAGGAACAATGTTGTAGTATTGTTTTGCAATGCAGGGACCTATGTGCAATTATCCAGTTAAGAGGTTTAACTTGCAGAGTTCACAGATTAAGATGTACCCTTGATGATGAAACATCATAAGAGTGAATCTGATGAGGCATGATGGATTTTTCAAGCTTGGGCATTCAGATGCAGCTTGTGGAATGATCCTGGTGCTTAAAACCCCTAATTTGGAGTAAAGTGCAATTTACCCAAATTATGGGTGAAAATTGTAAAATACACCTTCTAGAGCATCTTATATGACTCTTGGCATCATTTAGAGTAGAAATGATGAAAAAGATGCACCAATAAATAATCAGATAAGAAAAGTAATCTTTGTGCATCAAATTCACCATGTATGTGTATGAAGACCTTCATATGTGTACCCTAGTTGAAAGTTGATCTTTTCCACCCTTAAATCATGAGCTTTGATGAACTTGGTTTAAGTCTAGATGGCTTGGACGTGCCTAAGAAGCAAGGAGGGATTTAGATGAAAATCCCATGCTTTAGAGGTCCTTATGGTGTAAAATGGCCTAAAGTATATAAGCCCTTTTTCCTTATAAACCAAGTGAACGATCCTTCATTTCTCTTCACTTCTCTTCTTTCTCAAAACGTCTAAGGCAAGCTATGGATCTCAGGGAGGCGACCAAGTAGTTCTAAGGTGAGAAGAACCATCTTCAAGCTCGGATTCTTGGGTGAATTCATCATGCAATCTTGGTTTTGTGGATAACTCACTTAGTTTTCTTGTTCTAGCCATCCATTTCTACCTTTATTTGGAGGAATCACACTTGACCAAGTTGTGGAGTTCAAGATGCCATTAGAGGCTTGAATCCTGGAAGCTTGGAGCTCCAAGAACATCGCTTAAGGCAGGTTTTATAATTCTAAACTCTACACTTTATATGCATGTTTTGTTCTTGCAATTCTAGTACTTAGTTCTACTTTTACCCCCCTTCTTCCTTGCGCTTTGCAAGTAAAATAGTGGAATAACCGACCTTGACAGAGGTTGAAGAAGGTGGGCGTGATTACCAAAGTTACTTTATCAAACAGTCATGTTCCCCCCCCCCCCTCTGACCAGACCGTTTGAAGGGCAAACGGGTTCACATGGTCGGTTGGAGGAAACGGGTTCAACCCGTTTGAGGGCATTGACCAAGCATTGACCGTTTGGGATTCCTATTCATAATCATGTAGGCTAATGACCCACCAAATGTGAGGGGTTAACTCCAAAGGAGTCGTAGGTTGAAGGCCAATCAATTAGGCAATCAAATTGAATTAAGTGCTGATTTTTTCAAACTGATTAACTTGAACTTTTTGGGCAAACGGGTTGAACCCGTTTGAGTGAGTTGACCAAGCATTGACCGTTTGAGATTCCTGTTCATAATATGTTGAATTTCATTCCTGCAAAGAATCAAAGTTAAATTCTTAACCAATTGAGAGTTGAAGGCACTTCAACATCCTAACCCTAATCGGGCTGAAATTGCTATTTTCATATATAGATTTTGTTGAGTTTTGGGTTGAAGGACCCAAACGGTCTCAAGATCATTTGGGGGTTCCTCCAAATGGTCTCAAGACCGTTTGGGCACAACTAAATACCGTTTGAAGGTCTAAAGTTGAGGTAATTTGATGGGTTGAGGGTACAATTGTAATAAGTTGTTGAATCGATAAAAATGCTAATTTTAGACCTAATTCAAGTTCAACCCTAATCCAACTGACTTGGTTTTTGGTCAAACTTTGGGCAAACGGTCTCAAGATTGTTTGGAGGTCATCCGAATGATCTCAAGACCGTTTGGGCCCATTTGGAGTTCAATTGATAGGTTCAACCTTGTTTTGATTCACATTGTTGAAAATTGATGATTAGCCTATTGGAAACCTTAATTGAGTTAGACTTAACTCTAATTGGCTTCCAATTGAAGGTCAAATTGGTGTCCAATTGTTTGAGGTTCATCTTAATTGACTCAATTTGTAAGTGGTTAACATGGCTTGGGCCAATTGAAGGCTTCAACAAAGGATATCGTATTCTATCATAACCTTTATGTCACCTTTCATGACCACACTCGTTTAGGCTCAAATGAGTCCACACCCGTTTCAATTCAAATGGGTTCACACCCGTTTCAACTCAAACGAGTCCACACCCGTTTCAACTCAAATGAGTCCACAACCGTTTCAACTCAAACGAATCCACACCCGTTTCAACTCAAATGAGTCCACACCCATTTCAATCCAAATGGGTTCACACCCGTTTCAACTCAAATGAGTCCACACCCATTTCAACTCAAATGGGTTCACACTCATTTCAATTCAAATGGGTTCACACTCGTTTCAACATAAATGGGTTCAATTGAGTGATACCTTGTTTTAATCAAACCCTAATCACATGATGGTGATGTGTTGACTTGTGTTAGTCAATGAGGATTTAACCCAACCTAATCTAGAGTGGTGTAATCACCATCTACTAGTTAGAGGAGAGAGAAGGTACCAATTATGGTGAAAACTCAAGTAAAATACCTTCAATATACATGAATGTGCATGAATAGGGTATGATCCACTATGTGAAATCATGGAAACCCTAACTATGATAATTGATGAATCTTAACCTAACCTGAGAGCACCAAAGGTGATGTTTTCTCATACATGATGATGATATGAGTTCAATTCATGTAATGTGAATAGTAAACCCTAATTCAAGGGTGATGACATGTAATGTGAATAGTAAACCCTAATTCAAGGGTGATGACATGTAATGTGAATAGTAAACCCTGATTCTAGGGTGTGGGCATGTAATGTGTGCCTTAAAACACTATTTGATGAAAACCAGGGAAACCTAGCTCTTGTAAGAGTAGGGAGATACAAATTCTTTAAATGAGTTATTTATTGTTATCAGTTGAATTGACCATGTAGGTTATTATATGAGGATGCTCATATCCAGGTATGGATGATGATGTTATATTCATTGAAAGCATGTTTTTAGTTTTATGAATAGTGATATATCTTGGTGCCTTGTTAGTGGCATCTTATGAGATTGATGGGCTGTGAGAGCCATGAGTACCATCAAGGTCATGCTTAACAGATGACTTGTGATGAGAGAATTGAGAAATGATAATTGATGTAAGTTAGACTTGTTACATTTAGTATGCTTCTTTCTTAGCTGCTATGCTAATGTTTAATATTCAAGAACATGTATGTTATCTGATAAGTGATAACTTATGAGTTTGATAGGTTGAATGAGTCATGAGTAATATGCGCTGATGTTCATCAAAAGTCATATTATTTAGATGACCAGATAAAATAATATGTTGTTGGTAATAAATGTTATAATTAGTTCAGGGGTTTGGACTCTCACTTTCCGGATTCTTAGTGATAATATGTTTAGGGATTGATATCCCTATGTTAAATTATGAAATGTGATCCTGATATAGAGTGTTACTATGTGAAGTTCTATTACAAGATAATCCTATGAAAGGCTTAACTGCAGACTTATGGGTGATGAATGTAAATAACCCTTGTGTCACTTGAGTATGGTTAAGTATGATTTCATGTGTACTAATCATACAGTTATGTTGTGGATTTGGAATCCTAACACCTTGTAGGAAAGGGTATGGCTACAGGCCATGATATCCCTTATTATAATGCCAGGTGATGGATATATGATATAAGCCTGAAGAGAGCCAGTGTGGTGATGATGGATTTATAATAAATAGATGTTATACATGTCCTTTTATTTCTAAAAGAAAAGTGATATGTGGGTTTATCTTAGGGATTCTTTACTTCTAGTAGGAGGAATAGATTACAATCTGTGAAACATTGTTCTAACTACTCCTAAAATATATATGACTTCTTTGTGTACTGTTATTCTCTTATTCTGTAATAATCATGTTTCTGGCGAAGGGTTATAGCTCCCGCTGGGACAATTATTTAAAATTGTCTCACCCCGTAGATTTCAACTTTTTAGGTGGTCGCCAAGGACGAAGGGACCAATCTCCAGGTGACCAGTATCAGCAGCAGCAGCACCCGGAGCAGCAGTAAATCTCAGGTGGAGATTCAGACTGCTGAGTTATATAGATAGATAGTCAGTCCTATGCGTCCTATGTACTCTCAGGTCCTTGGAGTCATGGTTTGAGTTTTGATTTGTCTCTTGATATTTTGTAGCATGCTGTGTATAATTACTCAAGAAGTAATTAACAGAGATGTAAACAATTTATCTTGAATCTATGAAAGGAGTTTTTATGGTTTCAATGTCTTATCTCAAAAAGTTTTATTTTCCGCCGATTTTTGGTATTTCGCTGCTAAAAGAATCACTTCCGCTATGTTTACTTCGAAGTTCATGTGTTCATCTCAGACTGTGGAGATCAGAGCCCACAATTAGTGGTATCAGAGCTCTAGGTTCGCTGAGTCTACAGAGACATAGGACTTAGGATGTCGAGTCTATCCTTAGTGTTCCTTCCTTATCTAATAGAACCTTCTGCTCCTCAGGAGGAGAAGATATATAAGGATTTCTGAGCCACATGAAGAGTACGTGGCGGAAAGTAGCGTTGCTGCACCACAGGGAGGTGCAAGGCACCCAGAAATGGAGCAACTCAGGGAGCCACCCCAGTTTGACCTAGATGAAATAGAAAACCCAGTTGTCCATGCCTTATTTGATAAGTTTCTGACAGCCATAACACACATAGCAGATAGGGTGCCACCATCTGCACCTAGGGTACCAGCCCATCAGGAAGGTTATGGAGCTGGCAAGACTTTCGAGAGACTTCGTCGGGTGGGAGCCATAGACTATGCTGGTACATATGACCCAGCAGATGTTGATCTATGGTTGACAGAGCTGGAAAAGGCTTTCAGGATCCTTGATATTCCTGAAGCTGAAAAGGTAAAACATGCGGTATACCTCCTAAAAGGGAGTGCTGGTAATTGGTGGATGATAGAGGAGGATAAGAGACCAGGCGAAGAAATAGGATGGGAGGTTTTTCGACGAGAATTCGTCAATAGATACTTCCCTAAGACACATCTAGATGAAAAGATATCTCAATTTGAGAAGATCACACAAGGACACATGAACGTTAGCGAGTATGAAGCTAAGTTCATGGAGTTACTACGGTTTTGTCCACAAATGGCAGTTACCGATGAAGAAAGAATTTGACATTTTGAAAAGGGTTTGAAATCTGAACTAGCCACTCATGTGTCTGCTCTAGAGAATAGAGAAAGGTTTTCCACCTTTGTGGAGTCAGTAAGAAGGATAGAGAGGTCAGAAACCATGAAACAACAGACAAGTAGTAAGAAGATGTACACCCAGCCTCAAGAACAAGGGCCTGAAAGTTTTAAGAAACCAAGATTTTCTACACCATCAGCTTTGTCAGGATTTCCTATCCAGACACAATGGGTGTCAAGTGGAAGTAGGGATCATAGTAGTATTCCAAGAGGGCCCTCCAACATAGCATCAGCATCGGTAACTGGATCGTATAGACATTTTGCACCCAGGATCTATTACCTATGTAGACAGCCGGGACACCTGGCAAGGGATTGTCCAGACAGGAATATAATAATGACTCAGCCCCAAGGACAGAGTCTGCAAGGCTCACAAGGGAGGCTCTATAATAATAGAGAACGTGGACAAACATCCCATACAGGTCAGATGAAATAAGTTTTGTTTTAATATTACATATCAGGATTCTATGTGTTAAAAAATATGTAATTTTGCTGCTTCTGAATTCCTTGACTAGGTCTTGGAAGAACACAAGGGAGATAAGAACTTGTATCTTACTCAGTATTCTTTAAAACAATTTATAATCTCCCTTAACTGTGTATGAAAAGGATGAAATATAGATGTGATACCTGAAGAATAATCTAGTATGGTAAATTCTGTGTGTAAAATGATATGAAGAACGAGGAATATGTTGATAAGTAAAATACATACTACCTAATCTCAATACTTATATACCCTGGCCAGGTATATAGTTATTGTAGATAAGGCAAGTATGAAACTCCTAGATTGTTATCTTTTGATTACTCTAATCAGGTAATTATTCGATAACAATCTAGAGAGTATAAGGAAAAAAATTAAATAAGAAAAGCTCAGTGAATACTTAGTGAATATGCTTAGTTAATATACTCAGTGAATACTTAGTGAATATGCTCAGTGAATATACTCAGTGAATACTTAGTGAATATACTCAGTGAATACTTAGAGAATATGCTTAGTGAATATACTCAGTGAATACTTAGTGAATATGCTCAGTGAATATACTCAGTGAATACTTAGTGAATATGCTTAGTGAATATACTCAGTGAATACTTAGTGAATATACTCAGTGAATACTTAGTGAATATACTCAGTGAATACTTAGTGAATATACTCAGTGAATACTTAGTGAATATACTTAGTGAATATACTCAGTGAATACTTAGTGAATATACTCAGTGAATACTTAGTGAATATGCTTAGTGAATATACTCAATGAATACTTAGTGAATATGCTCAGTGAATATACTCAGTGAATACTTAGTGAATATGCTCAGTGAATATACTCAGTGAATACTTAGTGAATATGCTCAGTGAATATACTCAGTGAATACTTAGTGAATATACTCAGTGAATACATAGTGAATATGCTTAGTGAATATACTCAGTGAATACTTAGTGAATATGATCATTGAATATACTCAGTGAATACTTAGTGAATATACTCAGTGAATACTTAGTGAATATACTCAGTGAATACTTAGTGAATATACTCAGTGAATACTTAGTGAATATGCTTAGTGAATATACTCAGTGAATACTTAGTGAATATACTCAGTGAATACTTAGTGAATATACTCAGTGAATACTTAGTGAATATGCTTAGTGAATATACTCAGTGAATACTTAGTGAATATGCTCAATGAATATACTCAGTGAATACTTAGTGAATATACTCAGTGAATACCTAATGAATATGCTCAGTGAATATACTCAGTGAATACTTAGTGAATATGCTCAGTGAACATACTCAGTGAATGCTTAGTGAATATACTCAGTGAATTTCCTCAGTGAATACTTAGTGAACAAACTTAGTGAATATACTTGGTGAATTTCCTCAGTAACTACTTAGTAAGCATACTCAATGAACTCCTTCAGTGAAGCCTTTGAGACAATATACTGAGTAAAATATCTATGTTAAGCTATGTATGTTCCTCTGATGGTAAGCATTCTGGAGTAATATTGGAAGAATGTTCTTTTATGCTTTTTCCTTTCAAAAAGTATGGACACCTTATGTTAGGGGCTTATGCTTTATACAAGCATAAACAGTGATAAGAAGTAACTAACAAAAGGGACTTTGTACAAATTACAAACCCATAATATCATCATGATGATCAATCTGTTTTTCCTTTCCCTGGGATTTTGAGGACGAAATCCTTGTTAGGGGTTTATAATTTGTAACATCCCTGACCTGAGTTATAACCTAACCCTAGAAGTTTTTCCTAAATATGTAATTGAACACTTGTAATCATCTTTTAGCAGGTAATAAAATCTCCTAAGGAACATATGTTTCCATTCATGTCCCCTAGGAACAATGTTGTAGTATTGTTTTGCAATGCAGGGACCTATGTCCAATTATCGAGTTAAGAGGTTTAACTTGCAGAGTTCACAGGTTAAGATGTACCCTTGATGATGAAACATCATAAGAGTGAATCTGATGAGGCATGATGGATTTTTCAAGTTTGGGCATTTAGATGCAGCTTGTGGAATGATCTTGGTGCTTAAAAACCCTAATTTGGAGTAAAGTGCAATTTACCCAAATTATGGGTGAAACTTGTAAAGTACACCTTCTAGAGAATCTTATATGAATCTTGGCATCATTTAGAGTAGAAATGATGAAAGAGATGCACCAATAAATAATCAGATAAGAAAAGTAATCTTTGTGCATAAAATTCTCTATGTATGTGTATGAAGACCATCATATGTGTACCCTAGTTGAAAGTTGATCTTTTCCACCCTTACCTCTTGAGCTTTGATGAACTTGGTTTAAGTTTAGATGGCTTGGACGTGCCTAAGAAGCAAGGAGGGATTTAGATGAAAATCCCATGCTTTAGAGGTCCTTATGGTGTAAAATGGCCTAAAGTATATTAGCCCTTTTTCCTTGTAAACCAAGTGAACGATCCTTCATTTCTATTCACTTCTATTCTTTCTAAAAACGTCTAAGGCAAGCTCTGGAGCTCAGGGAGGCGACCAAGTAGTTCTAAGGTGAGAAGAACCATCTTCAAGCTCGGATTCTTGGGTGAATTCATCATGCAAGCTTGGTTTTGTGGATAACTCACTTAGTTTTCTTGTTCTAGCCATCCATTTCTACCTTTCGTTGGAGGAATCACACTTGACCAAGTTGTGGAGTTCAAGACGCCATTAAAGGCTTGAAGCTTGGAAGCTTGGAGCTCCAAGAACATCATTTAAGGCGGGTTTTATAATTCTAAACTCTACACTTTATATGCATGTTTTGTTCTTGCAATTCTAGTACTTAGTTCTTCTTTTACCCCCCTTCTTCCTTGCACTTTGCAAGTAAAACGGTGGAATAACTGACCTTGACAGAGGTTGAAGAAGCTGGGCGTGATTACCAAAGTTACTTTATCAAACGGTCCTGTTCCCCCCCCTCTGACCAGACCGTTTGAAGGGCAAATGGGTTCACATGGTCGGTTGGAGCAAACGGGTTCAACCCATTTGAGGGCGTTGACCAAGCATTGACCGTTTGGGATTCCTTTTCATAATCATGTAGGCTAATGACCCACCAAATTTGAGGGGTTAACTCCGAAGGAGTCATAGGTTGAAGGCCAATCAATTAGGCAATCGAATTGAATTAAGTGCTGATTTTTCCAAACTGATTAACTTGAACTTTTTGGGCAAACGGGTTCAACCCGTTTGAGTGAGTTGACCAAGTGTTGACCATTTGAGATTTCTGTTCATAATATGTTGAATTTCATTCCTGCAAAGAATCAAAGTTAAATTCTTAACCAATTGAGAGTTGAAGGCACTTCAACATGCTAACCCTAATCGGGCTGAAATTGCTATTTTCATATATAGATTTTGTTGAGTTTTGGGTTGAAGGACCCAAACGGTCTCAAGATCGTTTGGGGGTTCCTCCAAACGGTCTCAAGACCGTTTGGGCACAACTCAAGACTGTTTGAATGTCTAAAGTTGAGGTAATTTGATGGGTGGAGGGTCCAATTGTAATAAGTTGTTGAATCGATAAAAATGCTAATTTTTGACCTAATTCAAGTTCAACCCTAATCCAACCGACTTGGTTTTTGGTCAAACTTTGGGAAAACGGTCTCAAGATCGTTTGGAGGTCATCCAAACGATCTCAAGACCATTTGGGCCAAGTTTGGGCCCATTTGGAGTTCAATTGATAGGTTCAACCTTGTTTTGATTCACATTGTTGAAAATTGATGATTAGCCGATTAGAAACCTTAATTGAGTTAGACTTAACTCTAATTGGCTTCCAATTGAAGGTCAAATTGGTGTCCAATTGTTTGAGGCTCATCATAATTGACTCAATTTGTAAGTGGTTAACATGGCTTGGGCCAATTGAAGGCTTCAACAAAGGATATCCTATTCTATCATAACCTTTATGTCACCTTTCATGACCACACTCGTTTAGGCTCAAACGAGTCCACACCCGTTTCAATTCAAATGGGTTCACACCCGTTTCAACTCAAACGAGTCCACACCCATTTCAACTCAAATGAGACTGCACCCGTTTCAACTCAAATGAGTCCACACCCGTTTCAATCCAAATGGGTTCACACCCGTTTCAACTCAAATGAGTCCACACCCATTTCAACTCAAATGGGTTCACACTCGTTTCAATTCAAATGGGTTCACACTCGTTTCAACTTAAATGGGTTCAATTGAGTGATACCTTGTTTTAATCAAACCCTAATCACATGATGGTGATGTGTTCACTTGTGTTAGTCAATGAGGATTTAACCCAACCTAATCTAGAGTGGTGTAATCACCATCTACTAGTTAGAGGAGAGATAAGGTACCAATTATGGTGGAAAATCAAGTAAAATACCTTCAATATACATGAATGTGCATGAATAGGGTATGATCCACTATGTGAAATCATGGAAACCCTAACTATGATAATTGATGAATCTTAACCTAACATGAGAGCACCAAAGGTGATGTTTTCTCATACATAATGATGATATGAGTTCAATTCATGTAATGTGAATAGTAAACCCTAATTCAAGGGTGATGACATGTAATGTGAATAGTAAACCCTAATTCAAGGGTGATGACATGTAATGTGAATAGTAAACCCTGATTCTAGGGTGAGGACATGTAATGTGTTCCTTAAAACACTATTTGATGAAAACCAGGGAAACCTAGCTCTTGTTAGAGTAGGGAGATACAACTTCTTTAAATGAGTTATTTATTGTTATCAGTTGAATTGACCATGTAGGTTCCTATATGAGGATGATCATATCCAGGTATGGATGATGATGCTATATTCATTGAAAGCATGTTGTTAGCTTTATGAATAGTGATATATCATGGTGCCTTGTTAGTGGCATCTTATGAGATTGATGGGCTGTGAGAGCCATCAGTACCATCAAGGTCATGCTTAACAGATGACTTGTGATGAGAGAATTGAGAAATGATAATTGATGTAAGTTAGACTTGTTACATTTAGTATCCTTCTTTCTTAGCTGCTATGCTAATGTTTAATATTCAAGAACATGTATGTTATCTGATAAGTGATAACTTATGAGTTTGATAGGTTGAATGAGTCATGAGTAATATGCGCTGATGTTCATCAAAGGTCATATTATTTAGATGACCAGATAAAATAATATGTTGTTGGTAATAAATGTTATAATTAGTTCAGGGGTTTGGACTCTCACATTCTGGATTCTTAGTGATAAGATGTTTAGAGATTGATATCCCTATGTTAAATTATGAAATGTGATCCTGATATAGAGTGTTACTATGTGAAGTTCTATTACAAGATAATCCTATGAAAGGCTTAACTGCAGACTTATGGGTGATGAATGTAAATAACCCTTATGTCACTTGAGTATGGTTAAGTATGATTTCATGTGTACTAATCATATAGTTATGTTGTGGATTTGGAATCCTAACACCTTGTAGGAAAGGGTATGGCTACATGCCATGATATCCCTTATTATAATGCTAGGTGATGGATATATGATATAAGCCTGAAGAGAGCCAGTGTGGTGATGATGGATTTATAATAAATAGATGTTATACATGTCCTTTTATTTCTAAAAGAAAAGTGATATGTGGGTTTATCTTAGGGATGCTTTACTTCTAGTAGGAGGAATAGATTACAATCTGTGAAACATTGTTCTAACTACTCCGAAAATATATATGACTTCTTTGTGTACTTTTATTCTCTTATTCTGTTTCTGGCAAAGGGTTATAGCTCCCGCTGGGACAATTATTTAAATTTGTCTCACCCCGTAGATTTCAACTTTTTAGGTGGTCTCCAAGGACGAAGGGACCAATCTCCAGGTGACCAGTATCAGCAGCAGCAACACCCGGAGCAGTAGTAAATCTCAGGTGGAGATTCAGACTACTGATTTATATAGATAGATAGTCAGTCCTATGCGTCCTCTGTACTCTCAGGTCCTTGGAGTCATGGTCTGAGTTTTGATTCGTCTCTTGATATTTTGTAGCATGTTGTGTATAATTACTCAAGAAGTAATTAACAGAGATGTAAATAGTTTATCTTGAATCTATGAAAGGAGTTTTTATGGTTTCAATGTCTTATCTCAAAAAGTTTTATTTTCCGCCGATTTTTGGTATTCCACTGCTAAACAAATCGCTTCCACTATGTTTACTTCGAAGGTCATGTGTTCATCTCGGACTTTGGAGATCAGAGCCCACAATAACATGAAGGACTAATATTGGTGGAAGGTGATGAAGCATGATGTGTAAGGGTGTGTGTTGGTTATATGACTTAAAACCCATCATGTGATGATTCATAAAGAGATATTTTGTAGTTCATTTGTTTATTAATAAAAGTCAACTCTAGTTATGTGTTAGTTTTAGTATTGAGATAATGAATAAACTTAATAATGTCCTAAGAATATTTTATGTTGATGGCATATGGCTTGCGTGGGGACCTAAATGTGAGATCATATGTATAATAATAGTAATAATTCTTGTTATGTCCCTCTTCAGTTATTATTTTGGATATTATATCACAAAAATAATAAATAAAACTTTTATGTATGATGAGTGATGACTATGTATCTTTAATAATAATATTGGATATCAACTTAGATACATGGGTACCTGATAGAGAACAAGCTGTACTGGACAGACCCACCTTGTGATAGATACATGGAAGTCATGTAATGACTTGTCAGAGTCATATCTCAATGTGATAGTGGTGATTGTGATCTTTAGACATGGAGTCACTACAATAGCACATTGTTTGATTTACTTTTACAATATCCCAACATGCTCCAAAATAAGAAATTTCCAAGAAGGTGGTTGTTAGGTACAATGTGACACATCAGGAATATGGTGAGCGTTGTAGATGGAATTTGTCCCTCTTTTAGAGTGATATCCGAAGTGACTTGGTAAGTGAAACTATGAAATGTAGTAACATGATCGCATGATTCAATATATGATATTGATCTAACACTGATAAATGCCAGTTTTATTGTGAGATATTTAAAAATGATGCAAACCCACTATTTTGAAAGATGGGGAGCTACCACCTTCCCCACATGTAAGGGGGTCACTGACTCTGATCTTTGAAATCATGCCATTCTTATCCACCCTCAGTGGAGTCAAAATTGGGTCTTTTTATGTTTTGTTCTAGATTTAAACACTTGCCTCCAATTTCCTTGATTTACAAATAACACCACAAGATGACTCTGAGCTTCATCAATTTATCATTTTCTTTCATTTCTATATTGTTTTTTTAAACATAAGATCATATATTTTTTCGGGTCAGGTACAATGATAAGATGACAACAAGGTGTCATGAAGAAGATAATTGTGCAGCATCTTGGTGACCAATTCATATTTACTCTTTACCTATTCATATTTCTATGTCTGGTTTTGATTTGGATCCAATATATTGTATTCCTCACTTATAAAGGGTGTGTTTAGTTGTTTGACAACTAGTGGGTGTAAAAGTATAACCTTTGTTCCTTTTTATGTCTTTTTTCACTGGTGTTCTATAGATATGAAGGATCCAACAATTAGGATATAAATGGAAGGTTTTTGTTATTTTGTTGTGTACCCTTCTAGAAAACCCAACAAATTGTGGCCAAGTGTCTAGTTTGTCAATATGTCAATGTAGAGTATCAAAAACATGTATGTTTGTTTCTACCATTGCCAACTATCAAGTGGAAATTTAATCAAGCTAGAATAGAATTTGTGGTTGGTCTTCCTTGTACATGAAAGGGGTATGTTTCTAAATGGTTAATTGTATATTGGTTGACAAAATTGTAACATCTTTTTGGTTCGTATATATATATATATATATATATATATATATATATATATATATATATATATATATATATATATAGATATATATATACATATATATACATATATATACATATATATACATACATATATATATATATATATATATATATATATATATATATATATATATATATATAACCCTAGATACCTTGCTACACCTCACTTTTTCCCTTTGAACATCCCCCTTATCATTCATTACGAGATCACCTCACTATTCACAGACCAATTTTTTGTCAAGCATGTTGGACCTTCACTGCCACCTCTATGATGTCGGATGGTCTCCTCACAATCCTATGAAGATTTCACCATGACCAATTTGACTAAGTATCATGTAATTAATGCTTTCCCATTTACCCCTTTCGGTTAGCATCAAGATGCATAGCTTGGGAATTATTGGGCACCTCACAACCATTTTACCAATTTCCTCTACCATAAGATTTGGCCCTTATTAATGAATCAACCCACATCTCCAATTTTCAACGGGTATTTTGTCAAGTTTTCCACTCTTAGGCTTACTAGTTAAGCATGGCGAATGGGAATTTATAAGCTCCAAGTGTCTATAAGGCCCAAAACTAGGCTTGTTATTACTGGAGCTAACTGAGGTACCTCGCTATGTTCTCAACCGTCAAGAATCAAACTTGTAAGAGATTTTATTATGAGTATTTTAGGGTTTCTTGCTTCGAACATTCATGTTCGTGGCAAGATTGATGAAAATGCTGATCAATCAAAGTACAAGTTTGTTCCACATCAATGTTTCTCTTATCATACACTAACAAGGGAAAATATAAGACTTGTAAAAAATTTCCTTTTCAACCGCATGTTTATTTTGAGCTGGCCCTTTAACAAGTGGTTGGCTTCTGTTGGAATAAAACAATTGGGCCATGCCTAGTATTTGGCATGATCTTCCTTCCAAGTTTCTTTTTTGAGATTCCTATTGCCCAATACTTCAAACATTCATAGTAAATCAATGCTAGCTTTACTAAAAAAAATAATTTTAAATATGATTTGGAAAGCTTTTTGAATAAGAAATTTGATTATTAGGTGTTGGAGTCTATTTTTATTTGAACAAAACCTAGTTTGATAAGGAGTGAATATTAGGATTTAAGGTGATGAATAAAATAATATTTGATATGGAATATGTTATGAACATTATCATTAGGTTTCATTACCTCCAAGAATGTGATTAGGGTGTCTTCAACCTAATAAGAGCGACTAGGATAATTCTCTAAGAGATATAAGTGGTTCATGCACTTTGAACATATGTACTAATTGGTGTTATGTATGTATTCATGTACAATGTACATGGAATGCTATGAATGTGTTATCTATTATTTTAATTTCTTATGAAGATAGGATTCAATGGATCTATAATGAATTGAATGTCATGCCTTTTTTCAATAAATTTATATCATTGCTCATGCACATCAAGGGAAAAGTCAAGAATAGTACCTAATAACAAGTGAAGAGTTTTCAGGAGAAAGATAATGATAAAATATAACTTGTATAATATCCTCACTAAGAGGCTCCTTGAATAACGCTAAGAGGAACTTTAGTGCATTAGAGAAGTGGGACTTTGGGGCACAATCTAAGCATTGTTATATATATATAAAGATAAAAGAAATAATCTAATAGTAAACATTTCTTTTCTTCAATGCTTAATGTTTAGAGAATATTTTCAGTTTACATGCTCTTTTTAAGAACTAATATATTCAATTCCACATAAACTTTTTTTGATGCATGGCTGGGGGAGAAATGTCAATAGGTAAGGAGAAAGCATTTGAGTAGATCCATATAACATGCAAGGACTATTTTGAGGATCTTCATAAGAAAGAATATGGTGGGGTTCTCACTATACCTAGTTTAGATTTTTTTCCTTATGCTTATCATGCTTGGTTTATTTTATATGTGAGTTATGTTGAGGATGTGAGAATGAGAATTTTTATTTTTTATCATGTGATTGTTTATATAAACTCTTTTTTTATGCAATGAGCATCATAATTTTGACATCCCCTTTGACATGAATGAAAATGTATGCTTTTGTTGTATGTTGTGAATGTTTTATGTGTGGGGTGTTAGACTTTTCCTTACACCATCATGCGGGAAGTCCAAAGAAAGATACAATTATCTACAAGTCATGGATTGAATCACTTCTGAAGAAGAACACAAGCTAGCCATTTTAAATCTCTAATTCATCACGTGGCATTGTAGGATTGCATCTACAACAAATTGTAACATAAGTTAAAAAATTTACTAATTGTGCACTCATTCAATAGGTTCTACTAACCGATCCATCTCAAAATTATGACATATATTTTTCTTATTAGGTTTTAAAAATGATAGTTTGTAATACTCTTCATTTCAGAATCTATAAAAAATTGTGAATCTTGTTTTGATCTTTATTACTAATACTAATTCTAAATAAAAATGTTCATTATGTCTCCATTGTAACTTATTTGATGATTCTCTTTTTTTCCATCAAATTAGGTTTTTGTCTAGTCGCATTTTGCCTTTAGCCTGAAATAAACCTTTTCATGCTAAGTGTTCTTTATTTTGTTTTTGTATAGAAGACATATCCATTTTCAATGATTTAAAGAAGAGTCAAACATTTGCAATTATTGCTTACTTTTGTTACATACATTCATGTATCATGTGTCTAAAGTATACATGATGTGGAAAAATTTGCTTCACTATATTTCACAACACAAATTCTGAGTTATCTTCTTTGTACTGATGATAAATTTTGTAATACAAAATGAGATTGGTTTCAGTTATATTTAGTATCTTTATTTTGGGACATAACGTTGTGTTGATTTAATAACTAAAACACCATATTTTCAGTTAATAACTCTATTGTACCCCCCCCACTGCGGTCTTTGACCTACTTATAATTTAATATGGATTGTTGTAATAGACACAAGTTTGAGCTAGAGATTTGGTAATGTTTGGGTTAAATTTTTGAACAATTGGTAAATGTGAGTTTGAGTAAGATCTTATACAATTCTTATTAACTTGGGCCATTTTAGGGTTTAACTTTTTTTGGGTCGGGTCAGGTTGGATTTTGTTTGAGCTCATAAACATAGGACCCTCTCCCATGCCTATTCCTAGCCATGTCTTATACCTCAAGAGAAACTAAAAACAACATCAATGCCTTACAAATTTTATCACTCCATAACTTATATAGGTGTTAAATAATCTATTCACTACTAAAAGTACATCCTATAACGCCTAAAAGGTAAACATATCTATTGAGATAAAACTAAATTTCTATTTCCCTTGACCTATTTGACTCATCATAATTATAAAACTAGTTTCCTTAATAATCAAGCCATAATAATTCAATGACCTAAAATGTTTGAAGCTTGGTATTCCTCTCTTTACTTACTAATTATTCTCATTATTTCCTAAATATGACCATTTTATGTCTTCAAACACCAATACTAGAAATCATTCAAAAATCATATAACAGTTATCAGATCTCCCTCCAATCTTCTTCACCTTCATAGTAGATTTTGCTAGAAAAGATAGGTCACAATAAGATATGTAGTTCCACCATACTTATTTAGTGAGAGGAAAGAAAAAATAATGGTTTTCTTTCCAAAATAATCAGGAAAGGAAAAATAACAAGGAAAGGAAAAATAATGATTATTAATCAGGAAAGGAAAAATAATGGTTCTCTTTCCAAAACGTGTTTCCTCATCACAGCTGGCTTGGTGAGATAATTTGACATGGAGACCATTTCCAATTAGATTTGTACTAAACAATAATTGAACCATTATTAGGAATTGTACTTGGCATGCTAGTATTACATAATTAATTTTTGCCATGTATGTTCAAATAAAGGATGATCCATTCAAAACTAGGTTGTCTTTTTTATTATTTAAATGAGTTTGATTACATTGATTTGGTTCCTTTTGTATTTTATGCGCTAGAAGTCCTTTTTAATATAATTACATCATATAGTGGTGTGTTACAAATAATTTCATCTTAATATGAACGGTGCATAAATTAAAACACCCATATTTCTGTAACAACTTTGAAGGCCACGTTAGGTGCATAACTTTCACGTAATATGTCCTGAAATTAACAAAAAAGTAATCAGATTGTCATTGTCTATATGTATAAATAAAAACATCCATAGTTCAGTAACAAGTACTGTTACACAATTGCCTTATCTATCTAATACTTGACAGGATTTGTTATTTCGTGATTCTCCCAGTGTTTCTCTTGGATGTGTGAAATGTCAACATCCTTTGTAACAAATAAGTCCGAGGAGTTGAACTTGTCAATACTATTTATTTTCACAGCATTATTAGAGAAACTGAATAACTTGTCGGATAGTTCCTAGGAATATTCTTTATCATAGTGACGAATTGGGAAAAGCATTAAGCTTTCTTAATACATTACTCAAATGGTCTATACGTTTTGCATTATTTCCTGTCTATAGTTGATCCGTAGTCCGGAAGACTTTTGAATTGAGGAAGTTTTTGGCCTATATATCTATAAAATGTGCCCATTAAAAGAGGCGAGCAATTAGATAGCTATCTCATAAGCGAGTAGTTGAAGTCGAATAATACTCATTATTCTCATCTGTATAAGAAAATTAAAAATAAAAGATAGGCTCGAAACAAGCACGGGTTCCTGTCCGAATGCGCGCGGTGACACTGGTAGTGACACATGGATGTATGGGATCTCAAAGCCTGGAATCATTGGATGGGATGCTCTAAAAAGAAAATATTTGTTGGTAAACCTTACAATGTATGTCTCAACTCTCAAGTCCGCCAAACGTGCCCGTGGGTGGGTTGTGGTCCATTCCCTCGGCGGCTTGCTACCTGCTGGCTGGGTGACGCAGAGGCGCCATGTCATGGCTCATGTGCTAGCTGGCTGAGTGAACGTATTAACGAGCTGGAAACATTAAAGAACGGTGAAACAGATTCAGATACCCGAGGACCACATGATATAGAGAAGAGCATGGAGTTGCAGACAAAACCAATAAGAACTTGGATATCCGTGTTTACCAAGTTGTCTATAGTTGCATATAGTTTTCGTACTCTGCATGCCCTAAGGATAAGATTTGTATAGACTACATGGGAATACAATCTACTACAACAACGTGATATAGCCGATCCAAACCCTCCTCTAGAAGAAGGATCTGAGCAAGTTGCACGCTAAAACCGTGGTTGCTTGGCATTGCAGGCACGAACAAGATGAGTGGAAAGCTTACTGTCCAACCCAATGATTGGGTGCCCGACGAAATTCGAAGATGTGCCCAAGTAACCGTCGAAGAGAGGAGCTGGACGTAGATGCTGACAATGCAGCTTGACAGCTAGCTCGATGGATTATCCATGTCGCCGTGTGAATTGGTCGACGGTGGGATGTAAGCACGACTAATGTGCGGTGTCCAAGCTATCGTATTATACTATTCAGTAATAGTGCCCTTTTATTTTAAGCACTACTTAAGTTCTTCAATAGTGGGAAGTTTAATCTTTGGAACACGAACCAGGTGAACATAAACAATGGTTGTGAAGGGGATTATCCAGAAAAACATAATAATAGTTACGGCCGTTGTAATTGTGGTTCATGCAATAATGGCAATACATCCTTAGTGTGTATAAAGATTGGTTTTAGGGAATAATCCGATTCCTCAACTACAGGTTCAAAACATCAATCACTTAGTTGGCCATCTTCATGGATGTACCGCTAATATCTTGTCCCATATCCCGTTCAAAGGAAAATTTTCTTGTTTACTTGAAGTCTAAGACACTTGTAGGATTTTCCAACGACAAGTACAGATTCACAAGAATTAATTTAATCTGTGTTTCACCACTCTCGATAGCTTGTTATATCCACATTGAACATAATTCGTACAATCTCCATTCTGTTATATAGATTGGATTGCTACCATCTATGAATAAGTCACAGGTTTCACTCTCATCCCTAACTTATATTCATCTATTGGGGCTACAGAGAGTCCCATAGTGAAAGGAGTATTTATTTTGTACCAATATAATCGACAACCACAATTCCAATATGCACAAGCTCCCAGACATACTTTAATCTGATTTGGATGTGTCTCCTTTGTTTCTAACTGTACCTAGAAACCTTTATATTTGGGAATTATTGTTATGATGCCACACTGAATTGAGATTGTAGGAACCGACTGTTTTATCATAAGTAAGTTTGATACAAGTCTCTAATATAATGTTTGGTTATATGTAGTTTATAAGATACATCATTAAATCCTCAAGGACCGGATGAAATTTTCATAATGGAGCCCATATTTAATAAGGTGCCCTTTTTAGATCATTCCTATGGGTTCTATTTGGACAATTGGTGATCTACATAACTTGAAAAAAAATACAAATTTGGTTATGTACAGTTTATAAGATGTTTGGTTCCAATAATTTGAAAGTATGCTAAGGGAGACACATGAATACTACTTTCATTATTAACAAAGCATTATATGGATCCTATAGAGTTTTGATAGGTCAACAAGATGTATAGTCAAATCCCTTGATTACTTTCACAACATAGTGAGAGTGTTATGTCATTTTCAAATCTAATGATTTTAAGATTAAAATTGTAGTTGAAAATCCAATATCCTTCACACTAAAGTTACTACAGAAGAATTATTTTATCTCATTAATAAATATCCTACTAGAATCTAATAAAGAAATGTTATTTACATGTAGTAAAAAATTTGACAAAACCACTAATGAATATTTTAAGTAGACACTTACCAAATTCATTTGAAATAAATCTAAGTATTATATAACATTACCACACTTTTATACCACTTTCTAGGGGATTGTTTCAAGACAATATTAAGTTAACAAGTTTGCATATTTTGGATTCATTCACACAAATCATAAATCCCTCTAGATGATCCATGTATATTTCCTTCTGAAGACCAAAATGCAGGAATGCAATTTTCAAATGTATTTTGACACCTCTGAATGAAATGTGATATTAATCAAAATAAAACACTCAACTATACTAATCAACATCAGACAAGTAGATAGTAGAGATAAGTACCCTAAAAATTCAACAACATATCCCCAAGTTGTGGAAAAAAGGGGCATTATTTTCCTTCAACAATAGAAAATGTACATTGCTATCCATGGTGACAACTGTCACAACCTATATTTACAAAAGGTATATCTTCTAAAGTTTATGACATGAGAATCTATATATGGAATGCAAGCCAACAAATGAGTCACAGATATAACCACCACACACAGGCCTTAGTGTACACAAATGACTTCTAGACAACTCCAAACAAGTTAACACCAACCTCAAACTACTACTGGATATTCAAGGAAGGTTCATGTCCACTAAAGACGTAGGTACAAGGCTAAACACCTAAAAGATGTGGAGACCTATGACAGTGAGACCCACGTCCTAGTGATATGATATAGAAATTCTAAGGCATTCAATGCACATGTGTACAAATACCAGATAACAAAGGTAGATTAATTAAAAGACAATAATCTTCACAAGGTATACATCAAAAGTAGGTGTAATATAAGAGTTAAATGGAAAATATGTGTACTGTATTTAAGAACATTTAACACAATCATATATAAGAACATTTAACCATCACAATATAAATTGCCAAAATATTTAAACACAAATGGATACACATCTTGGATACTCATTTTATTATAAAGCCCAAGGTAGTTTGAGGTGTACCACTCAAACCAATATCTAGTAAATGCAAAGTTCATTACATACCATATATGATCGTAGGATTATTGATCTCCTGAAGATCCCATCACACCCGAGACAGTATGGGTATAACAAGTAGGGGTACATCGGCCACAAACGTACTGGTAGGTGATAAAAATCAACCTACAATTAATATTATGCATGCCCTTGGTACTCGAACCACCACACCTATTTCACGTGTATGAAGACTCATATCATGACTTGAGGTATCTCATTTACATTTTCTTATAAAATTTGAGATACACCCTCATCCACACTAACAGACATAGCCATCATCTGTATTGATGAAATCAACCCCTATATACCCGTGTATATCAAAAGGTATACCACTCTAAGTATCTTATTACAATTAAATATTGGTACAAGATTATCCATTTTACTGTACAAGTTTCCAAAAAATGGGATAATTCTATGATCACAAGGCATTGCATACTTAGGTATTCACTTGATTAATTTAGTCTTTTATTTGTCTTTCATGATGCATGAATAGTATGATACAATAAAAAAAATCTTAATTGAGTGTGAGGAACGGTAAAAGCTATAAAAAGCTTCATATAATGCATCTAAGTTTGCAAACTTATGCCAAGTCTTCATTCAAGTCGACATCAAGCCCAAGCTCTCATAAACATTCAATATTTACATCAAAAGATGTACTTCTCATCACATTTCAGCAATAATTGACAATATAGAATTTTGTGTACAAACTCCTTCTCATAACAGAGGTATGGATACGAAAACAATACACAAAAAAGTTTAACCATTAAGAAAGAATATTATATACTAGAAAATTTGAGCATTAAACCAGCTAGGATAACCTAGCATATCCATCTTAGGTTAGCATACATATAGAGAGTTTCACTGAAGCGATGAGATCGTTGAAGTTTTTTGATGTAATAGTAGGGGTACGTTCTATCCATCAGGGAATGTATTTGATGAAAACACCTACAGATAAGTGATATATTTAAGTTTTTCTCAACATGATATCAAAAATCCATAATGTTAGCATTTTTTGGTGAAAAAACATGCATATTATAATATTATAGCCTTATGGATTCAAAGAGGTTTAAGAATTTCATCTCAAAACATAGTTTAGGTAAAAAGAATGATGAGGAAATTCAAAATAGACCATAATACTAATAAGACAACCCATAAAACTCAGTTTTTAAGCAGAAATAGCATGTTTGAAGCATTTTTGGTGTTTGTATGTAGGTTATGCAGGAAAATAAGGAAACATAAGAAATTACCTCACTCGGCTCCTAAGATGCTAATGATCTCCTTTTAAAGAGGGGTGAATGTAATATCCTCAAATTTGGTGAATTTGAATTATACAAATGTATGGCTTGAATTGATGAGTAAATTCCCTAATTGTATTATTGCTGGAATAATAAAGTTATCTTTGTGACATGAGTTCAACCCATGGCCAAGTTAGGCCCAAGAGACTATTTTCTTTGCAAATAGGTCCTTGTGGGGAAAATTAAAAAAATAAAAGGAATTCATGCATAAATAAAAGATAATGGCTTTGTGGGTTGTTAGAAAATGGAAATATCAGATAATGGGCAAGTTTTCCAAAGAATCTAATATAATTAATAATTTAGATAATTAAGGGAGTAATTATCTAACCATGAATGGAAATATAAGATTTGAGCCATCAAGTAGTGTTATAATTGATGATAATAAAGAAATTAAGATAAGTCTAGAATTTGGATAAAAGGACTTTCTTTGTGATTTGGGTAAGTGATTTAAATAAATGTTTAAAGGGTAATTTTCTTGTATAAAAGCTATCCAAATAAATTAGTAAAATTAGATATAATTTGGGGATTATATTAGTGAGTTTTCCACCAAGTTTCATAGAAAAAGGAGGCTCCTTGTGCCCTATAGAAAATTGAGAAGGGGGAGGGGCCTACTTGCAATAAATGTTTTTATTTCTAGTTTCGGAAACCAATTTAATTATTTAACTTTGGTGATGGACTTCCACATCCATTTAATATGACACTCCAAGTGAGGAACGTTAGATCTTAGATTGATGGCTCAACCATCTTCTCCTACTCAAGATAGAAAAGAAAACTTAGTTGAACAATGATCATGACTTTCCCTCACCCCTTCCTCTCTCCAAACTCCATGATTTTCCCTAATTCTTTGCTCATTAGATTCGTGATAGAAAGTGAACCTAGCAAGTTATTATACATTGGTTACCATGCCAAATATGGAAAGTGCCCAAACCTTGTTTCGCTAAGAAGTTAGGACTAAAATAAGAGGGGAATCCCCCTAGACTACCACTCATGCCTATATAAGGCTTCATGAGGTTCAACCACAGCCAAGAGAGAATGAAACACCTCACAATTTCTTGAGGGTGTGCCCCTAGATCCCCGACCTACTCCATCTGTATACCTAGCGAAGAGGACCTTGACCAGGCAGGTCAAGGCACCTTTAGACAATTCTTTGGCATTAGATCTTCCTCAGAGCATCGTGAATAGATTCTGACCCTCTTTGCTATCTGAGGAGATTAAGATTCTTCCTCCAACAAGTCATTTCTTTGGTCAGAAACTTTCTTGTCATATAGTATCTCCACACTACCACAAAGCTCCTAATTGGTGCGACCTTTCCCCAAGACCTACACGACTCTCCCTTGCTTTTTGTCTCGTGACAAACTAAGGTAATTATGTACCTCTCTTAGTTTACCAGTATAACAGCCTTAGTTGTGAACTCCTATCCTTGGAAGCAGACCCTAGCCCCTCTCAACTCAATGCAAACATCCTCTCAAATCATAGGGCTTAACCAAACCTAGTTCCAACCTTTACTGCCTCCAACACTCCTGAAAGGTGAGAGTCAACCATGAAGTTGACCTTAGCCATAGCAGCAACTTATTTTTAAGCTATGGAAGGAGGAAGATGACCCTTAGGGATCTTACCCCAGGGCCCCAACCCACGTGATCGTACCTGATCACAATGTAAGGGACATAAGAGAAATTTGTTTTTTCTAAAGGAGCTGGTTTGTGTTGAGTGCTTGGCAAGTGACACCAACCCATTGGTCAGTTCAATATTACAAAGGTTATTTGGATATTGTAATTAATTACTGACATGGCACTTTGCGATTGGTCAGGTTAATGATAATTTTCAAATATTATATTAGTTGGTAGTATGATCTGATTAAGACAAATTATAATTAAAATTTAATTACAAAAATGAGTAGAATACAATTAAAATGGTTTGAAAGCATGAATCCAATTGTAGTTCCAAAAGTATGGTCAACACATGAATATTAAATAATTAATACATGAAAACCCTAGATTTAGATATTAAGGTGTTGAATACATTAAAGGCTTTCATTACATGTTACAATCTGATATTTTTGAAAAAAAATGGGATTATAAGATGATGATGATGATAATTACGATGTATAATTAGGGTTTCTAAAGTGAAAAATCATCAACATGTGTAATCAGGGTTTTGAAACCAAAGATCATAACTTCCCATGTTATTAATGCATATAATCTGATGTAGGTGTTCATAGTGCAAGTATATGATAGATATGATAATTAGGGTTCATCTAATTCTTAATATGCAATGGAATTAAAATTTGTTCCCTTATTTCTTATCCAAATCTGAGACATCCCTATACCCTATATTAGGACCTGAGTAGGGTTTAATCTAAACTATATGATTGGTGAAAGTTTAGGATATACATACATGCATATTAAATGTTGATTACTTGGATCCATCTTTGCTTGGTTGATTGGATAATATGCTTAAAGTACTTGAAATATGATTGCATGGTCTACATGGTTCTACATGGAGGTTTGTGGTTACAATTATAAATACTCACATTATCGATTGTCAATGTTTGCTGAAGATTTCTTGAGGATTGTTGAAAAAAAACTGCTTGATGTTTATTTACATTCTACCCAATTATAATGCCACTATGAGTATCACATAAAGATATATCATATTTTAAACCCAAGACTGACATGTATCAAGGGGTGATGCACATGGGCCCTTGAAGGGACATTGATTACGACCAAGATAGATTATCAAGTATGTGTTAGAATATGCAATGAAAATGCCAGTTCTTATTTGCAAGTAATTGATTGATTATATTTATTATCATACTTGGACACTTTTGCATGCACTCAACATACGTAGTATATCAATGTACTGATATGCATCTTGTTTCACGTTGTTCTAGGTAAATGCAATATATTAAGATATCAAGACATCATGAATAGGATTAAATACATCAAAGACAATAGAGATAAGTAAAGGAGGATTAGTTAGATACAACTTCTCATATTCATTAATTTCAAGTTGTAAATTCATGTAACTCCTTATAGGAGCATCATTATATATATCGTAAACAATATTTGTGAAATAATGGAAATTATTTTCTATGATTTATTATTTGGTAAAATATGGATCTTGGACATTTTAAATATTGTCTCTCAACTTAAAGGTCTTCCCTTAATTAGGGGACACTGAAAAGTAAGGTCATTGCATTCTGTATCAGAGCCCCACATTTTAAAATAATATTTAATTGTTGATAGTTCAAGTAATCTTTATAAATATAAGGAAAATTTTTAGGGCATAGCTTGAAGGTAATGGTATCTAGAAAGGATCATGGCTTTGGAGGCTGGAAATATTTTCCTCCACACCATGAATTTGGTATACGAGGACTCCCTTAGCAACAGTGATACCTGCCTGGAGAGTACCTAAGGTTTTATTGAACCCTAGTCCAAACACTAGATAAAAGTTGGGAAGGATGTTAGTGAGTTCCCCCCATATTCCATAGAAAAAGGAGGCTCCTAGTGGCCTATAGAAAATTGACAAAGGAGGGGAGCCTACTTGCAATAAATATTTTTGTTTATAGTTTTGGAAACAAATTTAATCATCTAACTTTGGCGTTGGATGGTCACACCCCTTCAATATGTCATACAAGAAAGGATCACTAGATTTGAGATCGATGGCTCTACCATCTTCTCCTTCCT